>CM059432.1:5451724-5852503 GCA_030390025.1 Squalus acanthias | reverse complement strand
TGCTGTTGCATTTTCTGCTCGCGCTCTTTATCCCCTTTGCTTCTCTGTCTCATGTCCTTTTCTGTCTCATGTTCTATTCGTGCCCATGGTTGTACGCCCTGACTCCAAAATCTACTCGAGGTCAGAAAGCCAATGAAACAGAATTGAGAATTCTGAGACAAAATATCTCACGGCACTATGCTAAAAGAATTCATCGTAATTTCAGCGGGTTCTAAAGACACGCTGTCTGTGCCCAGGGACAGAGAACAGCGAATTGGCCAAATGCCAGTTTCTTTGGAATGATCCACGTGCAATGGCATGAGGATGTTTTTGTCAGTGGAGGATAAGTATTGTACAGGAATAAGGGTCAGTACGCATCGAAGATAGATCTGAGTCGAGAAGGTCGTGGGTTCAAGTCCCACTCCAGAGACTTGACGTCTAATCTAGACCGACACTCCCAGTTGCAGAGCTGAGGAGTGCTGCACTGTCGGAGGTGCCGTCTTTCGAATTGACGTTAATCCGACTATCTGTGGCACTATTTCAAAGAAGAGCAGAGTAGTTCACCCCAGTGTCTGGCCAATATTTATCCCTCACCCAACAGAGACTGAAACAGATTATCTGTCATTATCACATTGCTGTCTGTGGGGAGCTTGCTGTGCGCAAATGGCTGGGCGCGTTTCCTGCATTACAACTGTGGACTACATGACACTTCATTGGCTGTAAAGCGCTTTGGGGTCGTCCTGAGGTCATGAAAGGCGCTATAGACTTGCAAGTGCTTTTTTTAAACATAGGAACAGGAGGAGGCCATTCAGCCCCTTGAGCATGTTCCGCCATTCAGGTTAACTCCATTTACCCTATGTGGTTCCGTAACCCTTAATGTCCTTGCCTAACAAAAATCTATCAGTCTCAGTTTTGAAATTCTCTATTGACCCCCCCCCTCCCCACCCTCAACCAGCTGTTTGGGGGAGAGAGTTGCAGATTTCCCCCCACCCTTTGTGTGAAGAAGTGCTTCCTGACATCACCCCTGAATGGCCTGGCTCTAATTTTAAGGTTATGCCCCCTTGTTCTGACTCCCCCCCGCCACCCCACCAAAGGCAAGGGTCGGGTATTGAGGGTAATGGAACCAAGGCAGGAGATGGAATTGCTTTTTGTAAACTGACTGCTACATCTATTCCTATTGTGACCCTGGCATTTCTACAGCGCCTTTCACGATCACCTGGACGTCCCAAAGTGCTTTACAGCCAGTGAAGTACGTTTTTGAAGTGTAGTCACTGTTGTAATGTATGATTGAGGGATAAATATTGGCCAGGACACCGGGGAGAACTCCCCTGCTCTTCTTCGAAATAGTGCCATGGGATCTTTTACATCCACCTGAAGGGTGGACGGGGCCTCGGTTTAACGTCTCATCTGAAAGACGGCACCTCAGACAGTGCAGCACTCCCTCAGCGCTGCACTAGAGTGTCAGACCTAGATTTTCATGTTCAAGTCTCTGGAGTGGGACTTGAACCCACAACCTGACTCAGACTCAAGGGTGTTACCCACTGAGCAACAGCTGTCACAGCATCAAGCACAGATCCGAGTGGAACCAGCCTTTGGAGGGTGTGGGGCTCGAACTCATTTATATTTTGTATTATAATTTAAGAAAAAGGAATAATAAAAACACTTGCAGACAACCGAACACCAAATATCACTCTGAAATTAAAACACCATAGTTTTTTATTTCATCAATAAAAAAGCAGAATGCCAGCTTTTAACTGGAACAAATTATCGGCTCTTCTGTTTCTGTAAACACAGTGATCTGAGGTCACAGTCTGTGTTAAACGTGGCAGCATGTCAATGGTGTGTCACCTTACCTGGTGCTGCAGCAGGAAGTGGAGAAAGCGCAGGGAGTCCCTCCCGTTCAACACACAATAACACAGTCTGTTTTTTTTCGTTGTCAGTTCCACACCCCTTTTTCTGCATCGATCCAAAATGCATAGAATCATAGAATGACACAGCGCGGAAGGAGGGCCATTCGGCCCATCGTGCCTGTGCCGGCTCTTTGAAAGAGCTCTCCAATTAGTCCCACTCCCCCCTGCTCGTTCCCCAGAGCCTGCAAATTTTTCCCCTTCAAGTATTTTTCCGATTCCCTTTTGAAAGTCACTATTGAATCTGCTTCCACCGCCCTTTAAGGCAGCGCATTCCAGATCGCAACAACTCGCTGCGTTAAAAAAATCTCCTCCTCTCCCCTCTGATTCTTTTGCCATTTACTTTAAATCTGTGTCCTCTGGTTACCGACCCTCCTGCCACTGGAAACAGTTTCTCCTTATTTAGTCTATTAAAACATTTCATGATTTTGAACACCTTTATTAAATCACGCCTTAAAGCTCTCTGCTGTAAGGAGAACAATCCCAGCTTCTCCAGTCTCTCCACGTAACTGAAGTCCCTCATCCCCCCTGGTACCATTCTATAAATCTCCTCCGCACCCTCTCCAAGGCTTTGACATCCTCCTAAAGTGCGGTGCCCAGATTGGACACAATATTCCAGCTGGAGCCTAACCAGTGATTATAAAGGTTTAGCATAACTTCCTTGCTTTTGCACTCCATGGCCGGAATTTTAATTTGGAGGTGGGTAGGGAGCGAGGATGTGATCCACGGGGATGGGGCGGGGGGTGGGGGGGGGGAAGGGGGGGGGGGGTCAGGGGCGGTGGGGGGGGGAGCAGGGTGTCAAGGGGTGTGGGTAAGTGGTTGTCCAATCACTGCGGTTGGTGAGGCAGGAACCTGGATCCAGCAGGTTAGTTAAAGGCACTTACCAGCAGTCCTCGCCTCCCTTTAGCTGCGGGTTTCCGGAGGCCTGGGAAACGCCTCCTGGGAGCGGGTTGGCTACTTGTCCCGCCTCCGTTAAAAGCGAAAGTGGGCAGGTTGGAGGTGGGATTCAGATTTTTAACCTTTTAACCTCCCCCCCGACCCCAACCCACCCATTTTTTTGGGTTAAAATTCCCCCCCCCCCTCCATGCCTCTGTTTATGTATAGAAGAACCTCAGACTCTAGCAGTATGTAATTCTAGCAGGGAGCCTGTTGTCATTAGTTATGATTGGTCTGTGGGTAGGAGTGATCTTCGTCATATGTCTTAGTGTCAGCCATGGCCTCAGTGGGTAGTGCCCGCACCTCTGAGTCAGAAGGTTGTGGTTCACAGTTCCACTCAGAGACATGAGCACAAAAATCCAGGCCTGACACGCTAGTGCAGTGCTGAGGGACGCTGCACTGTCGGGAGGTGCTGTCTTTCTGATGAGACATTAACCGAGGCCTCGCTGCCCTCTCAGTGGGACGTAAAAGATCCCATGGCCACTATTCGAAGAAGAGCAGGGGAGTTATCGCGGGTGCCTGGGCCAATATTTATCCATCAACCAACATCACTAAAGCAGTTTATCTGGTCATTTTTACATTGCTGTTTGTGGGAGCTTGCTGTGTGCAAATTGGCTCTGCGTTTCCACATTACAACAGTGACTACACTTCAGAAAGTACTTCATTGGCTGTAAAGCGCTTTGGGATGTCCGGGTGGCCATGAAAGGGCGCTATATAAATGCAAGTCTTTTTTTTATATGTGCCTGTGGTTTATATCTGAGATCGGCGCTCTTACGTATTTGTTACCGGCCGGGGCTAATCATCCATTTTTGCCTGAGAAGGATTTACACTCCTGTTCTGTGGCTGGCCTGCTGGGGCTGTTGGTGAGACGGAGGTGATCACCAGTCAGTCAGCGCTTTGAAGATGTCGCTGGGAAATGGGGCGTGCTGATAGGTGGCAGAGGCGCAGTCTGCCTTAATGACATTGCCAGCTGCCTGCAGTGAGCAAGGGCCATTGGAAAGTCATCCTGGTTAGTTACGTTTCGAGTGTTAGGCACAGATTTGCGAGAACAGCTGTCAGTGAATTCACCAGGCGCTTCTCTCTGGCAGCGACTTGTAGCACATGTTCATAAGAGTGGCTCAGGTAGAATTATAGAGTCATACAGCGCAGGACAAAGCAGGCCTGCTTGATTGGCACCGCATCCACCACCTTAAACATTCACTCCCTCCACCACCGGCGCACCGTGGCTGCAGTGTGTACCATCTACAAGATGCACCGCAGCAACTCGCCAAGGCTCCTTCGGCAGCACCTCCCAAACCCCCGCGACCTCTGCCACCTAGAAGGACAGCATCGAAGCTTTGACCACGCTCGATCAACTCCGATGGACGGCCACATTGTCCGCATGCCCGATACGAGACTCTCCCAAAGCAAGCGCTCTACTCGGAGCTCCGACACGGCAAGAGAGCCCCAGGTGGGGCAGAGGAAACGATTCAAGGACACCCTCAAAACATCCTTGAAAAAGTGCAACATCCCCACCGACACCCTGGGAATCCCTGGCCCAAGACCGCACAAAGTGGAGGAGAAGCATCCGGGAAGGCGCCAAACACCTCGAGTCTCTTCGCCGGAGCAAGTGGAAGCCAAGCGCAAACAGCGGACGTCAACCCAAGCACCCCACCCACCCGCCCCTTTCAACCACCGTCTGGCCCCACCTGTGACAGAGACTGTAGGTCCCGCATTGGACTCATCAGTCACCTGAGAACTCATTTTAGTGTGGAAGCAAGTCATCCTTGGTTCCGAGGGACTGCCTAAGAAGAAGAAGGACAAGGGCAGCAGGCGCATGGGAACACCCCCACCTCCAAGTTCCCTCCAAGTCACACACCATCCCGACTTGGAAATATATCGGCCGTTCCTTCATCGTCGCTGGGTCAAAATCCTGGAACTCCCTCCCTAACAGCACTGTGGGAGTACCTTCACCACACGGACTGCAGCGGTTCAAGAAGGAGGCTCACCACCACATACTCAAGGTAATTAGGGATGGGCAATAAATGCTGGCCTTGCCAGTGACGCCCACATCCCAGGAACGAATAAAAAAATAAAGAAGGAGGCCCTTCAGCCCATCGTGCCTGTGCCGGCTGTTTGAAAGAGCTCTCCAATTAGTCCCACATTCCCCCCTGCTCTTTCCCCATAGCCCTGCACATTTTTTTTTCTTTTTTATTATTATAACCGATTCCCTATTGAATCTGCTTCCACCTCCCTTTCAGACAGCGCATTCCGGATCATAACAACAGGCGCGTAAAAAAGTTTTCTCCTCATCTCCCCGCTGGCTCTTTGGCCAGTTATCGTAAGTCTGCGTCCTCTGGTTACCGGACCCTCCTGTCAGTGGAAGCAGCTCTAATTCGGGCTAACAGGAAATAAATGAACCTGTTACCCGTGCCTTTTGCTCCCTACTTAGAAGTGTGTATGGGTGGGGGAGGGAGATCAGCGATTTATGTTTCCCCATTTACTTACAGCTAATGCTGCTGCGGCTTCCCAAAGTTCAGGCAGCAGCAGCAGCAGCGCTTTAAGGTAAATCAAATCACTTCCGGTCGTTAGTTTATAAAAATATTGAAGATGTGGGGACAAAAAAAAAAGATGTTTGTAGTAACTTTCAAAAGGGAATTGGATAAATACTTGAAAAGGAAAAAATATGTGCTTGGCGGTGGGGAAAGAGCAAGGGGCAGCGGACTAATTGGAGAGATCTTTCAAAGAGCCAGCACCAACAAGTTGGGCCCGAAAGAAAGAAAGAAAGACTTGCATTCTACAGCGCCTTTCACGACCACCAGACGTCCCAAAGCACTTTACAGCCAATGAAGTACTTTTTGAAGTGTAGTCACTGTTGTAATGTAGGAAATGCAGCAGCCAATTTTGCGCACAGCAAGCTCCCACAAACAGCAATGTGATAACGACCAGATAATCTTTTTTGTTATAATGGTTGAGGGATAAATAAGTGGCCAGGACAACCGGGGAGCAACTCCCCTGCTCTTCTTCGAAATAGTGCCGTGGGATCTTTACGTCCACCTGAGAGAGCAGACTGGGCCTCGGTTTAACGTCTCATCCGAAAGACGGCACCTCTGACAGTGCAGCGCTCCCTCAGCACTGCACTGGAATGTCGGCCTAGTGAATGGCCTCAAGTCTGCGCTATGTGATTCTATGACTGGGGCGGTTGAAGCGGGAGGTCGTGCGATGAACTACCAGGAATACATGCAGGGTTGGCAACCCCAGCGGCAGGCTCCGCCTCAGACCACCCAACAGTGCAGAGTTCTCGTCGTTGTGCCGGTTGCAAACTTCCCCAGCCAGCAGGAAAGATGTGCTGGTCGTAAAATAAAGTTGTAGTTTGAGACTTTAACCCTCCCTGCAGGAGTTTCCATGATCCCGGTGATCACACGGCTCTGAGATCACCTTCTTAAAAGGAGCTGTGCGCTGAAGTGGCTTGATCTGTTAGTGACGTCTATCGTTATAATGGTTGTACAGCTCTGAGTGTTTCCAATAGTCATCAAATATGGCAGTAGGTTTTTCTTTGTCCTTTAAGACCTGAAAGAGTTAGAGATAAAAGTCAGTATAAATGTTATTTTCTAATCAGTGTGCATACATTTATCTTTCTCGACAGGTTAAACGAAAATAAGAAAGAAATTGCATTTATATAGCGTCTTTCACGACCTCAGAATGTCCCAAAGCGCTTTAACAGCCAATGAAGTACTTTTGAAATGTAGTCACTGTTGTAATGTGGGAAACGCGCAGCCAATTTGCGCACAGCAAGCTCCCACAAACAGCAATATGATTAATGACCAGATAATCTGTTTTAGTGATATTGATTGAGGGAATAAATATTGGCCCCAGGACACCGGGGAGAACTCCCCTGCTCTTCTTTGAATAGTGGCCATGCAAACTTTTACGTCCACCTGAGGGGGCAGATGTTTAACGTCTCATCCGAAAGACGGCACCTCCGACAGTGCAGCACTCCCTCAGCACTGCACCGGGAGTGTTCGTCTCGATTATGTGCTCAGGTCTCTGGTTCATAACATATTAAGGTCAATTCACCAGCCCGTTACTTTGGTGAATCAATAACCAGATCAATTGAACTCAGTTTCTTATCTTAAAACATTCTTCCTTTAACCATATTGATATTTTACTTCTTATCCTTCTCAAACTATTATTATGATTGTTTTTCATGGAATCATAGAGGAGGCCATTCGGCCCATTGTGCTTGTGCTGGCTCTTAGAAAGAGCTCTCCAACTAGTCCCGCTCAATATGTCCTCTAATTCGTGTGCGGTCCCTTTAACTGGCTGTGCAGCCCATTCAAATGTCCGTTGCATGCGCGGTTTCTTCCGACAACAACAACTTGTATTTATATAGCGCCTTTAATGTAGTAAATGTCCCAAGGCGCTTCACAGGAGTGTTTTTAAGACAAAATATTTGACACTGATCCACATAGGAGAAATTAGGGCAGGTGACCAAAAGCTGGTCAAAGAGGTAGGTTTTAAGGAGCGTCTTAAAGGAGGAAAGAGAGGCGGAGAGGTTTAGGCAGGGAATTCCAGAGCTTAGGGCCTTGGCAACAGAAGGCACGGCCACCAATGGTTGAGCGATTATAATCAGGGATGCTCAAGAGGGCAGAATTAGAGGAGCGCAGATATCTCAGGGGGGTTGTCGGGCTGAAGGAGATTACAGAGATTGGGAGGGCGAGACCATGGAGGATTTGAAAACAAGGATGAGAATTTTCAAATCGAGGCGTTGCTTAACCGGGAGCCAATGGTAGGTCAGCGAGTACAAGGGTGATGGGTGAACGGGACTTGGTGTGAGTTAGGACATGGGCAGCTGTGTTTTTGCATGACCTCAAGTTTACGTAGGGTAGAATGTGGGAGGCCAGCCAGGAGTGCGTTGGAATAGTCAAGTGTAGAGGTAACAAAGGCACGGATGAGGGTTTCAGCAGTGGATGAGCTGAGGCAGGGCGGAGACGGGTGATATTACAGAGGTGAAATAGGTGGTCTTAGTTATGCTGCGAATATGTGGTCAGAAGCTCATTTCAAATATGACACCAAGGTTGCGAACAGTGTGGTTCAGCCTCAGACAGATGTTAGGGAGAGGGATGGAGTTGGTGGCTAGGGAATGGAGTTTGTGGCGGGGACCAAAACAATGGCTTCGGTCTTCCCAATATTTAATTGGAGAGAATTTTTGCTCATCCAGAACTGGATGTCGGACAAGCAGTCTGACAAGTTAGACACCGTGGAGGGGTTGAGAGAAGTGGTAGTGAGGTAGAGCTGGGTGTCATAAGCGTACATGTGGAAACTGATGCTGTGTTTTTGGATGATGTCGCCAAGGGGCAGCATATAGATGAGAAATAGGAGGGGGCCAAGGATAGATCCTTGGGGGACACCAGAGGTAACGATGTGGGAGCGGGAAGAGAAGCCGTTGCAGGTGGTTCTCTGGCTACGATTAGATAGATAAGAATTGAACCAGGCGAGTGCAGTCCCACCCAGCTGGACGACGGTGGAGAGGCTTTGGAGGAAGTTGGAGTGGTCAACCGTGTCAAAAACTGCAGACTGGTCAAGAAGAGCGAGGAGGGATAGTTTACCTTTGTCACAGTCACAAAGGATGTCATTTGTGACTTTGATGAGAGCCGTTTTGGTACTGTGGCAGGGGCGGAAACCTGATTGGAGGGATTCAAACATGGAGTTACGGGAAAGATGGGCACGGATTTGGGAGGCGACAACATGTTCAAGGACTTTGGAGAGGAAGGAAGGTTGCAGATGGGGCGGTAGTTTGCAAGGACGGAGGGGTCACAGGTTGTTTTTTTGAGGAGAGGGGTGATGACGGCAGATTTGAAGGAGAGGGAGACAGTACCTGAGGAGAGAGAACCGTTAACAATGTCAGCTAACATGGGAGCCAGAAAAGGAAGTTAGGTGGTCAGCAGTTTGGTGGGAATAGGCTCCAGGGGGCAGGAGTCGGTCTCATGGACAAGATGAGCGCGGAGAGGTCATGAGAGGAGATCGGAGAGAAACTGGAGAAAAATGTGAGTTCAGGGCTAGGGCAGGGGGGAACCTCAGAGGAAATTTGGCCCGGTGGGCTATGGGAAGGAAGGGAAGTGGCAGAGGCAGCTGAACGGATGGTCTCAATCTTAGAGATAAAGAAGTCCATGAACTCCTCACACTTGTTGTTGGAGGTGAGCATGGAGGAGACAGGGGAGAGGTGTTTAAGAAGACGTTTAGCAGCGATGAATAGAAGCCAGGGTTTATCTTTGCATTCCAGAATGATTCTGGAATAGTGAGCAATTTTGGCAGACGAGAGCAGGACCCGATAATGCTTTATGTGGTCCAGCCAGATCTGGCGGTGAATGGCTAAACCAGTTGTCCACCATATCCGTTCAAGTCTGCGTCCCTCGGACTTCCACGTAAAAGCTGGTGAGTGTCCTGCACGCAACCTCCAGACAGCTTAGCGAGAATGTTGATTCTACTCCCCCGCTCTTTTCCCAGAGTCCTGCAAATTTTTTCCCTTCAATTATTTATCGAATTCCCCTTTTGAAAATTACCATTGAATCTGCTTCCGTCGCCCTTTCAGACAGCGCGTTCCAGATCACAACAACTCGCTGCGTAAAAAAAATATTTCCTTATGTTGCCTCTAGTTCTTTTGCCAATCACCTTAAATCTGTGTTAAGTCACAATTTTACGTCAGAATTGTAATAAATTAGTACACAATCATTGACAAATGATGAATACTTTTTCACAGAGATGAGAAGTCGCACAACACCAGGTTATAGTCCAACAGATTTATTTAAAATTACAAGCTTTCGGAGCTGTCGCCCCTTCCTCAGGTAGAGTAGCTGTGAGAGAATCTCCCAGAATTCACAATATAAACACAGAAAAAATGTATTCAAATCTTTCCCTACATCAAAGACACACTAAGAGCACAGCCAAGACAATGAGATGTGTCCCAGGGGGTCCAACGTGTCAAAACACCTGCTGGCTGCATATCCTCTGCAGTTGACTTTGGTTCTTGTGTTAGTTTTTTTTAAAAAAAAAGGCTGGAAAGACCGGCCATGATGTCAAGTCACGTTCTGTATCGTGACATGAACCAATAAATCTGTTGGACTATAACCTGGTGTTGTGCGACTTCTCATTTTTGTCCACCCAGTCCAACGCCGGCATCTCCACATCATTTTCACAGAGAGGAAGGGACTCATCCTGCGTTGCCTTTGCTAAAATCTACGACCGGTTATACAGACACTAGAAGGGCAGAGATTTATCCATCCATGTCTGCTTGCCCATCCTACCTCGTATTCTCCTCACTTATTCCCAGGCTGGCGGTTCGCTCGTGAGCAGACACTTGCTGATGAGGTGCAAAGTAACTCTTGGCGGATTATCCCTGCGTGTAATCGAGGTCTGTGCTCTCCTCTCCTACACTCTGCATGTACAAGGGGATTCCTGCTGTGTGCTTGTTCCATTAGTAGTTGCTTAACTCTGCAATTACCATGGTGACTTAAGGAACGTACACTGTTCGGCGGCAACAACAACAACTTGTATTTATATATAGTGCCTTTAACATAGTAAAACGTCCAAGGCACTGCACAGGAGTATTTTAAGACAAAAAAATTTGACACTGATCCACATAAGGATAAATTAGGGCAGGTGACCAAAAGCTTGGTCAAAGAGGTAGGTTTTAAGGAGCGTCTTAAAGGAGGAAAGAGAGGTAGGGAGGCGGAGAGGTTTAGGGAGAGGATTCCAGAGCTTAGGGCCCAGGCAACAGAAGGCACGGCCGCCAATGGTTGAGCGATTATAATCAGGGATCCTCAAGAGGACAGAATTAGAGGAGCGCAGATATCTCGGGGGGTTGTGGGGCTGGAGGAGATTACAGAGATAGGGAGGGGGCGAGGAGGCCATGGAGGGATTTGAAAACAAGGATGAGAATTTTGAAATCGAGGCATTGCTTAACCGGGAGCCAATATAGGTCAACGAGCACAGGGGGTGATGGGTGAACGGGACTTGGTGCGAGTTAGGACACGGGCAGCCGAGTTTTGGATGACCCCAAGTTTACGTAGGGTGGAATGTGGGAGGCAAATGGAGGACCTTTGTAACATCAGCTGCAGTGGCATGTCAGTCGTATAGCGCGGCACTTTTTTTAATAAAAGACATAATGAAAATGAATGAGGAATGAAGCCGAACATAGTTGGGGAAGGAAGTGTTTGCTCATGGTGCTCTGGCCATTATGGCGTGGTGCAGGCTTGATGGACTGGCTGGTCTTGTTCTGCCCGTCAATTTCCTATATTCTTACGTGGAGCTGTGCTGAACCAGTCTGTCTCTTCAAGGCCTTTGCTCAGCTACTTCCTGTGGGAAAGTAATCACATCATGGGAGCAATTAGAGTCTAATTACTGCTGATGAAGGATCTTTCCTTAGAGTGGCGGGTGCTTATAAATCAAGGCCACAAGAAACCAAGAAATGACCGTCTGTCTCTCTTTGGCTTCTTCTTTTTAACATTGTTGAGTTATAATTTGTTGCTATTTTATAAATATGACACATGAGCCATTCAGGTACAAGTATGACATACAATTTGCATATGACAGGGTGTGACTGATATTATAGAATCATAGCGTGATACAGCACAGAAGGAGGCCATTCAACCCATTGTGCCTGTGCCGGCTCTTTGGTAGAGCTGTCCAATTAGTCCCACTCCCCTGCTCTTCCCGATAGCCTTGCAAATTTTCCCTCTTCAAGTATTTACCCAATTTCTCTTTTGAAAGTTACTATTGAATCTGCTTCCACCGCCCTTTCAGGCAGCGCATTCCAGATCACAACAACTCACTGTGTAAAAAATGTTTCCTCATGTCGCCTCTGGTTCTTTTGCCAATCACCTTAAATCTGTGTCCTCCAGTTACCGACCCTCCTGCCACTGGAAACAGTTTCTCCTTATTTACTCTATCAAAACCCCTCATGATTTTGAACACTTTGGAATATGGAATTTTTATACATAAATGGCACAAAAAACAATGATGGAACGGGAAAGATGGGTAGTCAGAACAAACTTACCAAATGAAGAGCGGCAAAATTAAAAAGAAAGACTTGCATTTATGTAGCGCCTTTCACAACCTCAGGATGTCCCAAAGCGTTTTACAGCCAATGAAGTACTTTTTGAAGTGTAGTCACTGCTGTAATGTAGGAAATGCAGCAGCTAATTTGCACACAGCAAAGCCCCACAAACAGCAATGTGATAATGACTAGATAATCTGTTTTAGTGATGTTGATTGAGGGATAAATATTGGCCCCAGGGGGAGAACTCCTCCTGCTCTTCTTCAAAATAGTGGCCGTGGGATCTTTTACATCCCCCTGAGAGAGCAGCCAGGGTCTGAGTTTTAATGTCTCATCCAAAAGACGGCACTTACCGACTATGCAGCACTCCCTCAGTACTGCGCTGGAGTGTCAGCCTAGATTTTTGTGCTCAAGTGGGACTTGGACCCACAACCTTCTATGACTCAGAGGCAAGAGTACTACCCACTGAGCCACAGCTGGCATTGTACTGTAACACTGCGCCAAGATCTGTTAAAGGAAAAACGACAAAATAGTAAAAAGTAACTGGCAGCAGATTGGATGAGATAGAATTTATCGGACGATGCTATAGCCTGTGCCAGTTCGGAGCAGCTGATCTCACAGCACTGGAGTGCAGTGTGCAGTTAGTGTCTGTACAATAGTGCATATTGTTGTAAAACGGTGCGTGGAACAATGAGTGTTCGTGCAGCAAGTCGCTGATTCCTTCGGTGTCACTGGGGTGAGACATCACCAGAGTTTAATGACAGAAAGAGGTTGTGATAAATATTTAACACATGACCTGAAGCCAGAGCCTCAATGGAAGATTCAAATATTATAAAGTTTGTGGCCAGAACTGTGGCCGGCCCCGTTGCCACAACGCATCTCATTGTGGCTCCACCAATTGCACAGCTTCAGCCCTGTGCATGTAGCTATACATAGAATGGACCATTCATTGTACATCTACAGACGGAGGGACTGTTACGATTTGGGATCTCAGACAATGTCGCCACAGGGACCCTTGTGTAATGTAATGCATGTTTTGAAAAAACGTTGCCATGGAGCTAAACATAGGTTGGGGAAAAGCACCTCCTCCCAGTCTTTGCCTTGCATTAGCCTCGGTTGATTCTGTGTGATTTTCCCTCCCCCCTCCCCCCCCCTCCAATGGTCCCTGTGATTTCTTTATTGGTGGGTGGGCCCTTTAAGGGGCTGCGGGGCCCGTTCAATTTTTCGCACGAGCGTGGTTATTTCCGTCGAAAAGCCGGTGAGCGGCCTGCGCGGGACATCCAGACCGCCACGCGGCCGCACGGCTTAGCGGGAACGTTGCTTCCCTCTCCTCCACAATCAGTGCCCCCCCACCCCCCGCCCATCCTAGGTGGCGAGGGTTGAATACTGAAATTTGTAATAAGGGAAATTGTGAGCGAGAATCTTTCTTCACTCTGTAGCCTGTGTGTCTAAACGCACATTTATTTAGCACAAAAAAAAAGCAGACTCGTGTTTTAAGAACATACATTTGTTGGGTGATTTAAATTTTAGAAATTTCCAGTGAGCCTTTGCAAGAAACCAGCCTGCCTTGTTCAAAATCAGGGTCTGGGTGAGCTGAGATTGGGCATATTAGTTTTCCTGATTATTCTGTGCGCCACAATTGTTTGTTTAATACTTAGTTGTAAGTACTGTTGTTGAATCGCACTCTGCTTTACTGTGATGTCTCTTTTTTTTCTCTCCAGACTAACCTTTTGGGCACAGTCTTAGCGATAACTGGAAATATCCTTATCAGTATTTCACTAAATATACAGGTACAGTAACATTCTCTGTCTTTGAATTGTTTGGCCGTTATTCACTTGTTTTCTGTCCTCCCTCCGCGAAGCACTTCGTCGCCAATTGTTGTGACCGTATGTGGTCCCGATTGAGGCCAGGAGCACTTTTTAAAAATTCATTCACGGGATGTGGGCGTCACTGGCAAGGCCAGCATTTATCGCCCATCCCTAATTGCCCTTGAGGAGGTCGTGGTGAGCCGCTTTCAGAACATAAGAATTAGGCCACTCGGCCCTCGAGCCTGCTCCGCCATTCAATGAGATCATGGCTGATCTTCTACCTCATCTCCACTTTCCTGCACTACCCCCATATCCCTTGATAAATATTGGCCAGGACACTGGGGAGAACTCTCCTGCTCTTCTTTGAAATAGCGCCATAGGATCTTTTATGTCCACCTGAGAGGGTAGACAGGGCCTCGGTTTAACATCTCCTCTAAAAGACAGCACAGCACTCCACTGGCACATCAGCCTACATTTTTTGCAGTCAAGTCTCATGGGGTGGGAATTGGAACCCACAACCTTCTGACTCAGAAGGCAAGGGTGATACCAACTGAGCCACAGCTCACACAGGCAAGCTCTCTATTTTATGGCAATTAAGAACATAAGAATTAGGAGCAGGAGTCGGCCATTTGGCCCCTCGAGCCTGCTCCGCCGTTCAATAAGATCATGGCTTATCTTCTACCTCATCTCCACTTTCCTGCACTATCCCCATATCCCTTGATTCCCTTAATATCCAAAAATCTAGTGATCTCTATCTTGAATATACTCAATGACTGAGCCTCCACAGCCCTCTGGGGTAGAGAATCCCAAAGATTCACCACCCTCTGAGTGAAGAAATTTCTCCTCATCTCAGTCCTAAATGGCCGACCCCATATTCTGATACTGTGACCCCTGGTTTTAGACTCCCCAGCCAGGGGAAACATCCTCCCTGTATCTACCCTGTCAAGCCCTGTAAGAATTTTGTATGTTTTCAATGACATCACCTCTCATTCTCCTAAACTCTAGAGAATATAGTCCTAGTCTACTCAATCTCTCCTCATAGGACAATCCCGCCATCCCAGGAACCAGTCTGGTGAACCTTGGTTGCACTCCCTCTATAGCAAGTATATCCTTCCTTAGGTAAGGAGACCAAAACTGTACACAATACTCCAGGTGTGGTCTCACCAGGGCCCTATATAATTGAACCGCTGCAGTCTGTGTGGTGAAGGTGCTCCCACAGTGCTGGTAGGGAGGGAGTTCCAGGATTTTGACCCAGCTCAAGAACCATAACATTCCACACAGCATTCAATCATCTCTGTTTGTACTTTCTTTATACCATTTAACCCCATTGCAAACCAGATATTTATCCAACCCTTTTCAAAAGGCGTTGGTTGACATCAGTAACTACTTTCATCGAGTGTCTGTTCCAAAGAATTGTGGGGAAATAATTTTGGTTCTTTGTTTTGCTTGAAGCTTGTTAATTTTGTAATCACAGAAATTTACAGCACAGAAGGAGGCCATTCGGCCCATTGTGTGTTTTTTTTTATTCGTTCCTGGGATGTGGGTGTCGCTGGCAAGGCCAGCATTTATCGCCCATCCCTAGTTGCCCTGGAGAAGGTGGTGGTCAGCCGCCTTCTTGAACCGCTGCAGTCCGTGTGGTGAAGATACTCCCACAGTGCTGCTAGGGAGGGAGTTCCAGGATTTTGGCCCAGCGACGATGAAGGAACGGCCGATATATTTCCAAGTCAGGATGGTGTGCGACTTGGAGGGGAACTTGGAGGTGGTGGTGTTCCCACGCGCCTGCTGCCCTTGTCCTTCTCGGTGGAAGAGGTTGCGGGTTTAGGAGGTGCTGCCGAAGATGTGCAGGGTTGCCAACTCAGCCCGGGTGTATTCCTGGACCTTTCATCACATGACCTCCCGGATCGAAGCGCCCCGCCTCCACGCTCCCGCCATTGGTCCATGCTCTGAGCGCACGGCCTTCCCACGGCCAATTGGAAAGGGAACAGACTCTTTACTAACTGATTGGATTAATCTTGACGGTTAGTCAGACAGCCTTTTTTTTTTAACCCCCAGCTCCAATATTTTAATAACTAATAAACAAAAATGTTCAAAGAAATTGGAAAAAAACGCGATTTATTTTGATGTCCAGTTGGTTTTTCTCCCGGATTTTTCTCACACCAGTGTCCTGGAGATTAATCTTCAATTCCTAGAGACTCCAGGGCAGTCTGCAAATGTTTCCTTTTCAAGTATATATCCAATTCCCTTTTGAAATTCACTATTGAATCTGCTTCCACCGCCCTTTCAGTCCCCTATCACTTTATTTTGGAGTCATTGTAATATCTGTGTGTGGTATTCCGGGAATGAACGTACCACGCGACAAAGGTACACTTTCCCATAATCTTGAGTGAATCACTGAAGGTGCTTAGTAAGTGCTTCTTGAAGCATGGAAGATATGTTCCATAGTGGCTGCCGCTTATTAATTTTTAACATTTGATCTGCAAGGTTGAGTTTTAAACTGGATGTCTTCCACTTCGTATTAATTGCTTTACCTAGATTGTTGGAAACCAAGTGACTTTTTCAATGTTCTCCATCCTACGTAAACTTCAACTCTTGCAAACTCTGCATCCACATTAATCTCTGTACCGTCCTGCTTTCTATCAATCACCACATTGTGCTGACCTCACCTGACACCCCGTCTCCCAGTGCACTGATTTTTTAGAATTCTCATTCTCATTTACAAATCCCTCCATGGCCTTGCCTCACGCTATCCCTCTGACCTCCTCTCGTTCTTTGTTCCAGTTCTTCGCTCATGTGACTCTGGCCTACTGTGCATCCTCCCCGCTTTATCCTACCATCAGTGGCAGAGTCTTCAGCTGCCATGTCTCTTTACGGTGGAATTCTCTATCTAAAGGATGATTTAATACTAAAGGAATATTATCAAAAGGGATATAGAGGCCCTGGAGAAGGAGCAAAAAAGGATGATACCAGAACTAAGAAAAACTTGCATTTATATAGTGCCTTTCACGACCACCAGACGTCTCAAAGCACTTTATAGCCAATGAAGTACTTTTCGGATTGTAATCGCTCTTGTAATGTGGGAAACACGGCAGCCAATTTGCGCACAGCAAGCTCCCACAACCAGCAATGTGATAATGACCAGATAATCTGTTTTTGTTATGGTGGTTGAGGGATATAATTGGCAAGGACAATGGGGATAACTCCCCTACTCTTCTTCGAAATAGTGCCATGGGATCTATTTACATCCACCCGAGAGGGCAGATGGGGCCTCGGTTTAACATCTCATCCGAAGGACGGCACCTCCGACAGTGCAGCACTCCCTTAGCCCTGCACTGGCGTGTCAGCCTAGCTTTATGTGCTCAAGTCCCTGGAGTGAGACTATGAACCCACAACCTTCTGACTCAGAGACGAGAATGCTACCCACTGAGCCACAGCTGACACTGTAAGAGGTAATAACTATCAGGAAAGACTAAACAGGCTGGGGCTCTTCTCTCTAGAAAAGTGAAGGCCAAGAGGTGACCTGATAGAGCTCTTTAAGATTATGAAGGGGTTCGATAGGGTAGACGCAGAGAAGATGTTTCCACCTGTGGGGGAGACCAGAACCAGGGGCCATAAACAACGTTCCACCGAAGGTGCGCGGCCACGCACCAATCGTGAGGTCCCGCGCAGACTGCTCACCAGCGCTGCCGCTGGAAGAGATACCGCGCATGCGCAGCCACGCAGCGAATTTAATGGCCCCGCGCAGGAAAAAGAAAATTAGTGGGAACATTAGCCATAAATATAAGACAGTCACCAATAAATGCAATTCAGGAGAAACCTCTTTACCCAGAACTCGCTCCCACAGGGAGTAATTGAGGCGAATAGCATAGATGTATTTAAGGGGAAACTAGATAAACACATGAGGGAGAAACGGTTAGATGAAGAGCGGTGGGAGGAGGCTCGTGCGGAGCATAAACACCGCCGTGGACCTGTGGGGCCGAACGGCCTGTTACTGTGCTGCTAATTCTATGTAAAAGCCCTCAATCTTGTTAAATATCTCGCCACTTTCAAAGGCTACATAAACATTTCGAAAATTGTTTTTTATGAACTCTCTAGTTTTTTTTAAAATTGTATTGCAATGAGCCTCAGCAAAGTGTCATCAAAAGGGTTACAGAGGCCAACCGAATCCCCCAAAGCAGGGGTACGTGTGAAACCGTGACCACCTGCTATCTGATAAGCGGAACCTATTCCTTCTGAAACTTCCTTTTACTCTTTGGATGAAACTATAAAATTCAGTTAGATAATGAAAGAAAGACTTGCATTTATATAGCACCTTTCACGATCACCGGATGTCCCAAAGCGCTTCATAGCCAATGAAGTGCAGCCACTGTTGTAATGCAGGAAACACGGCAGCCAATTTGTGCACAGCAAGCTCCCACAAACAGCAATGTGATAATGACCAGATAATCTGTTTTTCAGTGATGTTGATTGAGGGATAAATATTGGCCCCAGGACACCAGGAGAACTCCCCTGCTCTTCTTTGAAATAGTGCCATAGGATCTTTTATGCCCACCTGAGAGGGTAGACAGGGCCTCGGTTTAACATCTCCTCTAAAAGACAGCACCTCCGACAGCGCAGCACTCCCTCAGCACTGCACTGGCACATCAGCCTAGATTTTTTTTTGCAGTCAAGTCTCTGGTGTGGGACTTGAACCCACAACCTTCTGACTCAGAGGGCAAGTGTGCTATCCACTGAGCCACAGCTCACACAGGCAAGCTCTTTATTTTATGGCAATTAAGAACATAAGAATTAGGAGCAGGAGTTGGCCATTTGGCCCCTCGAGCCTGCTCCGCCATTCAATAAGATCATGGCTGATCTTCTACCTCATCTCCACTTTCCCGCACTATCCCCATATCCCTTGATTCCCTTAATATCCAAAAATCTATCAATCTCTGCCTTTAATATACTCAACGACTGAGCCTCCACAGCCCTCTGGGGCAGAGAATTCCAAAGATTCACCACCCTCTGAGTGAAGAAATTCCTCCTCATCTCGGTCTTAAATGGCCGACTCCTTATCCTGAGACTATGTTCCCTGGTTCTAAACTCTCCAGCCAGGGAAACAACCTCTCAGTATCCATCCTGTCAAGCACTGTAAGAATCTTATATGTTTCAATGAGATCACCTCTAAATCTTCTAAACTCCAGAGAATATAGGCCCATTCTGCTCAATTGTCTGGAATAACATTCCTTCAGGTGGTTAAGTAAGTGGGATACAGTCCGTGATGGGGCAGATTGTAAACTGATGGGCTGAATCCCATCGAATCATAGAATGGTTGCAGCACAGAAGGAGGCCATTCGGACCATCGAGCCCGTGCCAGCTCTCTGCAAGAGCACCTCAGCTAGTCCCACTCCCCCGCCCTTTCCCCGTAGCCCTGCAAATGTTTTTCCTTCAGGTACTTATCCAACTCCCTTTTGAAAGCCACGATTGAGTCTGCCTCCACCACCCTTTCCGGCAGTGCATTCCAGATCATAACCACTCGCTGTGTAAAAAAGTTTTTCCTCATGTCTCCTTTGGTTCTTTTGCCAATCCCCTTAAATCTGTGTTCCCTGGTTCTCGACCCTTCCGCCAATGGGAACAGTTTCTCTCTATCTACTCTGCCTAGACCCATTTTCTTGTTCCATTCTTTCATATGGCCATTGGGTAATTTTCCTCGAACTGAACTACTTTAAAACAAAGAAGAGAATAAAATTCAGTCCCACAGCGGATTCAACAATAATCCGACAGAATCCAGAACACTGAGCTGTAATGGAATCTTTTCAGGGCATCCAATTAGCCAGGGAGTGGGGGTGACAGTGTATAAATGGTAGTGTTTGTTGGAGAGATTGACCTGCACAATTGTATATTTGTTTCCCTGTCTGGGTGTGGCCACATTTCACCAGTTTGTTTGTCTACGTGTTAATGTGAATGAATAGGCGGAGTGGAATTTCTTCCAGCACCACCTGTCCACACGGATTCTGGCTCCCATTTCTTAACACGGGCAGAAGTGATTGTTTTTCTCTGAGCAGGTGATAGTCTATTAAGTGCTGTGTTTTGTTTCGGTAGAAACAGCTACTGCCAGCTCGATCATACACAATAACTGGTCGGACACTGAGAAGTGTAGAGGAACAGAGGGACCTTGGAGTGCATGTCCGCAGATCCCTGAAGGTAGCAGGACAGGTAGATAAGGTGGTTAAGAAGGCATACGGAATGCTTGCCTTTATTAGCCGTGGCATAGAATATAAGAGCAGGGAGGTTATGCTTGAACTGTATAAAACACTAGTTAGGCCGCAGCTAGAATACTGCGTACAGTTCTGGTCACCACATTACAGGAAAGATGTGATTGCACTAGAGGGGGCACAGAAGAGATTTACGAGGATGTTGCCAGGGCTGGAGAATTTTAGCTATGAGGAAAGATTGGATAGGCTGGGGTTGTTGTCTTTGGAACAGAGGAGGCTAAGGGAAGACTTAATTGAGGTGTATAAAATTATGAGGGGCCTAGATATAGTGGATAGGAAGGACCTATTTCCCTTAGCAGAGAGGTGAATAACCAGGGGGCAGAGATTTAAAGTAATTGGTGGAAGGATTAGAGGGGAGTTGAGGAGAACTTTTTTCACCCAGAGGGTGGTGGGGGTCTGGAACTCACTGCCTGAAAGGGTGGTAGAGGCAGAAACCCTCATCACATTTAAAAAGTACTTGGATATGCTCTTGAAGTGCCACACAGTCCTTCTGGAGATGAAGTCCCATCTTCACACTGAGGACACCCTCCATCGTGTTGTGTGGCACTACCACCGTGCTAAATGGGACAGATTCAGAACAGATCGAGCAGCTCAAAACTGGGCATCCATGAGGCGCTGTGGGCCATCAGCAGCAGCAGAATTGTATTCCACCGCAATCTATAACCTCACGGCCCGGCATATCCCTCACTCTACCATTACCATCAAGCCAGGGGACCAACCCTGGTTCAAGAAGGAGTGTAGAAGAGCATGCCAGCAGCAGCACCAGGCGTACCTAAAAATGAGGTGCCATCCTGGGGAAGCTGCAACACAGGACCACATGCATGCTAAAAAGCAGAAGCAGCACGTTATAGACAGGGCTAAGCGATCCCACAATCAACGGGTCAGATCAAAGCTCTGCAGTCCTGCCACATCCAGTCGTGAATGGTGGTGGACCATTAAGCAACTAACGGGAGGAAGAGGCTCCATGAATATTCCCCTCAGAATCTTATATGTTTCAATGAGATCACCTCTCATTCTTCTAAACATCATTTCCTGTCTCCATTTCAGACGTGCCGTGCCCCCACTGCCTCAGCTGGCCACACATTGTCTCTCTCTGTCGCATAAATATCTTTAATTTCTTGCATTACATTTCTTCCCATCATCTCATAAGAAATAAGAGCAGGAGTCGGCCATTCGGCCCCTCGAACCTGCTCCGCCATTCAATAAGATCATGGCTGATCATTGACTTCAACTCCACTTTCCCGCCCGATCCCATATCCCTCGATTCTCCTAGAGTCCAAAAATCTATCGATCTCAGCCATGAATATACTCAACGACTCAGCATCCACAGCCATTTGGGGTAGAGAATTCCAAAGATTCACAAAATATCAATAAAGAAAGAAAGTCTTGCATTTCTATAGCGCCTTTCACGACCTCAGGATGTCCCATAGCGCTTTACAGCCAATGAAGTACTTTTTGAAGTGGAGTCACTGTTGTAATGTAGGAAACGCGGCAGCCAATTTGCGCACAGCAAGCTCCCACAAACAGCAATGTGATAAATGACCAGATAATCTGTTTCTTAGTTATGTTGGTTCAGGGATGACCTTTTGCCAGAACTGGGAAGAGACCGGACATTGGAGGGAACAAAATCAATTTGAGATAAGAGGAAATAATTTCCGTGGGGCTGTTAAAAGGTCATCAACCTGAAACGTTGACTCTGTTTCTCTCTCCACAGATGCTGCCTGACTGGCTGAATATTTTCAACATTTTCTGTTTTTAATTGCAGCTGTTATTTTCTTGTATGAAAAACAACTTGTATTTATACAGCGCCTTTAACGTAGTTTAAATTCCCAAGGCGCTTCACAGGATTATCGAACAAAATTTGAGACGGAGCCACATAAAGAGATATTAGGGCAGACGACCTAAAGCTTGGTCAAAGAAGAGGAGAGAGAGAGGTAGAGAGGCGGAGAGGTTTAAGGAGGGAATTCCAGAGCTTAGGGTCTAAGCAGCTCAAGGCACGGCCACCAATGGTGGAGCGATTGAAATCGGGGATGCGCAAGAGGCCGGAATTGGAAGAGCGCAGAGAAATCGGATTGTTGTAGGGCTGGAGGAGGTTACAGAGATAGAGAGGGGTGAGGCCATGGAGGGATTTGAAAACCAGGATGAGAATTTTTAAATCGAGGCGTTGCTTAACCGGGAGCCAATGTAGGTCAGCGAGCACAGGGGGTCTTTGAGTTATGGTGCATTGCAGACTATATCAAATGGAACTTGCCAGTACAGACAGTGAGGATCATTCATAGCTTTATACATTTTGGTAGCCCTCGATATTGAGAGCCTTTACTTTTCAGTGGATTCACAAATTGCCCCCAAGCAGAATCCAGTGAGTATAACCCGTATTTTCTCAGATCAGTCTACTTTTGTAGAGCATCTGGGGCCAGGCAGCACCTGAATGCAGGGTAGAGATGGAAGTCAGTAAATTTTAAAGGGATTGACATGAATCTGTCATTCATGACTTATGAAATAATACTGAGTAGCCTGCGGGTGGCGCTGTCCAGGGAGAGTATAAATACTCGGGCACGGGCCCAGCTTGCGCAGGACATTCTTATCAGGAACTAGTGAAGGACACAACTAGATCTCCATGTTGAAAAACAGTTGATTAAAGCTTTGTTTAATGCTTAGACCAAGTGCTTAGTAGTTTTCTTACGTCAGGGATCTTCATAGGGAGCCCTAAAAGACACTAAAGCAGGTTTTGTCTAACGGATATCATAGCCCAAAATGGTTTGGCTTGTGGACAGGCCCAGGATATGAGTAAAAAGGATTTCCTCAAACTCCCCTGGTGTAACGTGCTGGCGGGGTTTCCACTGATGGCTATATGATGTGATCAGAACAGTGGTGGATCTTACATTTTTTTTTAATTCATTCACGGGATGTGGGCATCGGTGGTAAGAGCAGCATTTATTGCTCTTGAGAGGTGGTGTTGAATACAACTGAGTGGCTTGCTGGGCCATTTCAGAGGGCAGTTAAGAGTCAACCACATTGCTATGGGTCTGGAGTCACGTATAGGCCAGACCGGGTAAGAACGGCAGATTTCCTTCCCTAAAGGACATTAGTGAACCAGATGTTTTTTTTCGACAATCCGGTAGTTTCATGGTCACTGATGTAAGAAAACTACTTGGCACTTGGTCTAAGCGTTAAACAAAGCTTTAATCAACTGTTTTTCAACATGGAGATCTAGTTGTGTCCTTCCATAGTTCCTGTTAAAGAATGTCCTGAGCAAGCTGGGCCCATGCCCGAGTATTTATACTCTCCCTGGACAGCGCCACCAGCAGGCCGCCCAGTATTACTTCATACATGAATGACAAGATTCATGTCAGTCACCATTACTGATACTAGCTTTTCATTCCAGATTTATTTAATTGAATTTAAATTCCACAGCTGCCGTAGTGGGATTTGAACTCATGTCTCCGGATTATTATGAGGGGCCTAGATAGAGTGGATAGGAAGGACCTATTTCTCATAGCAGAGGGGTTGATAACCAGGGGGCATAGATTTAAAGTAATTGGTAGGAGATTTAGAGGGGATGTGAGGGGAAATTTTTTCACCCAGTGGGTGGTGGGGGTCTGGAACTGACTGCCTGAAAGGGTGGTAGAGGCAGAAACTAAAGTACTTGGATATGCACTTGAAGTGCCGTAACCTACAAGGATACAAACCAAGAGCTGGAAAGTGGGATCAGGCTGGATAGCTCTTTGTCGGCCGGCACGGACAAGATGGGCCGAATGGCCTCTTTCTGTAAATTTCTATGATTCTATGATTAGTCCAGGTCTCTGGATTACTAGTCCCGTAACATAATCGCTATGCTACCGTACCCTTCAGCTTTTTTATCTGTAGTTGACTATACCGCACTAAAGTAAGACATAAGCGAAATGGTGCCTTACCATTCGATGATCTCTTTGCTTTGATCAGATTCACCTAACCCGAGAGTGGACAGAAGCAGTGATTTTGTTTTGCAGGGATGTGGGGTGGGTGGGAGGTTATATTACTGTGAGACGCTACCCTATCCCGTGTTCGCTGCACTGCTGTTGGAAGAAGTTCCGAGACGTTTAATTGCATTATAAAACTTTGTCGGCATTTTAATTTTTAATTGAAAACTTACAAAAGAACTTTTTAGCTGTATATTTGAAAGTAGCCAAAACAGTTTTTAATTTACTGACAGTCTTGTGGTTTAAGGTCTAAAGGCCTTGATGGTGGTAATAGTGTGTTTTATTGATAGTAATCCCCAAATTTTTGTTTCCTCCGTCACAGAAATATACGCACGTTCGACTATTATGTCAAGAAAGCCCAACACCCTATTACAAGAGCAAGCTTTGGTGGTGTGGAATCCTCTTGATGGGAGTGGGTGAGCTGGGGAACTTTGCAGCCTATGGTTTCGCCCCAGCCACGCTGGTCGCTCCTTTGGGATGTGTGTCTGTTATTGGTAAGGATGAGCTAACCATTTAAATCTCCCCCCACTCCCTGCCACCCCACCATTGTATCGCTCAAGGTATATATTGGAGCGCGACGATGTCCAAATGAACAGTGATGGGTGACGTAAGAAAACTATTAGGCACTTGGTCTAAGCATTAAACAAAGCTTTAATCAACTGTTTTTCAACATGGAGATCTAGTTGTGTCCTTCACTGGTTCCTGTTGAGGAATGTCCTAAGCAAGCTGGGCCCATGCCCGAGTATTTATACTCTCCCTGGACAGCGCCACCGGCAGGCTGCCCAGTATTACTTCATACATGAATGACAAGATTCATGTCAATGGGTATACAGTGAAACCTGGTCCTGCAGAGACTCCCAAACGACGATAACCGTAAAATACCGACACTTCGCGACAGTCCCAGACATTTTACGTTATAAAAGAAAAAGAAAAGAAAGACTTGCATTTCTATGGTGCCTTTCACAACCTCAGGATGTCCCAAAGCGCTTTACAGCCAATTAAGTATTTTTCTGAAGTGTAGTCGCTGCTGTAATGTGGGAAACGCAGCAGCCAATTGCACACAGCAAGCTCCCACAAACAGCAATATGATAATGACCAGATAATCTGTTTTTAGTGATGTTGATTGAGGGATAAATATTGGCCCAGGACACCGGGGATAACTCCCCTGCTCTTCTTCGAAATAGTGGCCGTGGGATCTTTTACGTCCACCTGAGGGGGCAGATGAGCCTCGGTTAATGACTCATCTGAAAGACGGCACCTCCGACAGTGCAGCACTCCCTCAGATACAAGAGGCACTCTGAAACGACGGACACATAAGAACATAAGAAATAGGAGCTGGAGTAGGCCACTTGGTCCTTCGAGCCTGCTCCGCCATTCAACAAGATCATGGCTGATCTACCTCAACTCCACCTTCCCACACTATCCCCATATCCCTTAATTCCCTTAGTTCCCAAAAATTTATCGACCTCTGTCTTGAATATACTCAACGACTGAGCATCCACAGCTCTCTAGGGTAGAGAATTCCAAAGATTCACAACCCTTTGAGTGAAGACATTTCTCCTCATCTCAGTCCTAAATGGCCGACCCCTTATTCTGTGACTGTGACCCCGTGTTCTAGATTTCCCAGCCAGGGGAAACATTTTCCCAGCATTAACCCTGTCAAGACCCTTAATAATTTTATATGTTTCAATTAGATCACCTCTCAGTCTTCTAAACTCTCAGGGAATATAGGCCTAGTCTACTCAATCTCTCCTCATAAGGCAATCCCCTCATCCCAGGAACCAGTCTGGTGAACCTACATTGCACTTCCTCTAAGGCAAGTATGTCTTTCCTTAGTTAAGGAGACCAGAACTGTACACAGTACTCCAGGTGTGGCCTGTATAATTGTAGTAAGACTTCTTTACTCTTATACTCTAATCCCTTTGTAACAAAAGCTAACATACCATTTGCTTTCCTAATTGCTTGCTGTACCTGCATGTTAACTTTCTGTGATTCATGTACAAGGACACCCAGGTCCCTCTGAATGCAAATATTTCCCAGTCTCTCACCATTCAAAAAATATTCTGCTTTTTTGTTTTTCTTACCAAAGTGGATAACTTCACACTTCCCCACATTGTATTCCATTTGCCATGTTCTTGCCCACCCAGTCAACCTGTCTATATCTCTCTGCAGCCTCTTTGCGTCCTCCTCACAGATTACTTTCCCACCTAACTTTGTATCATCAGCAAACTTGGATACGTTACACTCAGTCCTTTCATCTAAGTCATTAATATAGATTGTGAATAGCTGAGGCCCAAGCACTGATCCTTGCGGTACCCCGCTAGTTACAGCCTGCCAACCCGAAAAAGTCCCGTTTATTCCTACTCTCTGTTTTCTGTCCATTAACCAATCCTCAATCCATGCTAATATATTACCCCCAATCCCATGAGTCCTAATTTTGTGTAATAACCTCTTGTGTGGCACCTTATCGAATGCTTTTTGAAAATCCAAATACACGACATCCACTGGTTCCCCCTTATCCATCCTACTAGTTACATCTTCAAAATCTCTAACAGATTTGTCAAACACGATTTCCTTTTCATAAAACCATGTTTACTCTGCCTAATCATATTATGATTTTCTAAGTGTCCTGTTACCACATCCCTAATAATAGATTCTAGCATTTTGCCTACTATTGATATCAGGCTAACTGGCCAATAGTTCCCCGTTTTTTCTCTTCCTCCTTTCTTAAATAGCGGGGTTATGTTTGCTACCTTCCAATCCTTGGGAACTGTTCTAGAATCTAGGGAATTCTGGAAGATTAATACCAGTGCATCCACTATCTCTGCAGCCACCTCTTTTAAATCCCTAGGATTCAGGTCGTCAGGTCCAGAGCATTTGTCGCCACTTAGTCCCATTAATTTCTCCAGCACTATGTCTTTACTTATACTGATTTCTGTAACAAATCCTATTTATTTAGTGTATTTCACACCATACAACACGGGACGGTGCATCTTTCCGAAGGTGATGAGCTCAAAACTGAACATAGGGCTTCAAATGAAGTCTGACCAGTGTGACTGCAGCAAAGCTACTTGTGAAAAAGAAACCAATATCCCGACAGGCTTTCGATCATTTTCTGAGCAAGCTATCAATGACTTTTTTTCTATTTCTAAATTGGACTTCCTTGGTTTATTTAGCCCCCCGCCTGCCCGATGGAATCACCATTTAGGATACGTTGGCTGCTACAATTTGCACTTTTGCCTCGACCATCTCCTCTTGCTCCCTCAGTGAGTGGGCAACACGGTGGCATAGTGGTTAGCACTGGTGCCTCACAGCGTCAGGGACCCGGGTTCGAATCCGGCCTCGGGTGACTGTCTGTGTGGAGTTTGCACATTCTCCCTGTGTCTGCGTGGGTGTGCTCCGGTTTCCTCCCACAGTCCAAAAATGTGCGGGTTAGGTTGATTTGGCTATGATAAATTGACCCTTCGTGATTAAATATGTGGGGTTATGGGGATAGGATGGGATATGTTAGGGGGAATTAAATACGTGGGGTTACGGGGGTAGGGTGGGATATGTATCGGTGCAGGCTCGATGGGCCGAGATGTCCTCTATCTGTACTGTGGGGATTCTGTGTGAGAAAGCAGGGACAGGGTACTGGATTTGGATGATCAGCCATGATCGTATTGAATGGTGGAGCAGGCTCGACGGGCCGAATGGCCTACTCCTGCTCCTAGTTTCTATGTTTCTATGAGTCTCACCTCCCACATACCTGATGTCTGGGTGACTTGTAGTGAGCCCAGGATCCAATAGATACTCTTGCCAAGGTATTGAGCTCTCACACCATTTCCTAGAGTTTTATTTTATTCATTTATGGGATGTGGACGTCGTTGGCAAGGCCAACATTTATTGCCCATCCCTAATTGCCCTCGAGAAGGTGGTGGTGAGCCACCTTCTTGAACCGCTGCAGTCCGTGTGGTGAAGGTACTCCCACAGTGCTGTTAGGGAGGGAGTTCCAGGATTTTGACCCAGTGACGATGAAGGATCGGTGATATACTTCTAAGTCAGGATGGTGTGTGACTTGGAGGGGAACTTGGAGGTGGTGGTGTTCTCATGCATCTGCTGCCCTTGTCCTTCTAGGTGGAAGAGGTCGTGGGTTTGGGAGGTGCTGCCGAAGAAGCCTTGGTGAGTTGCTGCAGTGCATCTTGTAGATGGTACTGCAGCCACGGTACGCCGATGGTGGAGGAAGTGAATGTTTAAGGTGGTGGATGGGGTGCCAATCAAGCGGGCTGCTTTGTCCTGGATGGTGTCGAGCTTCTTGAGTGTTGTTGGAGCTGCACTCATCCAGGTAAGTGGAGAGTATTCCATCACACTCCTGACTTGTGCCTTGTAGATGGTGGAAAAGCTTTGGGGAGTCAGGAAGTGAGACACTCACCGCAGAATACCCAGCCTCTGATCTGATCTTGTAGCCACAGTATTTATGTGGCTGGTCCAGTTAAGTTTCTGGTCAATGGTGACCCCAGGATGTTGATGGTGGGGGATTCGGCGATGGTAATGCTGTTGAATATCAAGGGGAGGTGGTTAGACGTCGCTTGTTAGAGATAGTCATTGCCTGGCACTTCTGTGGCACGAATGTTACCTGTCACTTATCAGCCCAAGCCCAAGTTACAAAATGGGAGACTAAGTGCTCCATCAACCCGTGGTTTACGCTATAAACGAGAGCGCGGGTAAAGCGGCTGATAATATCCGGTGTCCTGTGATTCCATACAATGGTCCCGGGCTCTGTGTGCAGCGGATTGGCTGGAACCCCCCCCCCCCCCGGGAGTCACCTTGTGGCTCGCATTTTAGGATCAGTTACTGGTGGCGCTACAGTCCTTCTTAAAACACGGACACCAACAGCTAGTGCCCATCGCCTAGGTGTCCGTGGGTTTCATTGCGCTGAGCTTTCAATACATTGGGTGAAGTAGATCATTCAAAATCACGTTGCCTTTCTCTATCCACTCAATGTAACGTAGCTACTTAGGTTGTTTTCGATTGACTTGTCTAAAAGCAGTTAGCAGGAGAAGTACATTGAGCAACAACAATTTGTGCCTTTAACGTAGTAAAACATCCCAAGGAGCTTCACAGGAGCGATTATCAAACAGAATTTGACACTGAGCCGCATAAGGAGATATTAGGACAGGCGACCAAAAGCTTGGTCAAAGTGATAGGTGTTAAGGAGCGTCTTAAAGGAGGAAGGAGAGAGATAGAGAGGTTGAACAACGCCTCGATTTTAAAATTCTCATCCATGTTTTCAAATCACTCCACGGCCTCGCCCCCTCCCTATCTCTGTAATCTCCTCCAGCCCCACAACCCCCCCGCCCCCCCCGAGTAGAAATCGAATCGTGTCGCTCCTCCCTGTTTCACGGGCTTACTCCGCCCCGGGTCTACCTTACGTGGCTGCAGCCTAGCAACCGGCCACCCGGAGCAGGGGGTAGGGGTCGCCAACCCTCCCGGATTGCCCTGGAGTCTCCAGTAATTACAGATTCATCTCCTGGACGCTGCATCAACCCGGGAGAATAAAATATCTTTGAACACTTTTACATAAGAACATAAGACGTAGGAGCAGGAGTAGGTCATTTGGCCCCTCGAGCCTGCTCCGCCATTCGATGAGATCATGGCTGATCTGATCTTGGCCTCAACTCCACTTCCCTGCCCGCTCCCCATAACCCTTGACTCCCTTATCGTTCAAAAATCTGTCTATCTCCACCTTAAATATATTCAATGACCCAGCCTCCACAGCTCTCTGGGGAAGAGAATTCCAAAGATTCACGACCCTCTGAGAGAAGAAATTCCTCCTCATCTCCGATTTAAAAGGGTGCCCCCCTTATTCTGAAATTATGCCCCCTAGTTGTAGATTCCCCCACAAGGGGAAACTTCCTCTCAGCATCTACCCTGTCAATCCCCCTTCAGAATCTTACATGTTTCAATAAGATCTCCTCTTTTGTTTATTAGCTGCAAAAATATTGGAGATGGCGAGGCGGGGGGTGAAAGGTTGTACGGTTGGAGGCGGGAGGCCAAGTCATGAACCCTCCAGGAATGCATCCAACCAGAGTTGGGAAGCCTAAGCAGGGGGCGCTCATCCCAATGCTACAGCGCTCCTATCTCCCCCCTCCCCAGCCCCCGACTCCAGCACTAACCTGAGGCCCTAAGTGAGTTGGTACGAGCTGCCTGGGGAGGCGTGACAGGCACCGATGGCTCGACCAGATTATTTAGACTAGGCCCAATTTCACCCCAGCCTCGGGGCTCCCGGTTCAGGGGCGCACTGCGGCTGCTTACGCCCCCAAATTCGGGCGCCGGTAAATTTTTACCCCCCAGGTTTCTGCTCGATGCACTTCTCCTGCTAATTGTTTTTATACAAGCCAATCAAAAACAAACTAAGTAGCTACATTATATTGAGTGGATTTTGAATGGTCCCTGCCTTTGTTACCTCTGGACTTGACTAATCCAACGCACTCCTGGCCGGCCTCCCATCTTCCACCCTCCGTAAACTTGAGCTCATCCAAAACTCGGCTGCCCGTGTCCTAACTCGCACTGAGTCCCGTTCATCCATCACCCCACCCCGTGCTCGCTGACCTACATTGGCTCCCGGTTAAGCAATGCCTCGATTTTAACATTCTCATCCTTGTTTTCAAATCCCTCCATGGTCCTTCGCCCCTCTCTCTCTCTGTAATCTCCTTCAGCCCCACAACCCCCCGAGATATCTGCGCTCCTCTAATTCTGGCCTCTTGAGCAGAAAGCGCAAACCCAAAGCGGAAACTCTATTCTACTGTATAAATGCAAATCTTTCTTTCTTTCACACAAGAGCCGGGACTTTCCACAGATCTGCCCCTGCTCCACCGATGTAACTTTGCCAGAAGGCGTGACCTGAAACGCGGTTTAGGCGCATAAACGGCGTTTTACCGTCAACGCTTCCGGTGAAGTTATGGTGCCAGAGCGGGACCGAGAGAAATCCAGGCCACGGTTTTAAACCAATTCAATCTTCTGAGTAAAATAACAATTTTTTTTAAATGACATGGGTCAAACAGATTTCCTGAAGATAAGATTAACTTTTTTTCATTGAATTGTAAAGTTAATAACCACTGCTCCAAATTAAATTGAAAAGTACTTTGCTCTGGCAGTTGCTATGGTGAGAGTGAATTTGGGAACTGAAGACACAGTTTAAGCAGTGATATTGCTCCCTAATCTGCGCTGCCGTTTTTAAAAAATTCTGCCGTCATTTTTATTCATAGATTGCCTCAAGCAAACCGCTTGAAAAGTGATAGTAACAGTAGCACTGGATGTTCGTGCCAGGGATATTTAAAAACTATATATTATTAGTTCTGGGGATGTGGGTGTCGCTTGCAAAGCTGGCATTTATTTCCCATCACTAGCACAACCGTGAGGCTCACTAGACCACTTCAGAGGGCAGTTAAGAGTCAACCACATTGAAAGAAAGATAATCTTGCATTTCTATAGCGCCTTTCACGACCACAGGATGCCCCAAAGCGCTTTACAGCCAATGAAGTACGCTTGAAGTGTAGTCTTGGTTGTAATGTCGGAGCATTGCTGTGGGTCTGGAGTCACAGATAGGCCAGACCGGGTAAGAACGGCAGGTTTGCTTCCCCGAAGGGCATTAGTGAACCAGTTGGGTTTTTAGGACAATCCGACAGCTTCATGGTCACTTTTACCGGGACCAGTTTTTTCTTCCCAGATTTAAAAAAAAAAAATTTGAATTAGAATTTCCAAACTGCAGTGGTTGGGATTTGACAAGGGCAGCAGACACATGGGAACACCACCACCTCCAAGTTCCCCTCCAAGTCACACATCATCCTGACTTAGATATCGGCTGCCATTCCTTCATCGTCGCTGGATCAAAATCCTGGAACTCCCTCCCTAACAGCACTGTGAGAGCACCTTCACCACACGGACTGTAGCGGTTCAAGGCGGCGGCTCACCACCACCTTCTCAAGGGCGATTAGGGATGGGCAATAAATGCTGGCCTTGCCAGCGACGCCCACATCCCATAAAAACAGATTTTTAAAAACCTCACGTTCTACTTGCTTACTAGTCCAGTAATATAACCACTACACTACCCGTACCCACAGAGGATTTGCATTGTGTAAAGTTAGCCAATCTCCATTTGTCAATCAGCTCAAAAAAATAAATACATTTCAGTGCATGACTGACAACCAACAGTTAAGCTCTTGCTAATCTCACACATCAAAAAAGTAAATGAAATGTCTCCTTGCCCTCAAAGTTCTTTTGAAGTCTGCAAATAAGGGACGTGTGCTTTTTAAAATTCAGCGTGCGTACCAGAGAGGTAGCCAATAAAAATAAAATGCTAATTCCAAAGCAGAAGTGATAACCTTGCGGAGGTGCCGACCACAGTAAGCCGTGTGCCTGCATAAACTAAACTAAATGTCAATTTATTTTTGCATGTCAAGTGATTCCATGATCCCGCACTATAAGCGGGGAGCTATGCTTGAAGGCAGTGTGGGACATTAGGGAATGGTAGTCTAGTGGTTACGGGAATGGGCTCACAGCATGGAGCCGGAGCTCAGCATGGTAGCCCTCTTGACTCTAGTGAGCTGAAGAAGGTTGTTGAGGTTCAGGGCCCGCTCCAGAATACCTGCAGCATGCATTCCACACTGACACTCCAGTGCTAGTACCGAGGGAGTGCTGCACTGCCAGAGGTGCTGTTGTTCACCTGCGTGCGGAGGCCTCCGATCTAGAAAAAAATCTACGCCCTTACCTGAGGGCTCTGGAGGTCCGGACTCTTCCGCTCCTGGGCCTCTCCAGGTCCGCGTATCCCAGGGGCGCAGGCAGTTCGCAAGCATCCCTGGGATCACGTGGGCTCTGGGGAACCAATGGGAGATGGGAATCCCCCTTCACACTTTTGACAGGTCTCTCAGCTTAGACCTGGCAAAAGTATGAATGGAGATCACTGAAAAAACACATCAAAACATTAAATAATTTTTTTTTTTAAATCACGTTTTTAAAATTAGTTAAAATTACATTATATTAATATTTTAAACAAAAATTTAATTTTTTGAAAAAAATAATTAAAGTTTTTATGGGACTAAAAATAAACATACCTTTTTTAAAAGTATTTTTAAATTATGAGTGGAAAAAAAAATATTTTTTTACTTTTTTAAACTCTTATGCTGGTAAAAGCAGGCCTTACGCCTACTTTTACCAGGTGTAAGATTTTTAAAGGTTTTCAGCGGGCGGAGGTTCTGCAGAAAGCGGAACTCTCCACCCGCAGAGGCCCTTCTCCAGGGCAGGCGTGCTTGGAGGATTCTTGACAGATCGGAAGTGCTGGTTTTCAGCGCATGCGCTGTGTATGCCTGAAACTGGCACTTGCGAGGCCCCTACGGGTGTGTACACAGCTCGTACACACCCGTAGGGATCGGAAAATACGGGCCATTAAACCGAGGCACCATCTACCCTGCCAGGTGGATGTAAATGGTCCCACGGCCGCTATTTCGAAGAAGAGCAGGGGAGTTATCCCCAGTGTCTTGGCCAATATTTATCCCTCAATCAACATCACTAAAACAGATTATCTGGTCACTATCACATTGCTGTTTGTGGGAGTTTGCTGTGTTCTAGTCAGTATTTATTCCCTCAACTGGGCAAGTAGGCAGTTCAAATCTTAACCCTCATTTCCAGCTTGGATCTTGATTACCACTCAATTTTAATCTGCTCTTCTGAGCAGACGGCAATGGCACACACCCGAAGCCGGTGGGGTCCTTTAAATATGCAGATCGGGTCCAATTACATTATTGGGATCCGACTGCAATTTTAACCGTGGCCTGAGTGGCCCTCCAGGTGAAGAGGATCTGAGACCAGAAGGGGCCATTTCAGGTCAGTTTGTTTTACTTCCCTTGTGGGGCCAGGAGGAGCAAGGACTATTTCTCCAGACCCCACAAGGACAGTTTAGGCCTCCCTCCCTCCCCCCCAAACCCCCTAACTTCGCTCTTGCGAGACCCTTCCCCCCCCCCCCCCCCCCCCCATCCCCCTGAATGACCTTCTCGAGTGCGGGCCTTCCTTTGGCCAGCAGTCTTCTGCTGCTCATTTCGGGCGGTCAACTGACTGGCGGGATGAGGCCCAATTTGGTGGGGGAGGGGGGTTCTGGCACTCATTCCGCTCCCCCCCTCCCCAACCCCGTCCGCCTGAATCCCGCTCCCAGTTAAAAAAGGGCTGTAGTTTTTTTCTTGTTAACCTTCAGCTCAGAAAACACATTACTGTCATCATTCCTTGGATTAGTATTTGTTTCTGTGCAGGCATCACAAACAGTTAGTAAGATAAAGACAGATAGACATGCATTTATATAGCGCCCTACACAATCTCAGGACCAACGCGCTTAACGGCCAATGAAGTACTTATTTTTGAAGTGTAGTCACTGTTGTAATGTAGGAAACTTGTCAGCCAATTTGTGCACAGCAAGCTCCCACAAACAGCAATGAGCTAAGGACCAGATAATCTGTTTTTAGCGATGATGGTTGAGGGATAAATATTGGCCAGAACTCTTCTTCGAAATAGTGCCATTGGATCTTTTACATCTACCTGAGAGGGCAGACGGGGCCTTGGTTTAACGTCTCATCCGAAATACAGAACTTCCGACAGTGCAGCGCTCCCTCAGCACTGCACTGGAGTGTCAGCCTAGATTTCTGTGCTCAGGTGGACCAGTCAGGTGGGCAGAACAGTGGCAAATGGAATTCAATCCGGAGAAGTGTGAGGTAATGCATTTGGAGAGGGCTAACAAGGCAAGGGAATACACTATAAATGGTAGGACACTGAGATGTACAGAAGATCAGAGGGACCTTGGAGTGCATGTCCACAGATCCCTGAAGGTAGCAGGACAGACAGATAAGGTGGTTAAGAAGGCATACGGGATACTTGCCTTTATTAGCCGAGGCACAGAATATAAGAGCAGGGAGGTTATGCTTGAACTATATAAAACACTAGTTAGGCCACAGCTAGAGTACTGTGTGCAGTTCTGGTCACCACATTACAGGAAGGATGTGATTGCACTAGAGGGGGTGCAGAGGAGATTTACGAGGATGTTGCCTAGGCTGGGGAATTTTAGCTATGAGGAAAGATTGGATAGGCTAGGGTTGTTTTCTTTGGAACAGAGGAGGCTGAGGGGGAGACCTAATTGAGGTGTATAAAATTATGAGGGGCCTAGATAGAGTGGATAGGAAGGACCTATTTCCCTTAGCAGAAGGGTCAATAACCAGGGGGCAGAGATTTAAAGTAATTGGTAGAAGGATTAGAGGGGATTTGAGGAGAAATGTTTTCACCCAGAGGATGGTGGGGGTCTGGAACGCACTGCCTGAAAGGGTGGTAGAGGCAGAAACCCTCATCACATTTAAAAAGTACTTGGATATGCACTTGAAGTGCCGTAACCTTCAGGGTTACGGACCAAGAGCTGGAAAGTGGGATTAGGCTGGATAGCTTGGCGCGGACAAGATGGGCCGAATGGCCTCCTTCTGTGCTGTAAATTTCTATGATTCTATGATTCATAGGGGGAAAAATTCAGTTGGTTGCGCCTCCCGTTAGCGCCTTAAGAGGGCGCTAATGGGGCGCAAAGCATCTAGTGCCCAGGCGTGGCGAAGTTTGCGCCGCTCGCGAAATTAACTAGACATTTTGCGGCGGCGCTAAACACTACTGCCACGATCTCCTGCGCTGGCAGATCATGACGTCACTCGAGTGCACAACGCCCCGGTATCGCCCCGGAGCGGATATTGAGTGGCGCCCCCTGCCTTACCGCCTGACGCTAGCAACGACAGGTTGAGGGGAGCGTTCTGCAGTCATGAAGGGAAAGGGGGAGCGCTATTTAAAGGTGACCGCTTCCTGCCTTTTATTGTTGGTGCCATTTTTGAACTACGCATTCTGAGAGAGAGAGAGAGAGACTTCTGGAGAGATTCAACGTTGTGTGAAGGAGTTTTGGGTACTGAGCAGCACTTTGCAGGTTCATTTTGATTTGCCATTCCTTGTATCGATTTAGCAGAGACTGTGGGGGCTGCACTCTGAGCTCTTTGCCTGGTACTCTCCATTGTTCTTTCCAGCACATTTGATGTGCAGGTCTCTCCAGGCCGAGATTCAAGGCTGCAATGAGCAGGATGTGGATGGAAAGCAAGATTAACCATCCCCTTTAAGAACTGGCCCGTGCCATTGTGTGTGTGTTCCATTGCTGACTTACATTACATGAGCTTCGCCAGCGCTCTGAGGTAGCGCCTCGCTCCTCGGCCTTTGCGCCTTAAGACAGGTGTGAAGCGCCTGATATAGCGCTCCAATCACCTCCAGGGGCGATAAAAGTCAAGTTTGCAGTCGGTGGCGATAATTAGCGCCAGGCGCTAATCTTTGCGCCCAGCCGATAATTGCGCCCCAAATGGGGCAATACTGAATTTCTCCCCCTATAGTCTCTTGTAGTGGGATTATGAACCCACAACCTTCTGATTCCAGAGGCAAGGGTGCCGCCCACTGAACCACAGCTGACAACACGGTGTAGTGTAGGTGTCCGCCATGAAAAGAATGTGGCTGAACAAGGTGAGCGTGGCGATAGAAGGCAGCACACATGAGAATACAAGTCTTTGCTTGCCGTGGGTGAGACTCCCTCTTCTCAGGTAGTTCATCTCTTTCTTTGTCTCCCTGTGCCATGCATCAGGCTGGTTGAGAGGTTGAGGTAATCACTCCAAGGTACAGCAGTGTTGCTCTGACACTGTCCACTCAGAGGTCTTTGGGATGAGACGTTCAACCGAGGCCCCGTCTGCCCTCTCGGGTGGATGTAAAAGATCCCAGGGCCACTATTTCGAAGAAGAGCAGGGGAGTTATCCCCGGTGTCCTGGCCATTATGTATCCCTCAACCAACAGAGTTACGCGAGAGTGACTGGGGCGACGCTCCCTTCTGTCTCCCTCTGTCTGGTTCTTCCCTGCAGTGTCAGGACTGAGGTCAACATAAGAACATAAGAATTAGGAGCAGGAGTCGGCCATATGGCCCTTCGAGCCTGCTCCGCCATTCAATAAGATCATGGCTGATTTTCGACCTCAACTCCACTTTCCTGCACTATCCCCATATCCCTCGATTCCCATAGAATCCAAAAATCTATCGATCTCAGCCTTGAATACACTCAACGACTCAGCATCCACAGCCCTCTGGGGTAGAGAATTCCAAAGATTCACCACCCTCTGAGTGAAGAAATTTCTCCTCATCTCAGTCTTAAACGGCCGACCCCTTATCCTGAGATGTGATAACTTGATGTGTATCGAAGATTCAGTGCATGGTCGAGCCAATATTAAAAAAATAATGTCACAGTTATTATTTGAAATTGTCGGTAATGTGTAATAACCATAAAACTACTTCACTGCATTACTGTGTGTAATAATTTAGAAGTAGGTTTGGGCCTCTGCACTAATATGAACGTGTGCACTCGTAAGAAAAACTTGCATTTCTATAGCGCCTTTCACAACACACCAAAGCGCTTTACAGCCAATGAAGAACCTTTTGAAGTGTAGCCACTGTTGTAATGTAGGAAACCCGGCAGACAATTTGCGCACAGCAAGCTCCCACAAACAGCAATGTAATAATGACCAGATAATCTGTTTTTTAATGATGCTGCTTGAGTGATAAATATTGGCCCAGGACATCGGGGAGACCTCCCCTGAAAGACTTGCAATGCGATCATGACCAGATAATCTGTTTTTAGTGATGTTGGTTGAGGGATAAATATTGGCCAGGACACCGGGGAGAACTCCCCTGCTCTTCTTTGAAATAGTGGCCCTGGGATCTTTTACGTCCACCTGAGAGAGCAGATGGGGCCTCGGTTTAACGTTTCATCTGAAAGACTGCACCTCCGACAGTGCTGCACTGAATTGTTAGCCAGGATTTTTGTGGTCAAGTCCCTGGAGTGGACCTTGAACCCACACAACCCTCTGAATCAGAGGCGAGAGTGCTACCCACTGAGCCACAGCTGACAGGAGTGAACCTGATGTTATAAATACTGAAAAAAAACAATTACGAAGCTTACTGTAAGTGGGTCAGAGGAAGGTAGAATGAATGAGGGACAAGACTGATGTTCTCACAGGAGCAATATACAAATAAAATTAGGTGGAAATGTCAACCAACTTCTGTAAAATAACTTCTTTTGATCTCTGGTATGTGCGCACCCATACAGATTGTACCTTGACAGCGATGGTATTTATTTGTCTTGGCTCATTTATGATGTCATATTGCACGAATTAGGGAGCAGGACTTTGCATGGCAGGAGACCGCTGGTGGGGGATTGGTCCCCAGTACTAAGCGAAGTGGTCAGGGGGAAGGTGGTCCGGAGGGGATTGTGGGCAAGCGGGAGGGACGTCCCTGGGCAGGGCGATGCCTGCCCGTTGTCAGGCGCCTTCCCTGACACCAAAATCAGCCCCGTTAAAATGGCGCTGGGCACAAACGCAGCGGGAACTGTCCGACCGCCATTTTAACCTCCCGCCCGCGCAGTTCCCAGCGGATGAAGAGGATTAAAATCAGCCCTTCTGTTATCCAGTAACGTTTGACGTGTGACTTGAAACAGCGTTACCGAGGTTACTGGATGTCTGAACTTTTCAATGGATTGCTCGGTCCTGTCAGCTCCAAATGATGAAATCTACTTCTGCAAAATGTCCTGGACTGCAACAGATTGAACCAGTTCAGGCTCATGGAACTGACATGACCTCCAATGGAGATTGATAAGATCTCGAGGCAGTGCATGGGATTTGCAGTCGCTCCTTCCCTGGCAGACAGCTCCTAGTATTTTTCTTGCCAATTTTCCATAGCCAGTCCTCCTTTCCCCCCCCCACCTTCCCCGCTCCCATCCCCCCCCGCTCCCATCCCACCCCCCCCCGCTCCCATCCCACGCCCCCACCCCCCCTTCCCCACTCCCATCCCCCCCGCTCCCATCCCACCCCCCAACCCCCCCGCTCCCCCACCCCCCTTCCCCGCTCCCATCCCCCCTGCTCCCATCCCACCCCCACCCCCCCGCTCCCATCCCACCCCCATCCCCCCCTTCCCCGCTCCCATCCCCCCCCGCTCCCATCCCCTCCAAACCCCCCCCTGCTCCCAACCTACACTCCCATCCCCCCCCCTTCCCCGCTCCCATCCCACACCCCATCCCCCCCCACCCCCCCCCCCCCCCCCGCCTCACGCCCCCACCCCCCCTCCACTGCCCCTTCTTTTGAAAGCATTGATTCCTTGCTGGAGAACAGTTCCATAGACATCAGCCCGCCTCTGGTACCTTGTCCAAATGGCCGTCATACGTACGGGAGCCTTGGCAGTGGGTGTTGGCAGACTAGTTGGCTGCAAAGGCTTCGGAGCCAAGCCCACTCAATGTCCACATATCTTCACCTCTAGCAGGAGTCACTGGCTAACAACCCAGAGCTGGAGCAGCAAACGTGTTTTTCCTTCCCTAATTTAGAGGCACTCTTGTCAATCAGAAGTGCCTGTGCCGGGACCCTGGCTGAGACTAGCCAACACTAACAGCACAGACCAGTGAGCACACCTGGCGCCTACTTGTTCTGTATGTGTCAGCTCCGAGCTGGGCCAATTTATTTAACCTTCTGGGAAGCTGGCCACATTTTTTTTTGCGCATTGGTTTCACCTTCAGGAAGTAAAGTCTACACTTTTAATTGGGCTTCATTCAATTCAGCGACAGCTAGATTTTTTGATGCACTGGGTAAATGCAGCTGTTGGTGTGATACTGAACTAACCCTTACTCGCTCAGCAGAAAGCTGGCGGGTGGACCGTTAGAATCGCCCTGACTCTTAGCTGTCCAAAAGCTGCCACGATCGCAATACCTGTGATTTTAACCCGCTCTCCTGAACAGGCAGCCAGGACAGGCGCCCGGAGCCAACGGGGTCCTTCTTTACATATGCATGTTTCGGCCCGATGACATCATTGAGACCCGACTGTAATTTTAACTCGGGGCCTGAGCAGGGAATCCACCTGGAGTTAAAATCGGGGCCAATATTGCCTCTGCTCATGTAACCAATACCTAAGATTCTCCACACGCCCAGTTCCCAATTTAATCTTACGGGTGACTTCAATTCATCACAGGTAGATTGGGAAATCTATGAAGAGTATCTGACAGGAAGCGTGCTTTTTTGTCCATGGTGTATCTTGTCATTAGCTTCTTTATTTCTGTCATGGTTCACCAACTTTACTCACAGAACATGGCCCAGCTTGTTTTGACACACAATACCCCAAGAACAGACATAACACAAGAAACAAAAGATGGGTCCAGAGAAGGTGTAAATAGGAATAGGGACAGGAGGAGGCCATTTAGCCCCTCGAGCCTGTTCCGCCATTCATTGAGATGACGGCTGATCTGCGACCTAACTCCATATACCCGCCTTTGCCCCACATCCCTTAATACCTTTGGTTAACAAAAATCTATCAATCTCCGATTTAAAATTAACAATTGATCTAGCATCAATTGCCATTTGCGGAAGAGAGTTCCAAACTTCGACCACCCTTTGTGTGTAGAAGTGTTTCCTAACTTCACTCCTGAAAGGTCTGGCTCTAATTTTTAGACTCTGCCCCCTGGTCCTAGAATCCCCAACCAGCAGAAATAGTTTCTCTCTATCTACCCTATCTGTTCCCCTTAATATCCTGAAAACTTCGATCAGATCACCCCTTAACCTTCTAAATTCCAGGGAATACAACCCTAATTTGTGTAATCTCTCCTCGTAATTTAACCCTTGAAGTCCGGGTATCAGTCTGGTAAACCTACGCTGCACTCCCTCCAAGGCCAATATATCCTTCCTGAGGTGTGGTGCCCAGAACTGCTCACAGTGCTCCAGGTGTGGTCTAACCAGGGCTTTGTACAGCTGCAGCATAACTTCTACCCCCTTGTATTCTAGTTTTGATTATTTTCTGTACCTGTTCATGACATTTTAATGATCTATGTACCTGGACCCCCGAGGCTCTTTGGACCTCCACTGTTTTTAGCTTCTTACCATTTAGAAAGTACCCTGTTCTATCCTTTTTAGTTCCAAAGTAGATAGCAACAGCAGAACCATTACCAGCACCCGCTGTCTGAGAAAATGAAAGCGGTGGTTATGATCTGAAGTTGGACTCAGTGTTGAGGCCGGAAGGTTGTAAAGTGCTTGATCGAAAGATGAGGTGCTGTTCCTCGAGCTTCTGTTGAGTGTGTTCATTGCTAATATTCGCTTACCCATTCACTGTTGAATGTACCTATTTGATATTTTATTGCCTAAGCTATGGTTTAACGGTTTGACTGTTCTACCAGCTCCCAAAGTCAAGGGAGATTCGTGAGGACATGTGATTTACTCAGTAAGCTGAAATAGAGTGATAACGGCTTTCTTGTTGAGCCCTGAACTCGACGCAAGTTATCGAAATATCGGGCAGGTATAAGGCACACTTCAGCTCATAGGGAGTCAGGGCTTGCCAAAAGGAATGGTCTGAGACACTGAAACTGAGAGAAATATTTGGAGTAAAACCCCCCAAAATAAGCTGTGAGGAGGACACAAAGGGCTGGAATTTGATACTGGGGCAGGTTGGGGTCATGTCATCCGCATTTCGTGTTATCCACCCGACTGCAATTGGATGTGGGAGATTGATGCAATTTTCACTTAATTGGGCAATTGAGTTCCAGCATGTGGGAACCCATGAACCAATTAGTGGTTTCAGTCTGAAAGTCTTCTGATGATGTCATCATTGCAGGTCAGAGACTGCCTGCCTGGTCTCAGAGATTGCCTGGCCTTTGCTGTGAGAGGACCTGGATGCAAAATGAGCAGCATCTGAGAGAGAGAGAGAAGAATTTTTTTTGCAACCAAGTCCTCCCAGGCAGTCTCTGAAGACATTCAATGCAGCAGCATCAGAGGCGACTTTCAGACCTAATACTACTACTACCTTCATCACATCTCCGTTGTAATAGTGGACCTGCAGCTGATAGTCAGCTATCCACTTGTGCTCCCGCCAGGTTTCACTGGCGTGTTTCACATCAGGCGTACTTCACGTCAGAAAAGGGTTAAACTAGCTAAAACGTTTCAAAATGGCATTACAGAGCCAATTTAGGGCTTGTTAAGGGCTTTAATGGCCTCTCCCGCCTCTTGAAGGCGGGAACCCCGCGACCGATTTTGTCAAAATCGCGTGGAAGCAGAATGGAGTCGGGATGGGGTTGGGACCCCCGAATCTGCAACTTTAACCCCCCACACGCCTCCACGGGTCATTGAAAATCCAGCCCAGAGTGTTAGCATGTAGGTACAGCAAGCAATTGGGAAGGCAAATGGCATGTTGGCCTTTATTGCAAGGGGGCTGGAGTACAAGAGTAAGGAAGTCTTACTACAATTGTACAGGGCTTTGGTGAGACCACACCTGGAGCACTGTGCACAGTTTTGGTCTCCTTATCTGAGGAAGGACATACTTGCCTTAGAAGCAGTGCAACAAAGGCTCACTAGATTGATCCCTGGGATGAGAGGGCTGTCCTATGAGGAGCGATTGAGTAGATTGGGCCTGTACTCTCTGGAGTTTAGAAGAATGAGAGGTGATCTCATTGAAACATATAAGATTCTGAGGGGGATTGACAAGGTAGATGCAGAGAGGTTGTTTCCCCTGGCTGGAGAGTCTAGAACTAGGGGGCATAGTCTCAGGATAAGGGGTCGGCCATTTAAGACTGAGATGAGGAGGAATTTCTTCACTGAGGGTTGTGAATCTTTGGAATTCAATTCTCTACCCCAGAGAGCTGTGGATGCTCAGTCGTTGAGTATATTCAAGACAGAGATCGATAGATTTTTGGTCTCATGGCAAATCGAGGGATATGGAGATCGGGCGGGAAAGTGGAGTTGAGGTCGAAGATCAGCCATGATCTTATTGAATGGGGGAGCAGGCTCGAGGGGCCGAATGGCCTACTCCTGCTTCTAATTCTTATGTTCTTACAATGTAAGGGGTGCAATAGGAGTCAAAATAAGCCCGAATACAGTGTTGGATTATTATGGGGAACAATTAGTCAAGGAACTCTTTTGAGCAGGAGTATTATTGGACTTGATATTAAGTAGCCACCAGGAGATATTAGAGTAGGTTCCAGTCATACAGCACCTCAGCAACAGTGACCACAATAGGGCAAAGCTTGAGGTTAGGCTTAGAAAAGATCAATTTTAGAAAGGCAGATTTTTACGGAATGAGGGTTGTGCCAAGGAACCTGCACTGGACGGAAATATTGGAGGGGAAAGGTATGGAAGAGAAGTGGATCATGTTTCAAAATACTACACACAGAGTAGATAATATAAAATAAAAAGAAAAAGGTAAGTCTTGCATTTCTATCGCGCCTTTCACAACCTCAGGACGTCCCAAAGCGCTTTACAACCAATGAAGTACTTTTTGTAGTCACTGTTGTAATGTGGGCAACGCAGCAGCCAAATTGTGCACAGCACTCAGATAAAAGACCAGACAATCTGGTTTTTTTTTGTGATGTTGGTTGAGAGATAAATGTTGAGCAGGACACTGGGGTGAACTCCTCCCGCAAAATAGTGCTGTGGGATCTTTTAAGTCCACACGAGGCCTCGGTTTAACATCTCATCTGACAGACAGCACTCCCTCAGTACTGTACTGGAGTGTCAGCCTAGACTATGTGCTCATGTCCCTGGAGTGGGAGTATGAACCCACAGCTTTCTGACTCAGAGGCGAGAGTGCTACCCACTGAGCCACTGGCTGGCATAGGCAGACCTGTTACCATTGTGTATGTGAGGACTGTGCAATGGGTTCAATAAAAACCTTGTCCACCTTTTAAATGGCAGATTTGAACAGGAAGGAAGCTTGCAGTGTGCCAACCTGGTAATCATCAACATTTTAAGTTGGCGGCTCTTTGTGGCTGTGGTTAAGCTGCAGTTTCCATTGGTATCAACCCTTGGACCCAGGGCCTGCCAGTCAAGCAGGGCCAGAGTGGAGAAGGGAGAGTGTATGGAAAGAATGGTGTGCAAGATGGCACCACACTGAGCCAGAGAAACCAGTAATAGACCGCCAACGGATTTAAGCGGTGAAAATTGAAACAAAGAGAAGGTGCTGTTAATTGAGTGATTCAGACAGACTAAATTTTAAAAAACGTGCGCTAATAGGTGATAGTAAAATTCTCTGTGGTAGAAACAAGTATTTAAAGAATCCAGTGAACTGGAAACAAGGCCCCGATTTTAACTCCGGGTGGATTCCCCACTCAGGCCCCAGTTAAAATTACAGTCGGGTCTCAATGATGTCATCGGGCCGCAACATGCATATGTAAAGAAGGACCCTGTTGGCTCTGGGCGGGTGTCTCCTTGCTGCCTGATCAGGAGAGCAGGTTAAAATCGCAGGTATTGCGATCGAGGCAGCTAAGAGCCGGGGCGATTTTAACGGTTCGCCCGCCAGGTTTCTGCTGAGCGAGTAGAGGTTAAAATCGCCCCCAACAATTGGCTTGGTATTCCTGTAGGTGTTGAAGTGGGATCAGAGCTCATTTGACTCAATTACTTGTATCGATGAACACGTTTTTGTGCAGGTGTATACAGGAAGCCTGAGGCTAGGGCAGTGACTAATTCAATGACAAGCAAGTTGACCTGATATGATCACCATGTCAAGCTTCAGATTACTCCCTTGTTTCCATGGCTACCCATTATAATAAAAAAAGAAGTGACAATTTTTGTTTGCAACTCCCCTGCTGTGTTGTCTTGGATGGATTGAATTTGCAGTTTGCAGCAACCAGTTACTGAATAGATGCCTGTGCTTTCGCAGCTCAAGATGCGAACATTCAGACAGAAAGAACGAGAAATTGTCAAGGCAGGAGGCTGTCCCCTTTCGGGCAGCAGGGTCACTGCCGGCAGAGCTGGGAATAAGATGCTGCCAGTTTGGGAGCCCAGAAAGTGGAGAGAAATCAACAGGGGCCTGGAAAGCCAAGAAGCAAAGTTGAAAGCAACGGGCTGGATTTTGATACTGGGGCGGGTTGGGGTCGTGTCATCCACTTTCCGACTGCAATTGGATGTGGGAGATTGATGCGATTTTCACCTAATTGGGCAATTGAGTTCCAGCATGTGGGAACCCATGAACCAATTAGTGTTTTCAGTCTGAAAGTCGCCTCTGATGATGTCATCATTGCTGCTGCATTGAAGGTCTGCAAAGACTGCCTGGCCTTCGCTGTGAGAGGACCTGGATGCAAAATGAGCAGCAGCAGCCCTAAGTCTGCTCCCAGATATTTTTGCACCACCACTCCCAGATATGTCTCCCATCCACCACCACTCCCAGATCGGCCGGCCAGCGTCAGCTATCCAAATGTGCTCCCGCCAGGTTTCACATTCGTGGTTCAGAACAGGGGTGCTTCACGTAGAAAAAGGGTTAAAATCACAAAGGCCTTTCAAAATGGCATTATAGAGGCAATTTAGTGCTTGTTAAGGGCCTTAACAGCCTATCCCGCCTCTTAGAGGTGGGACGGAGTCGGGACCAGCAGACACGATTTAATGAAAATTGCGTGGAGGCGGGCTCGTGCCCGCCCGCCAGTTTTCGCAATTTTAACCCCCCACACGCCTCCAAACCCACCTCCACGGGTCAATGAAAATCCAGCCCAACGAGTCTGTTTCCCCCCCCCGGCTGGAGAGTCTAGAACCAGGGGGGCATAGTCTCGGGATATGGATTCGGCCATTTAAGACGAAGATGAAGAGGAATTTCTTCACTCAGAGGGTTGTGAATCTTTGGAATTCTCTGCCCCAGATGGCTGTGGATGCTCAGTCGTTGAGTATGTTCAAGGCTGAGATAGATAAAGATTTTCGGACTCTAGGGGAATCAAGGGATATGGGGATCGGGCGGGAAAGTGGAGTTGAGGTCGAAGATCAGCCATGATCTTATTGAATGGCGGAGCAGGCTCGAGGGGCCGTATGGCCGACTCCTGCTCCTAGTTCTTATGAAACAAATTAGCATCAACACAATTCCCCCCCTACCCCCAAAAAAAGCTGCTGAGGCTGGGGGGTCAATTGAAAATGTTAAAACTGAGATTGATAGATTTTTGTTAGGCATGGGTATTATGGGTTACGGAACCAAGGCGGTTAAGTTAAGATCCAGATCAGCGATGATCTGATTGAATGGCGGATCAGGCTCGCGGGGCTGAATGGCCTCCTGTTCCTATGTTCCAATGGAGGGAGGATGCAGGCCCGTCAATGCTGGCAGTCTGGTATTATGTGGTTCATGGCTCCCAATGGAGATGCCAGGGATAGTCTTTATGATGTTTGCTACTAAATTGATGCACTGAAGGGGATGCTTGATAAGCACATGAGGGTGAAGGCAATAGGAGGGTATGCTGATAGAGGGGAGGGAGGAGGCTCGTGTGGAGCATAGACACCAGCATGGACCAGTTGGGTCGAATGGCCCGTTTCTGCGCCGTACATTCTGTGTAATTCGATGTAAATACCTCAGAACAATGTAGCATCAACTTTTTATGTGCAAGTTGAGGTTTGTTTGGCGATTGCAAAAAAAGCTCGGATTTTGCAATGTCAGCATGACTGGGACTGCACCAGTCTACGCACAAGGCAGGCTGTGCCAGCAAGGAAGATGGACGGTCTCACCAGATGATGCAAAGCCGAACTTTCACAGGTTTCTTGTACATGGAAAGGGGTTCAGGGAAACTGGTCAACAGTACAATTCTCTGGGGGGGGGGGAAGAGGGGGAGGTAGCTCTGATGGGCTGCTATTCACCATTAAAAGGGTGCCTAAACAACAACTTGCATTTATATAGCGTCTTTCGTGCAGTAAAACATCCCAAGGCGCTTCACAGGAGCGTTATCAAACAAAATTTGACACTGAGCCACATGAAGTGAAAACTTGTAAATTTTATGTTGGTATTTTTGATTTAGTATGATTCAGTGCCACTGTATTGATGCAGAAGATTTCCATTGATTGAAACTCATCTTCCTCCTTACTAATTCGATACAAGGGGCTTATTATTCAGAATACCACCTCTCCTCTCTTCCTCCATGCCAATTCGCTATGAATTTTAGATTAGTATTAATAGCATAAAGGAAATATTTTCATACAAAGGGTTATTCGAATATGGAATGAGTGACCACAAGTGGCTATTGTATCCAACTCAATCATTAAAGGAGAGAGAGGTAGAGAGCAGGAGAGGTTTAGGGAGGGAATTCCAGAGTTTAGGGCCTAGGCGGCTGAATCCACGGCCGCCAATGGTGGAGCGATTAAAACCAGGGATGCTCAAGAGGCCAGAATTGGAGGAGCGCAGATATCTCAAAGGGTTGTAGGGCTGGAGGAGATTACAGAGATAGGGAGAGGCGAGGTCATATTTCCTTGTGCTCCTCTGGGCCCCACGAGCCTCCCGGGACCTTCCAGGCTTCTCTGCCCATCTCCCAACCAACGTTCCCTGTAAGCTGCACTTTGTTCTGCGCGGCCTGTTTCTTTCAATGCGCAATTCAGGGGGAACGGTAGCAGAGTGGTTATGTTACTGGACCAGTAATCCAGAGGCCTGGACTAATTATCTGGCGACATGAGTTCACAATCCCACCACGGCAGCTGGGGAATTTAAATTCAGTTAACTGAATAAAAAAAGGCTAGTGTCAGTAATGGTGACCATGAAACTATTGGATTGTTGTAAAAACCCATCTTGTTCACTAATGTCCTTTAGGGAAGGAAATCTGCTGCCCTTACCCAGTCTGGCCTATATGTGACCACAGACTCACGGCAATGTGGTTGACTCTTAACTGCCCTCTGAAATGGCCTAGCAAACCACTCAGTTGTATCAAACCGCTACGAAAAACAATAATATTCAGCGGTTCAAAGAAGGCGGCTCACCAGCACCTTCTCAAGGGCAGTTAGGGATGGAAAATAAGTGCCGGCTTTGCCAGCGATGCCCACATCCCGGGAATGAATAGAAAAAATTACTCTTTCAATTTCTGGGCGTGCGCGGTATTTCCGATGTAATAGGTTGTGCGCGGCCTGCGCGGGACCTTGCAGATTACTGCGCGGCCGCACACGCGCGCAGCTTAGAGGGAACATCGCTCCCAAACTTGATGCCCTCCCAAACGACTTATCCGATTCCTGGGACCATTCCTTTGGGCTTCCTGCTGCCCGAAATCCCACTCTCCCGCCCCCGCCGGCCAGCTAGTGCTTCCCGCGGAAATGGCTTGGGCTGGGAGACTGCCTGGTGCCTACGCAGATGGGGCCCGGGAGTTAAAATAGCGGGCTGTAGGAGGCCCGGTCGGTTTTCTGCCGCCCGCACTACTCCCAGCAGGAGTTAAAATCAGGCCCTTAATAGACTGCAACTAAAAACACGTGAGATGTGGCCTCTTTAAAACGATACAATAAAAGGTTAATAAACACACAGCTTTTGTGTGTTAGCTGTGGCTCAGTGGGTAGCACCCTTGCCTCTGAGTCTAGAAGGTTGTAGGTTCAAGTCCCACTCCAGAGACTTGAGCACAAAAATCTAGGCTGACACTCCATTGCAGTACTGAGGGAGTGCTGCACTGTCAGAGGTGCCGTCTTTTGGATGAGATGTTAAACCGACGCCCCATCTGCTCTCTCAGGTGGATGTAAAAGATCCCATGGCACTATTTCAAAGAAGAGCAGGGGAGTTATCCCCGGTGTCCTGGCCAATATTTATCCCTCAATCAACATAACAAAAACAGATAATCTGGTCATTATCACATTGCTGTTTGTGGGACCTTGCTGTGCGCAAATTGGCTGCTGCATTTCCCACATTACAACAGTGACTACACTTCAAAAGTACTTCATTGGCTGTAAAGCACTTTGGAACATCTCGGTGGTTGTGAAAAACGTTGTATAAACGCAAGTCTTTTTTTTCTTTTATTATCAGATGCTCAACACAAGTATAACTGCACAATGCCCTTAGGTTATCACATAGCTAATAGCACATGATAGTCCGATTAGAAGCACAAATGTCCAATAACTCCGTGGCAATTCCACAGGGTGCAATGCTCAATTAGGGGGCACAGCGTTCTATTTTTTGCACAAACGACTCTCTCAATTCCATCTCGAGCACCACATGAGGTTCTTTCACATCGAACTGCAGTTCGATGACATTTTATTTTTCCTGCAGTTTGTTCTCACATTCAAGTCAGTGAAATCTTCTTAACGCCCACACAGTAACACGCAAGGTTGCTTCAATATTTCCCTTCTAGTTCATTATGTTGGCAGGTGCAATTTGGTCAGATTTAGGATTTGCTTTTAGTCTGTCAGCTGTCAGTCAGCCAGAAAGCATCTGTTTAGAAATTCATCTTTGCTTTTCCCTTCCTACTAATTCTATACAATAAGAACATAAGAATTAAGAGCAGGAGTAGGCCATTCGGGCCCTCCGGCCTGATCCGCCATTCAATAAGATCATGGCTGATCTTCTACCTCATCTCCACTTTCCTGCACTATCCCCCTTAATATCCAAAAATCTATCGAACTCTGTCTTGAATATACTCAACGACTGAGCATCCACAGCCCTCTGGGGTAGAGAATTCCAAAGATTCACCACCCTCTGAGTGAAGAAATTTCTCCTCATCTCAGTCCTAAATGGCCGACCCCTTATTCTGAGACTGTGACCCCTGGTTCTAGACTCCCCAGCCAGGGGAAACATCCTCCCTGCATCTACCCTGTCAAGCCCTGTAAGAATTTTGTATGTTTCAATGAGATCCCCTCTCATTCTTCTAAACTCCAGAGAATATAGGCCTAGTCTACTCAATCTGTTCTCATAGGACAGTCCTCCCATCCCAGAAATCAGTCTGGTGAACCTTCGTTGCACTCCCTCTATGGCAAGTATATCCTTCCTTAGGTAAGGAGACCAAAACTGTACACAATACTCCAGGTGTGGTCTCACCAGGGCCCTATATAATTGCAGTAAGACGTCTTTACTCTTACACTCAAATCCTCTTGTAATACAGGCCAACATACCATTTGCTTTCCTAATTGCTTGCTGTACCTGCATGTTAACTTTCAGTGATTCATATACAAGGACACCCAGGTCCCTCTGAACACCAACATTTCCCAATCTCTCACCATTTAAAAAATACTCTGCTTTTCTATTTTTCCTACCAAAGTGGATAACTTCACATTTCTCCACATTATATTCCATTTGCCATGTTCTTGCCCACTCACTTAGCCTGTCTATAGCCTGAGGAAGAGAGTGTTTGAAGACCAGGACCTCAAACTCAGCACCAAGCTCATGGTCTACAGAGCAGTAGTGATACCCGCCCTCCTGTATGCTTCAGAGACATGGACCATGTACAGCAGGCACCTCAAAGCACTGGAGAGGTACCACCAACGCTGCCTCTGCAAGATCCTGCAAATCCATTGGCAGGATAGGCGCACTAACGTCAGTGTTCTCGCTCAGGCCAACATCCCCAGCATCGAAGCTTTGACCACGCTTGATCAGCTCCGGTGGACGGGCCACATCGTCCGCATGCCCGATACGAGACTCCCAAAACAAGCGCTCTACTCGGAGCTCCGACACGGCAAGAGAGCCCCAGGTGGGCAGAGGAAATGTTTCAAGGACACCCTCAAAGCCTCCTTGAAAAAGTGCAACATCCCCACCGACACCTGGGAATCCCTGGCCCAAGACCGCACAAAGTGGAGGAGAAGCATCTGGGAAGGCGCCGAACACCTCGAGTCTCTTCACCGGGAGCAAGTGGAAGCCAAGCACAAACAGCAGAAGGAGCGCACGTCAACCCAAGCATCCCACCCACCCGCCCCTTCAGCAACCGTCTGCCCCACCTGTGACAGAGACTGTAGGTCCCGCATTGGACTCATCAGTCACCTGAGAACTAATTTTTAGTGTGGAAGCAAGTCATCCTCGGTTCCGAGGGACTGCCTAAGAAGAGAAGAAGAAGCCTCCTTGCATCCTCCTCACAACTTACATTCACACCCAGCTTTGTATCATCAGCAAACTTGGATATATTACATTTGGTCCCCTCATCCAAATCATTAATGTAGATTGTGAATAGCTGCGGCCCAAGCACTAATCCTTGCAGTACCCCACTAGTTACAGCCTGCCAACCCGAAAATAACTAGTTTATTCCTACTCTCTGTTTTCTGTCCGTTAACCAATCCTCAATCCATGCTAGTATAGTACCCCCAATCTCATGAACCCTAATTTTGTTTAATAACCGCTTGTGTCTCACCTTATCGAATATCTTCTGAAAATCCAAATACAGCACATCCACTGGCTCCCCCTTATCTATTCTGCTAGTTACAACCTCAAAAAGATTCGTCAAACACGATTTCCCTTTTATAAATCCGTGTTAACTAACTGGTCTGTAGTTTCCCCGTTTTCTCTCTCCCTCCTTTCTTAAATAGCAGGGTTACATTTGCCAACTTCCAATCCAGGGAAACCGTTCTAGAATCTATGGAATTTTGGAAAATTATAACCAATGCATCCACTATCTCTATAGCCACCTCTTTCAAAACCCTAGGATGTAGGCCATCAGGTCCAGGGGATTTATTGGCTTTCCGTCCCATTAATTTCTCCAGTACTATTTTTTACTAATACTAATTTCTTTAAGTTCCTCATTCTCGCTAGACCCTTGGTAATCCACTATTTCCGGGAAGTTTTTTGTCTCTTCTTCCGTGAAGACAGACACAAAGCATTTGTTTAATTTCACTGCCATTTCCTTATTCCCCATTATAATTTCTCCTGTCTCAGCCTGTAAGGGACCCACATTTACTTTCGCTAATCTTTTCCTTTTTACATACCTATAGAAGCTTTTACAGTCTGTTTTTATGTCTCTTGCTAGTTTACTCTCATATTCTATTTTCCCTTTCTTTATCTATTTCTTGGTCCTCCTTTGTTGAATTCTAAAATCCTCCCAATCCTCAGGCTTACTACTCTTTTTGGCAACATTATAAGTCTCTTCCTTTGATCTAATACTATCTTTAACTTCTCTTGTTAGCCACGGTTGGACCACTTTTCCTTAGGGATTTTTGTGCCTTAAAGGAATGTATATTTGTTGTAAATTATGTATTAATTCTTTAAATGCTAGCCATTGCTTGTCTACCGTCATACCTTTTAATTCCCAATCTATCTTAGCCAACTCGCCCCTCATACCTACGTAGTTTGCTTTGTTTAGATTTAAGACCCTAGTTTCGGATTTAACTAAATCACTTTCAAACTCAATATAAAATTCTATCATATTATGGTCACTCTTCCCTAAAGGCCCCTTTACTACAAGGTTATTAATTAACCCTTTCTCATTGCGCAATAGAAATGTAAGTTTTTCACGACTTCAGGACGTCCCAAAGTGCTTTACAGCCAATGAGGTACTTTTTGAAGTGTAGTCACTGTTGTAATGTAGGAAACGCGGTCGTCAATCTGCGCACAGCAAGCTCCCACAAACAGCAATGTGAAAAAGACCAAATAATCTGTTCTGGTGATGTTGGTTGAGGGATAAATATTGGCCAGGACACTGGGGAGAACTCCCCTGCTCTTCTTTGAAATAGTGCCATGGGATCGTTTACATCCACCTGAGGGAGCAGATGGGGCCTCGGTTTAACATCTCATCTGAAAGACAGCACCTCAGATGGTGCAGCGCTGCCTCAGCACTGCACTGGAGTGTCAGTCTAGCTTATTGTGTTCAAGTCTCTGGAGTGACTCAGAGGCGAGAGTGCTACCCACTCAGAATACCATTTCTCTCTCCATGCTAATTCGGTATGAATTTTGGATTAGTACTAATAGCATAAAGGAAATATTTTCACACAAAGGGTTATTCGAATATGGAATGTGTTACCACAAGTGGCAATTGTATCCACCTCAATCCTTGCTTTAAAGAAAGAATTGAATAAACACTCAAAGAACAAAAGTATTAAAGGGTACAGGCAAATACATTAAAGGGGAGGAAGTTTTGCTCCAGCTATACAAACCCCTGGTTAGACCACATCTGGAGTACTGTTTACAGTTCTGGGCACCACACCTTAGAAAGGATAAGTTGGCCTTGGAAGCCGTGCAGCGCAGATTCACCAGCGTCTTAAAGAAGGAGAGAGAGAGGTAGCGAGGCGGAGAGGTTTAGGGAGAGAGTTCCAGAGCTTGGGGCTTGGGCAGCCAATGGTGGAGCGAAGGAAATCCGGGATGCGCAAGAGGCCAGAATTGGAGAAGCGCAGAGATCTCGGAGGGTTGTAGGGCTGGAGGAGATTACAGAGATAGGGACAAGGATGAGAATTTTAAAATCGAGGCATTGCTGGACCGGGAGCCAATGTAGGTCAGCGAGCACAGGGGCTTTCAGATACCACCATAGAAAGTGACTTAAAAAATCTGAATTGGTCTCCCTCAACGGTTTAGCAAATAATTTAGTGAGTCGACCACCCCATGTTTGAATAGCCTGCTGACACTCGCTCTCGAGGTTTATAAAGACAAAGAACTTGCATTTGTATAGCGCCTTTCATGTCCCCAGGATGTCCCAAAGCGCTTTACAGACAAAAAATCGCTTTTGAAGTGTAGTCATTGTTGTTTTGCAGTCAAACGAAGAAACCAATTTGGGCACAGCAAGACCCCACAAACAACACTGAGCTAAATGACCAGCAAATCTATTTTGGTTGAGGGATAAATGTTGCCAAGGACACCTCCACTTCATGAAGTGCCATGGGATATTTACATCCATTGAAGCAGGCCCTCATCCGAAAGATGGGACCTCTGACAGTGTAGCACTCCCTCAGTACTGCACTGAAGTGTCAGCCTTGATTAGGTGCTGAAGTCCTGGAGTGGGGCTTAAGCCTATGACTTTCTGACTCAATGGGAGAGTACTGCCACTGAGCCACATATGAATAATAGCCAGCTCGGTGAGGTAAAGAAAGAACTTGCATTTATATAGTACCTTTCACAGCCTCAGGCTCAGGACACCGCAAAGTGCTTTACAGCCAATTTTGAAGTGTAGTCACTGTTGTAATGTGGGAAACACAGCAGCCAATTGCACATAGCAAGGTCCCACAAACCACAGTGTGATAATGACCAGATAATCTGTTTCAGTGATGTTGGTTGAAAGATAAATACTGGCTAGGATACCAGGCAGAACTAGTTTACATCCAACCTGAGAGAGCAGACGGGGCCTTGGTTTAACATCTCATCTGAAAGATGGCACGTCCGACAGTGCAGCGTTCCCTCAGTACTTGCACTGGAGTGTCAGCCTAGATTTATGTGCTCAAGTCTCAAGAGGTGGGACTTGAACCCACAACCTTTTGACTCAAAGGCCAGAGTGCTACCCACTGAGCCACGGCTGACACAGGAGTATTGGTGACCGTGGAAACATACCACAGCAAGGAGCCAAAGCTTTCAGGGAAGAACGGGAGAACGTTAGCCTGTTTGATCCCTTGCCCTCCTTTCTCCCTCCTGCTGCACATGCAGGAGTACCCATGGAGCTTTTGCTGACTATAATCAGTGTTCCAGCAATATTAGATCTTTATCGCATTGGTTTACGATTTTCTGTTTTAATGCAAAACATTGATAATTGCGAGTACCATGCAATAATGCCAAAAATATCATTTTTTATTTAGCGAGTGCAGCCATTTCTGTGGTGTTCCTGAAGGAGACTCTACGTTCTTCAGATATCCTGGGTAAGTGATATCTTCTGTAATACGTAACCCTTCAGTTTGAGTTACGTGGCTGATTACTGAATATTAATGCTGCATTATAACAGCCAACCCCTTGATTTATCTAGAGATCCGCGTTCTTTCCCTGTCGCCCCCAGGGTACCCTTATCTTGAAACGTAATAAATAATTGGCCGTAAAAGAAAGATAAATGTTACACCAGGGTGGTCCGTACACAAGTCCTGAAATTGGAGCACTGACATAATGAAGTAACATTTTGGGTTACAAAACTGAGCAGTCCAGATTCACAGGGGTAGGTGGTCAAATGGGAAGCAGTCTTTTTATTCTAGACTTAATTACATAGAATATACAGGACAGAGAGACAGCCATTCGGCCCAACCAGTCTGTGCTGGTGTTTGCACTCCACACAAGTCTGCTCCCATTCCACCTCCCTCATCTCAGCCTTTCAGCATATCTTTCGATTCCCTTTTTGCTCGTGTACTCGTCTGGTTTAATTTGGAAAGCATCTAAGCTATTTGCCTCGACCACTTCCTGTGGTAGCGAGTTCCACATTCTCACCACTCTCTGGGTGAAGAAGTTCCTCTTTACTTCTCTGTTAGATTTATTAGTAACTATCTTGTATTTATGGGCCCCTAGTTTTAGATTCGCCCACAAGTGGAAACATTCTCTCCACATCTACCCTGTCCAACCCATCCATAATTTTAAAGACCTCAGGAATAGTCGGGACTATTAGTTTACACTCCACACGAGTCTCCTCCCATTCCATCTCCCTCATCCCAGCCTTTCAGCATATCTTTCTATTTCCTTTTTCTCTCGTGTACTCGACTGGTTTCCTGTTGAATGCATCTAAGCTATTCGCCTCAACCACTCCCTGTGGGAGCGAGTTCCACATTCTCACCACTCTCTGGGTGAAGACGTTTCTCCTTATTTCTCTACTGCATTTTTTTTAGTGACTATCCTGTATTTATGGCCCCTAGTTTTTGGATTCTCCCACAAGTGGAAACATTCTCTCCACATCTACCCTGTCCAACCCATTCATAATTTTGAAGATCTCCGTCAGTTCTCCTCTACGACTTCTCTTTTCTAAAGAAAAAAGCCCCAACCTGTTCAGTCTTTCCCGATAATATGCCGCCTTTTAAGTCATATACCGCACGTGCAGAGAATAGTGATAGTTTATTGTCAACGGCATATCGGTACGATGGGGGAGGGAGGGATTCTTCTCTGTAATCCCACCCGATTTCGGGGGAATGTCGGACAACTGGGTTGGTGGGGCCCACTGCCATCTCACTGCCTGACCGAAATTTCCGTCCGCCCACCCCCCACACCCCTGCCCCACTGACCCACTGCCTACTCCTTCCTGCCCGCTACATGTAAATGACAGTGGGTGGGGGGCCTGGGGTCCCGGTGGATTTCACTGCTGTCCGCAAACACTTCCCAGCGCCACCATGTGGGAGGTGATGGCAAACCGTGGGAAGCAATGGCGAATACCCGAATGCAGAGAGAGGGCCTTGCAATGGCCTGCTCTCCCTCCAGAGGCTCACCTGCCGAAGGCCTCGATCTAGGCCTGGGAAAATGGGCCCGGATTAGGGCGTACACGGAGGGTAGGGTTGAAGTAAACTTCTGACGAAACTCCGCCCAGAGGAGGAAATTTCAGGCCAAGAGTCTGGGACACTTATCGCTTAGGGTACATTGTCAGGATACAGTAAGGAGAGCTTTACTCTCTATCATAGAACCATAGAATAGTACAGCACAGAAGGAGGCCATTTGGCCCATCGAGTCTGCGCCGGCTCTTTCGAAGAGCAATCCAGTTAATCCCCGCCCCCCCGGCTCTTTCCCCATATCCCTGCAATTTTTCTCCTATGAGTATTTATCCAATTCCCTTTTGAAGGCTACTATTGAATCTGTTTCCACCACCCGATCAGGCAGCGCATTCCAAATCCTAACCACTCGTTGCTTAAAAAAGTTTCTCCTCATGTCGCCTCTGGTTCTTTTGCCAATCACCTTAAATCTGTGCCCTCTGGTTATCGACCCTTCCGCCAATAGAAACAGTTTCTCTCTCTCTCTACTCTGTCTAAACCTTCATGATTTTAAACACCTCTATCAAATCTCCTCTCAGCCTTCTCTGCTCCAAGGGGAACAGCCCCAGCTTCTCCAGTCTCTCCACGTAACTGAAGTCCCTCATCCCTGGAACCATTCCAGTAAATCTCCTCTGTGTCCTCTCCAAGGCCTTCATGTCCTTCTGTTCGTCCTTATCCATGTGTTCCTGACGTGACTGTGTTTAATGCTGATATTCTGGTGCCTAAAATTGAAAATGATTCCAATTTACGATATGAACGTACTTGACACAACATAATTCTTTTAATTTTAAATGAATTGACCGAGAGGAATCCAACTACAAACTGCTGCAGAAAATGTGTTTCTGCCACTTTCATGATCACTTAATCATTTGTTGTTCTGTATCTTTAGTCCACAGTGAATGTGTCTGCCTAAAATTTAAGATAATCATAAAAAGAATGAAAGGGGGAGTCATAGAGTCATAACGGCACAGAAGGAGGCCATTCGGCCCATCGAGTCCGTGCCGGCTCTCTGTAGAGCAATCCAGTCAGTCCCATTCCCCCGCTCTATCCCTGTAGCCCTGCAAGTTTATTTCCCTCAAGCGCCTATCCAGTCTCCCCTTGAAAACATCGAGTGTCTCCGCTTCCACCACTTCCGTCGGCAGCGAGTTCCAGGTCCTCACCACTCGCTGCATAAAAACATTTTTCCTCACATTCCCCCCTGTATCTTTTGCCCAAAACCTTAAATCTGTGTCCCCTAGTCCTTGTACCATCAATTAGTGGGAACAGCCTTTCCCCGTCTAGCCTATCCAAACCCGTCATGATCTTGTACACCTCGATCAAATCACCCCTCAACCTCCTTTGCTCTAATGAAAACAAATCCAGCTTCTCCAACCTGTCCTTGTAACTAAGATCCCCCATCCCCGGAACCATTCTGGTAAATCTCCTCTGCACCCTCTTGAGGGCCTTCACATCCTTCCTAAAGTGTGGTGGCCAGAACTGGATGCAATACTCCAGTTGTCACAGAATCACAACAGTGCAGATAGAGGCCATTTCGGCCCATCGAGCCTGCACCGACACAAATCCCACCCTATCCCCGTAACCCCACGTATTTAATCCCCCCTAACACTAAGGGTCAATTTATCATAGCCAAATCAACCTAACCTGCACATCTTTGGACTGTGGGAGGAAACCAGAGCACCCGGAGGAAACCCACGCAGACACAGGGAGAATGTGCAAACTCCACACAGACAGTCACCCGAGGCCGGATTCGAACCCGGGTCCCTGGCGCTGTGAGGCAACAGTGCTAACCACTATGCCACCGTGTTGCCCATAGTTGTGGCCTAACCAGCGCTTTATAAAGGTTCAGCATAACTTCTCTACTTTTGTACTCTGTATTTATGAAGCCCAAGATTCCATATGCTTTGCTAACCACTCATAAGAACATAAGAACATAAGAAATAGGAGCAGGAGTAGGCCATTTGGCCCTTCAAGCCTGCTCCACCATTCAATGAGATCTTGGCTGATCTTCTGCCTCAACTCCATTCACTGGCCCTATCGCCATATCCCTTGATGCCCTTACTAGTCAGAAATCTATCGACTTCTGCTTTGAATATATCCAATGACTGAGCCTCCACAGCCCTCTGGAGTAGAGAATTTCAAAGATTCACCACCCTCTGTGTGAAGAAATTTCTTCTCATCTCAGTCCTGACTGGCCTACCCTTTATCCTGAGGCTGTGGCCCCTGGTTCTAGACTCCCCAGCCAAGGGAAACATTCTCCCAGCATCCACCCTATCAAGCCCTGTAATAATTTTGTATGCTTCAATGAGATCCCCTCTCATTCTTCTGAATTCAAGAGACTACAGGCTTAGTTTACTCAATCTCTTCTCATACGACAGTCCCGCCATCCCAGGAATCAATCTCGTGAACCTTCGTTGCACTCCCTCTATGGCAAGTATATCCTTCCTTCGGTAAGGAGACCAAAATTGTACACAGTACTCCAGGTGTGGTCTCACCAAGGCCCAATATAATTGGAGTAAGACTTCTTTACTCCTGTACTCAAATCCTCTTGTAATAAGGCCAGCATACCATTTGCCTTCCTAATAGCTTGCTGCACCTGCACATTCACTTTCAGTGACTCATGTACAAGGACACCCAAGTCCCTTTGAGCATCTGCATTCCCCAATCTTTCACCATTTAAGAAATCCCCTTGAAGCCTCTTCACATCCTCTTCACAACTGACACTGCCACCTAGCTTTGTATCATCAGCAAATTTGGAAATGTTACATTTAGTCCCCTCATTCAAATCATTGATATAGATTGTGAATAGCTGGGGCCCAAGCACCGATCCTTGCGGTACCCCACTAGTCACAGCTTGCCATCCTGAAAAAGACCCGTTTATCCCTATTCTTTGTTTTCTGTCTGTTAACCAATTCTCAATCCATGCTAGTATATTACCCCCAATTCCATGTGCCCTAATTTTGTTCACCAACCTCTTGTGTGGGACCTTATCGAAGGCCTTCTGAAAATCCAAATACACCACATCTACCAGTTCCCCTTTGTCTACTCCACTAGTTACATCCTCAAAGAACTCCAATAGGTTTGTTAAACAGGATTTCCCTTTCATAAATCCATGTTGACTCTGCCCAATCTTACTATTAGTTTCTAAGTGCCCAGTTATTGCATCCTTTATAATAGATTCCAGCATTTTCCCAATTACTGATGTGAGGCTAACAGGTCTGTAGTTCCCCGTTTTCTCTCTCCTTCCTTTCTTAAATAGCGGGGTTACATTTGCTATCCTCCAATCTGCAGGAACTGTTCTCAATATGTCCCGCCACCTTCAGTGACCTATGCACATTAACTCCCAGGTCCCTCTGTCCCTGCGCACTCTTTAAAACTGTGCCATCAAGTGTATATTGCCTCTCCCTGTTCCCTGTGGGAGATTCGAAATAGTTTCATCCCGTGCCGGCTGGTGAGATTGTGGAATTCTCATCCACAAACCAAGCAGATCCATAGATTCTTTCAAAAGAGAGTCGCTTCAAAAACAGGACTACTGAAGGGTGTGTGCGTCAAGCAACAACAACAACTTGTATTTATGTAGCACCTTTAACGTAGTAAAATGTCCCAAGGTGCTTCACAGGAGCGATTATCAAACAACATTTGACACCGAGCCACAGAAGGAGATATTTGGACAGGTTGGTCACAGAGGTAGGTTTTAAGGAGCGTCTTAAAGGAGGAAAGAGAGGCGGAGAGGCGGAGAGGCTTAGGGAGGGAATTCCAGAGCTTAGGGCCTTGGCAGATAAAGGCACGGCCGCCAATGGTGGAGCGATTATAATCAGGGATGCTCAAGAGGCCAGAATTGGAGGAGCGCAGAGATCTCGGGGGGTTGTGGGGCTGGAAGAGGTTACAGAGATAGGGAGGGGACGAGGCCATGGAGGGATTTGAAAAAAAGGATGAAAATTTTTTAAATTAAGGCGTTGGTGGACCGGGTGCCAATGTAGGTTAGCGAGCACAGGGATGATGTATCGAACGGGTCTTGGTGCGAGTTAGGACACGTGCAGCAGAGTTTTGGATGAGCTCAAGTTTCTGTAGGGTAGAAGATGGGAGGCTGGCCAGGAGAGTATTGGAATAGTCAGGTCTAGAGGTAACAAAGGCATGGATGAGGGTTTCAGCAGCAGAGCGAGGGCGACTCACGCAGAGGAGAACACGGACACAGACTTAATCATTATCTTTTAAACTTAGTTTCGTTTTTACTGCTGCTCTCCACAGTCGTTCACACTGTCCTTCTTGAAGTTTCCGACCTCTAACACAACAGCAACAACAACTTGCGTTTATATAGTGCTTTAACGTAGTAAAACATCCCAAGGCACTTCACTAACGCATAATCGGACCAAGAAATTGACACCGGGCTACATAAGGAGGTATTCGGACAGGTGACCAAAAACTTAGTCAAAGAAATAGCTTTAAAGGAGCGTCTTAATGGGGGAGAGAGAGTTGGAGAGTATTTAAGGAGGGAATTCCAGAGCTTAGGGCCTAGACAGCTGATGGCCGCCAATGGTGGGGCGAAGGAAATCAGGGATGTGCAAGAGGCCAGAATTGGAGGAGCGCAGAGATCCTGGAGAGATTGGGAGGGGGCGAGGCCATGGAGGGATTTGAACACATACGAACAATGACAGACAGGAAAAGACCTTCTACTCCATCCAGCCTGTCCCCCACAATCGCAATATCCTGTGCATCACAATAAATAGACTCCCTACCCCACCCGACACCATGTGATCTCCTGGAAACCTCCACGGAGAACCTCTCTGTCCAACACGGCAGTGGTCGTCATGGAGAATTGGGGATTAATCATGACCAAATCCATATTGGCCAGTAATGCAGTATCTGATTGGACTCTATTTATTAAACCAGCTGCTGGCAGATGCCGGGACTGTTTTAAAGCTGCTTTGCCTTTGCTTTTTCTGTTAGGCGGATCGTTGGCCGTACTGGGAACGTATCTTCTGGTGACCTTTGCCATCAACGTCCAGCAAGAGGTCACAGCCGTTAAAATCCACAGATATATCGTCAGTTGGCAGTTTTTGGTCTACTTGGTAAGAGACTCTGGAATAAGGCGTATTTTAATTTTTTTTAAATTTGTTCATGGGATCTGGGCGTCGCTGGTAAGGCCAGCATTTTTATTGCCCATCCCTAGTTGCCCTTGAGAAGGTGGTGGTGAGCCGCCTTCTTGAACAGCTGCAGTCCGTGTAGTGAAGGTGCTCCCACAGTGCTGTTAGGGAGGGAGTTCCAGGATTCTGACCCAGCGACGATGAAGGAACGGCCGATATATTTCCAAGTCAGGATGGTGTGTGACTTGGAGGGGAACTTGGAGGTGGTGGTGTTGCCATGCGCCTGCTGCCTTTGTCCTTCCAGGTGGAAGAGGTTACGGATTTGGAAGGTGCTGCTGAAGAAGCCTTGGCGAGTTGCTGCAGTGCATCTTGTAGATGGTACACACTGCAGCCACGGTGCGCCGGTGGTGGAGGGAGTGAATGTTTAAGGTGGTGGATGGGGTGCCAATCAAGCGGGCTGCTTTGTCCTGGATGGTGTCGAGCTTCTTGAGTATTGTTGGAGCTGCACTCATCCAGGCGAGTGGAGAGTATTCCATCACACTCCTTACTTGTGCCTTGTAGATGGTGGAAAGGCTTTGGGGAGTCAGGAAGTGAGACACTCGCCACAGAATACCCAGCCTCTGACCTGCTCTTGTTGCCACAGTATTTAATTGGCTTTGCAGTGCAGCCAACTTCCTCCCCACCGCTCTGTGTTACAGACCCACTAGTGCATTCGAGTTTGGCCTTCGATTTAAACCAGAGATTCATAAACCAACGATGCTTGGGCACCATGTTTGGAAGGTGATGGCTCACTGGGCAAATGACATGACCTGTTGTTGCACTGTGCCAGAGAGAACAGGAAGATCCCGGATTCCAGAGGGGAGCTGAGGGGAAATTTTTTCACACAGCGAGTTGTTGTGGTCTGGAATGTGCTGCCTGAACGGGGCAGTGGAAGCAGATTCAATAGTAACTTACAAAAGGCAATATTTGAAAAGGAGACATGTGCAGGGCTACGGGGAAAGAGTGGGGAGTGGGACTGATTGGACAGCTCATTCTAAGAGCCGGCACAGGCATGGTGGGCTGAATGGCCTCCTTCGGTGCTGTCGAGTTCTATGATTCCATCTCTGGCCTGGGCCGCTAGATGATCTCAGTCAGGGGAGCGGCGTAAGTGCTAAAATTGGACTCCGCATCCTTCAGTTTGGGAGGTTGGGAGGAAATACGAATATTCATTGAAGCCTGCTGGAAAATGTACTCACGGATGTTGGGTGAGGAAAGGGTCAGGTTGGCATGTGATGCCTTCACAGTCAATTAACATGACAGCATAGGAACAGGAGCAGGCCATCCAGCCCCTCGAGCCTATTCCGCCATTCAACTAGGTCATGGCTGCTCTGTATCTTAACTCCATCTACCCACCATGGTTCCAGATCTCTTACCTATCAAAAATAGCTCAATCTCAGTTTTGAAATTTCAATTGACCCCCCCCATCCTCAACAACTTTTTAACTGGAGAGAGTTCCTGATTTCCACTACCCTTTGTGAGAAGAAGTGCTTCCTGACATCACCCCTGAACGGCCTGGCTCTAATTTTAAGGTTACGCCCGCTTGATCTGGGCTCCCTCACCAGAGGAAATAGTTTCTACCTTATCAAGTCCTATAATCATCTTAAACACCTTAATTGGATTGTCCCTTAATCTATACTCGAGGGAATACATGCCTTAGTCTGTGCAACCTGGCCTCATAATTTAACCCTACCTGCTCCGATATCATTCTGGTGAATCTGCGCTGCTCCCCCTCCAAGGCCAATATATCCTTCCTGAGGTGTGGGGCCCAGAACTGAATGCAGTGACTCTAAATGGGGTCTAACCAGAGCTTTGTATAACTGTAACATCACTTCCACCCCTTTGTATTCCCGCCCTCTTGAGATAAAGGCCAACATTCCATTAGCCTTTTTTGAAGTTATGTTAAACTTGTGTAGGACCCTGGTCAGGCTGCGCTTAGAGTACGGTGCACAGTTCTGATCTCCATACTATAAAAAGGACATAGAGGTACTGGAGAAAGTGCCAAAAAGATTTACAAGGGTAGTATCAGGACTTTGGGGCTGACACACTTGTGTGAGGTATCAGAGGGATCACAGGTGCTTTTAGCGCCAGCTCACACCAGGAGTCATGCCTTCAGGACAGGGGGGGAGATCACTGAAAGGGGAAAAAAAAAACTATTTGGGGACAGGGATGAAATGGTCTGCTGGATGCTGCTCACCTCATTGCTGAACGTGATGCTACTCTGGGTAACGCAAGAAAGTCAATGCTCTTCAGCCTTCCCTAGTTCTACGCTGTCTTCACTAACTGTTCTGGTTTTCAATCAGACATTATAATATTCTGTCATTCTCGCCCATCTAATGTTGATTTACCAGCCTCTATATGCAAGTTCCTGAGTTTCTACCTTTTTTTCCCCTGGTACTTCTAGCTTCTGGTCACAGACCACAGAACCACAATCGATAGATCTGAGATTCCAGCCAACCCCTCAAGGTTGGGTGGGTAATTATTCTAACATTAGCGTGCTCTTTGCTGCCAATCAATCTTGTGTGTCTTGGCCAAATGCCAGCACCATTAGTGTGACATTCTTCTAATCATGGTACGTTTGAACAGCTGTTTGACGTCCTGTTTGCGAGGGTGTGAGAGTATACCTGCATGTGTGTGAGTCTGTGTAGGAGTGTATGTTTGAGCCCACATATGCATCTGTCTGTGTGTCTGCATTGGCTTTCAGTGAGTGCGTGAGTGAGTGAGTGAGTGTGTGCGTGCATGAGTGAGTGCGTGAGTGAGTGTGTGTGTGAACGTGAGTGTGTGCGTGCATGAGTGAGTGCGTGAGCGTGAGTGTGTGCGAGCGTGAGTGTGTGCGTGAGTGTGAGCGTGAGTGTGTGCATGCATGAGTGAGAGCGTGAGTCAGTGAGTGAGTGCAGGTGTGAGTGAGTGAGTGCAGGTGTGAGTGAGTGTGTGCAGGTGTGAGTGAATGAGTGAGTGCGGGTGTGAGTGAATGAGTGAGTGCGGGTGTGAGTGAATGAGTGAGTGCGGGTGTGAGTGAGTGAGTGCGGGAGTGAGTGAGTGAGTGAGTGTGGGTGTGAGTGAGTGAGTGCGGGTGTGAGTGAATGAGTGAGTGCGGGTGTGAGTGAGTGAGTGCGGGAGTGAGTGAGTGAGTGAGTGTGGGTGTGAGTGAGTGAGTGCGGGTGTGAGTGAATGAGTGAGTGCGGGTGTGAGTGAGTGAGTGCGGGAGTGAGTGAGTGAGTGTGTGTGTGAGTGAGTGAGTGAGTGCAGGTGTGAGTGAGTGTGTGCAGGTGTGAGTGAATGAGTGAGTGCGGGTGTGAGTGAATGAGTGAGTGCGGGTGTGAGTGAATGAGTGAGTGCGGGTGTGAGTGAGTGAGTGCGGGAGTGAGTGAGTGAGTGTGGGTGTGAGTGAGTGAGTGCGGGTGTGAGTGAATGAGTGAGTGCGGGTGTGAGTGAGTGAGTGCGGGAGTGAGTGAGTGAGTGAGTGTGGGTGTGAGTGAGTGAGTGCGGGTGTGAGTGAATGAGTGAGTGCGGGTGTGAGTGAGTGAGTGCGGGAGTGAGTGAGTGAGTGTGTGTGTGAGTGAGTGAGTGAGTGCAGGTGTGAGTGAGTGCGGGTGTGAGTGAGTGCGGGTGTGAGTGAGTGAGTGCGGGAGTGAGTGAGTGAGTGCGGGAGTGAGTGAGTGAGTGTGGGTGTGAGTGAGTGAGTGCGGGTGTGAGTGAGTGAGTTAGTGCGGGTATGAGTGAGTGAGTGTGGGTGTGAGTGAGTGAGTGCGGGTGTGAGTGAGTGAGTGCGGGTGTGAGTGAGTGAGTGCGGGAGTGAGTGAGTGAGTGCGGGAGTGAGTGAGTGAGTGCGGGTGTGAGTGAGTGAGTGCAGGTGTGAGTGAGTGCGTGCGGGAGTGAGTGAGTGAGTGCAGGTGTGAGTGAGTGAGTGCGGGTGTGAGTGAGTGAGTGCGGGTGTGAGTGAGTGAGTGCAGGTGTGAGTGAGTGAGTGCGGGTGTGAGTGAGTGAGTGCGGGTGTGAGTGAGTGAGTGCGGGTGTGAGTGAGTGAGTGAGTGCAGGAGTGAGTGAGTGCGGGAGTGAGTGCGGGTGTGAGTGCGGGAGTGAGTGAGTGAGTGCGGGTGTGAGTGAGTGAGTGAGTGCGGGAGTGAGTGAGTGAGTGTGGGTGTGAGTGGGTGAGTGCGGGTGTGAGTGAGTGAGTGAGTGCGGGTGTGAGTGAGTGAGTGCGGGTGTGAGTGAGTGAGTGCGGGTGTGAGTGAGTGAGTGCGGGTGTGAGTGAGTGAGTGCGGGTGTGAGTGAGTGAGTGCGGGTGTGAGTGAGTGAGTGCGGGTGTGAGTGAGTGAGTGCGGGTGTTAGTGAGTGAGTGCGGGTGTGAGTGAGTGAGTGCGGGAGTGAGTGAGTGAGTGCGGGTGTGAGTGAGTGAGTGCGGGAGTGAGTGAGTGAGTGCGGGTGTGAGTGAGTGAGTGCGGGTGTGAGTGAGTGAGTGAGTGCAGGTGTGCGTGAGTGAGTGCGGGTGTTAGTGAGTGAGTGCGGGTGTGAGTGAGTGAGTGCGGGTGTGAGTGAGTGAGTGCGGGTGTGAGTGAGTGAGTGCGGGAGTGAGTGAGTTAGTGCGGGTATGAGTGAGTGAGTGCGGGTATGAGTGAGTGAGTGCGGGTGTGAGTGAGTGAGTGCGGGTGTGAGTGAGTGAGTGCGGGTGTGAGTGAGTGAGTGCGGGTGTGAGTGAGTGAGTGTGGGTGTGAGTGAGTGAGTGCGGGAGTGAGTGAGTGAGTGTGGGTGTGAGTGAGTGAGTGTGGGTGTGAGTGAGTGAGTGCGGGTGTGAGTGAGTGAGTGCAGTTGTGAGTGAGTGAGTGCGGGTGTGAGTGAGTGAGTGCGGGTGTGAGTGAGTGAGTGCGGGTGTGAGTGAGTGAGTGGGGGTGTGAGTGAGTGAGTGCGGGGGTGAGTGAGTGAGTGCGGGTGTGAGTGAGTGAGTGAGTGCGGGTGTAAGTGAGTGAGTGCGGGTGTGAGTGAATGAGTGAGTGCGGGTGTGAGTGAGTGAGTGCGGGAGTGAGTGAGTGAGTGTGTGTGTGAGTGAGTGAGTGAGTGCAGGTGTGAGTGAGTGTGTGCAGGTGTGAGTGAATGAGTGAGTGCGGGTGTGAGTGAATGAGTGAGTGCGGGTGTGAGTGAATGAGTGAGTGCGGGTGTGAGTGAGTGAGTGCGGGAGTGAGTGAGTGTGGGTGTGAGTGAGTGAGTGCGGGTGTGAGTGAATGAGTGAGTGCGGGTGTGAGTGAGTGAGTGCGGGAGTGAGTGAGTGAGTGAGTGTGGGTGTGAGTGAGTGAGTGCGGGTGTGAGTGAATGAGTGAGTGAGTGCGGGAGTGAGTGAGTGAGTGTGTGTGTGAGTGAGTGAGTGAGTGCAGGTGTGAGTGAGTGCGGGTGTGAGTGAGTGAGTGCGGGTGTGAGTGAGTGAGTGCGGGAGTGAGTGAGTGAGTGCGGGAGTGAGTGAGTGAGTGCGGGTGTGAGTGAGTGAGTGCAGGTGTGAGTGAGTGCGTGCGGGAGTGAGTGAGTGAGTGCAGGTGTGAGTGAGTGAGTGCGGGTGTGAGTGAGTGAGTGCGGGTGTGAGTGAGTGAGTGCAGGTGTGAGTGAGTGAGTGCGGGTGTGAGTGAGTGAGTGCGGGTGTGAGTGAGTGAGTGCGGGTGTGAGTGAGTGAGTGAGTGAGGAGTGAGTGAGTGCGGTGTGAGTGAGTGGCGGGTGTGTGAGTGCGGGAGTGAGTGAGTGAGTGCGGGTGTGAGTGAGTGAGTGAGGTGCGGGTGTGAGTGAGTGAGTGTGGGTGTGAGTGGGTGAGTGCGGGTGTGAGTGAGTGAGTGAGTGCGGGTGTGAGTGAGTGAGTGCGGGTGTGAGTGAGTGAGTGCGGGTGTGAGTGAGTGAGTGCGAGTGTGAGTGAGTGAGTGCGGGTGTGAGAGAGTGAGTGCGGGTGTGAGTGAGTGAGTGCGGGTGTGAGTGAGTGAGTGCGGGTGTGAGTGAGTGAGTGCGGGTGTTAGTGAGTGAGTGCGGGTGTGAGTGAGTGAGTGCGGGTGTGAGTGAGTGAGTGCGGGTGTGAGTGAGTGAGTGCGGGTGTGAGTGAGTGAGTGCGGGTGTGAGTGAGTGAGTGCGGGTGTGAGTGAGTGAGTGCTGGTGTGAGTGAGTGAGTGCGGGTGTGAGTGAGTGAGTGCGGGTGTGAGTGAGTGAGTGCGGGTGTGAGTGAGTGAGTGCGGGTGTGAGTGAGTGAGTGCGGGTGTGAGTGAGTGAGTGCGGGTGTGAGTGAGTGAGTGCGGGTATGAGTGAGTGAGTGCGGGTGTGAGTGAGTGAGTGCGGGTGTGAGTGAGTGAGTGCGGGTGTGAGTGAGTGAGTGCGGGTGTGAGTGAGTGAGAGCGGGTGTGAGTGAGTGAGTGCGGGTGTGAGTGAGTGAGTGCGGGTGTGAGTGAGTGAGTGCGGGTGTGAGTGAGTGAGTGCGGGTGTGAGTGAGTGAGTGCGGGTGTGAGTGAGTGAGTGCGGGTGTGAGTGAGTGAGTGCGGGTGTGAGTGAGTGAGTGCGGGTGTGAGTGAGTGAGTGGGTGTGAGTGAGTGAGTGCGGGTGTGAGTGAGTGAGTGCGGGTGTGAGTGAGTGAGTGCGGGTGTGAGTGAGTGAGTGCGGGTGTGAGTGAGTGAGTGCGGGTGTGAGTGAGTGAGTGCGGGTGTGAGTGAGTGAGTGCGGGTGTGAGTGAGTGAGTGCGGGTGTGAGTGAGTGAGTGGTGAGTGCGGGTGTGAGTGAGTGAGTGCGGGTGTGAGTGAGTGAGTGCGGGTGTGAGTGAGTGAGTGCGGGTGTGAGTGAGTGAGTGCGGGTGTGAGTGAGTGAGTGCGGGTGTGAGTGAGTGAGTGAGTGCGGGTGTGAGTGAGTGAGTGCGGGTGTGAGTGAGTGAGTGCGGGTGTGAGTGAGTGAGAGCGGGTGTGAGTGAGTGAGTGCGGGTGTGAGTGAGTGAGTGCGGGTGTGAGTGAGTGAGTGCGGGTGTGAGTGAGTGAGTGAGTGCGGGTGTGAGTGAGTGAGTGCGGGTGTGAGTGAGTGAGAGCGGGTGTGAGTGAGTGAGTGCGGGTGTGAGTGAGTGAGTGCGGGTGTGAGTGAGTGAGTGCGGGTGTGAGTGAGTGAGTGCGGGTGTGAGTGAGTGAGTGCGGGTGTGAGTGAGTGAGTGCGGGTGTGAGTGAGTGAGTGCGGGTGTGAGTGAGTGAGTGCGGGTGTGAGTGAGTGAGTGAGTGCGGGTGTGAGTGAGTGAGTGCGGGTGTGAGTGAGTGAGTGCGGGTGTGAGTGAGTGAGTGCGAGTGTGAGTGAGTGAGTGCGGGTGTGAGTGAGTGAGTGCGGGTGTGAGTGAGTGAGTGCGGGTGTGAGTGAGTGAGTGCGGGTGTGAGTGAGTGAGTGCGGGTGTGAGTGAGTGAGTGCGGGTGTGAGTGAGTGAGTGCGGGTGTGAGTGAGTGAGTGCGGGTGTGAGTGAGTGAGTGCGGGTGTGAGTGAGTGAGTGCGGGTGTGAGTGAGTGAGTGGGTGAGTGAGTGAGTGAGTGCGGAGTGTGAGTGAGAATGAGTGCAGGGTGTGAGTGAGTGAGTGCGGGTGTGAGTGAGTGAGTGCGGGTGTGAGTGAGTGAGTGAGTGCGGGGTGAGTGATGAGTGCGGGTGTGAGTGAGTGAGTGCGGGTGTGAGTGAGTGAGTGCGGGTGTGAGTGAGTGAGTGAGTGCGGGTGTGAGTGAGTGAGTGGGTGCGTGCTGGAGTGAGTGAGTGAGTGCGGGTGTGAGTGAGTGAGTGCGGGTGTGAGTGAGTGAGAGGCGGGTGTGAGTGAGTGAGTGCGGGTGTGAGTGAGTGAGTGCGGGTGTAGTGAGTGAGTGAGTGCGGGTGGAAAGTGAGTGAGTGCGGGTGTGAGTGAGTGAGTGAGTGCGGTGTGTGAGTGAGTGAGTGCGGGTGTGAGTGAGGAGAGTGCGGTGTGAGTGAGTGAGTGCGGGGGTTGTGAGTGAGTGCGGTGTGAGTGTGTGAGTGCGGGTGTGAGTGAGTGAGTGCGGGTGTGAGTGAGTGAGTGCAGGTATGAGTGAGTGAGTGCGGGTGTGAGTGAGTGAGTGCGGGTGTGAGTGAGTGAGTGCGGGTGTGAGTGAGTGAGTGCGGGTGTGAGTGAGTGAGTGGGTGAGTGAGTGAGTGAGTGCGGGTGTGAGTGAGTGAGTGCGGGTGTGAGTGAGTGAGTGCGGGTGTGAGTGAGTGAGTGCGGGTGTGAGTGAGTGAGTGCGGGTGTGAGTGAGTGAGTGCGGGTGTGAGTGAGTGAGTGCGGGTGTGAGTGAGTGAGTGCGGGTGTGAGTGAGTGAGTGGGTGAGTGCTGGTGTGAGTGAGTGAGTGCGGGTGTGAGTGAGTGAGAGTGGGTGTGAGTGAGTGAGTGCGGTGTGAGTGAGTGAGTGAGTGCGGGTGTGAGTGAGTGAGTGCGGGTGTGAGTGAGTGAGTGAGTGCGGGTGTGAGTGAGTGAGTGCGGGTGTGAGTGAGTGAGTGCGGGTGTGAGTGAGTGAGAGCGGGTGTGAGTGAGTGAGTGCGGGTGTGAGTTAGTGAGTGCGGGTGTGAGTGAGTGAGTGCGGGTGTGAGTGAGTGAGTGAGTGCGGGTGTGAGTGAGTGAGAGCGGGTGTGAGTGAGTGAGTGCGGGTGTGAGTGTGTGAGTGCGGGTGTGAGTGAGTGAGTTCGGGTGTGAGTGAGTGAGTGCGGGTGTGAGTGAGTGAGTGCGGGTGTGAGTGAGTGAGTGCGGGTGTGAGTGAGTGAGTGAGTGCGGGAGTGAGTGAGTGAGTGTGGGTGTGAGTGAGTGAGTGCGGGTGTGAGTGAGTGAGTGCAGTTGTGAGTGAGTGAGTGTGGGTGTGAGTGAGTGAGTGCGGGTGTGAGTGAGTGAGTGCGGGTGTGAGTGAGTGAGTGGGTGAGTGAGTGAGTGAGTGCGGGTGTGAGTGAGTGAGTGCGGGTGTGAGTGAGTGAGTGCGGGTGTGAGTGAGTGAGTGCGGGTGTGAGTGAGTGAGTGCGGGTGTGAGTGAGTGAGTGCGGGTGTGAGTGAGTGAGTGCGGGTGTGAGTGAGTGAGTGCGGGTGTGAGTGAGTGAGTGAGTGCGGGTGTGAGTGAGTGAGTGCGGGTGTGAGTGAGTGAGTGCGGGTGTGAGTGAGTGAGTGCGGGTGTGAGTGAGTGAGTGCGGGTGTGAGTGAGTGAGTGCGGGTGTGAGTGAGTGAGTGCGGGTGTGAGTGAGTGAGTGAGTGCGGGTGTGAGTGAGTGAGTGGGTGAGTGCTGGTGTGAGTGAGTGAGTGCGGGTGTGAGTGAGTGAGTGCGGGTGTGAGTGAGTGAGAGCGGGTGTGAGTGAGTGAGTGCGGGTGTGAGTGAGTGAGTGCGGGTGTGAGTGAGTGAGTGAGTGCGGGTGTAAGTGAGTGAGTGCGGGTGTGAGTGAGTGAGTGAGTGCGGGTGTGAGTGAGTGAGTGCGGGTGTGAGTGAGTGAGAGCGGGTGTGAGTGAGTGAGTGCGGGTGTGAGTGAGTGAGTGGGTGAGTGCGGGTGTGAGTGAGTGAGTGCGGGTGTGAGTGAGTGAGTGCAGGTGTGAGTGAGTGAGTGGGTGAGTGCGGGAGTGAGTGAGTGAGTGCGGGTGTGAGTGAGTGAGTGCGGGTGTGAGTGAGTGAGTGCGGGAGTGAGTGAGTGAGTGCGGGTGTGAGTGAGTGAGTGCGGGTGTGAGTGAGTGAGTGTGGGTGTGAGTGAGTGAGTGCGGGTGTGAGTGAGTGAGTGCGGGAGTGAGTGAGTGAGTGCGGGTGTGAGTGAGTGAGTGGGGTTTTGAGTGCGGGAGTGAGTGCGGGAGTGAGTGAGTGAGTGCGGGTGTGAGTGGGTGAGTGGGGTTTTGAGTGCGGGAGTGAGTGAGTGCGGGAGTGAGTGCGGGAGTGAGTGAGTGAGTGCGGGTGTGAGTGGGTGAGTGGGGTTTTGAGTGCGGGAGTGAGTGAGTGCGGGAGTGAGTGCGGGAGTGAGTGAGTGAGTGCGGGTGTGAGTGGGTGAGTGGGGTTTTGAGTGCGGTTGTGTGTGGGTGAGTGAGTGGGTGAGTGGGGTTTTGAGTGCGGTTGTGTGTGGGTGAGTGAGTGAGTGAGTGCGGGTGTGAGTGGGTGAGTGCGGGTGTGAGTGGGTGAGTGCGGGTGTGAGTGAGTGAGTGCGGGTGTGAGTGGGTGAGTGGGGTTTTGAGTGTGGGTGTGAGTGAGTGAGTGTGGGTGTGAGTGAGTGAGTGGGTGTGAGTGAGTGAGTGTGGGTGTGAGTGAGTGAGTGCGGGAGTGAGTGAGTGAGTGGGGTTTTGAGTGCGGGTGTGAGTGAGTGAGTGTGGGTGTGAGTGAGTGTGGGTGTGAGTGAGTGAGTGTGGGTGTGAGTGAGTGAGTGCGGGTGTGAGTGAGTGAGTGCGGGTGTGAGTGAGTGAGTGCGGGAGTGAGTGAGTGAGTGCGGGTGTGAGTGAGTGAGTGCGGGTGTGAGTGGGTGAGTGGGGTTTTGAGTGCGGTTGTGTGTGGATGAGTGAGTGGGTGAGTGGGGTTTTGAGTGCGGGTGTGAGTGAGTGAGTGCGGGTGTGAGTGGGTGAGTGGGGTTTTGAGTGCGGTTGTGTGTGGATGAGTGAGTGGGTGAGTGGGGTTTTGAGTGCGGGTGTGAGTGGGTGAGTGCGGTTTTGAGTGCGGGTGTGAGTGGGTGAGTGGGGTTTTGAGTGCAGTTGTGTGTGGATGAGTGAGGATGTGAGTGGGGTTTTGAGTGCGGGAGTGAGTGAGTGAGTGCGGGAGTGAGTGAGTGAGTGCGGGTGTGGGCGAGTGAGTGGGGGTTTTGAGTGCGGTTGTGAGTGGGTGAGTGGGGTTTTGAGTGCGGTTGTGTGTGGGTGAGTGGGGTTTTGAGTGCGGTTATGTGTGGGTGAGTGGGGTTTTGAGTGCGGGTGTGAGTGGGTGAGTGCGGTTTTGAGTGCGGTTGTGTGTGGGTGAGTGAGTGGGTGACGAAGACAGCACGTGTACCTGTGATCTCAATAACAGCTGTGCTGCTCTCGGTGGTAGCGCTCTTCATTTCCAGCGAACTGATTACAAACTCTGTGCTGACTGAATTAACGCTGTGTGGCTCCTCGTCCCTTGGGAGCTGTGTTTCTTTTAAGTTGAAAATAATTGTGGCCAGAAACTAGAATTTTAGCAAATCTGATTTGCACAAACGCAGCTGCGTATTACAGTAACATAATGTTGAAGTAGTGTTGTGTAATTACAACAAATCTGTCTGTGACAGTTCACGTATCTTACATCTCCCAAACCAATTACAGGCTTGTCTGTGGCGTTTATTTGGTTTCAATGTGACACAGGAACAGAGGGAGACTCGAGTTTACAGAGAACTCCGAGGAGTTTACAGGGCAGGAACAGGTCTACGCCAGTGTGTGTGCACCACACGAACATCCGCCCAAACTATCCACACATCCATCCATTTCTTTCTCCCTCTTTTATTTCTGAGTTTATTTATAATCATTGGATATCTCAGCATAAGTATGAAGTACAGCCCAGAGAATGTGGAACTCGCTACCACAGGGAGTGGTTGAGGCGAATAGCAGAGATGCATTTAAGGGGAAGCTAGATAAACACATGAGGGAGAAAGGAGTAGAAGGGTGTGCTGATGGGGCGAGATGAAGTCAGGGTGGGAGGTGGCTGGTGTGGATCAGTTGGGCCGACTGGCCTGTTTCTGTGCTGTAAAATTCTATAATTCTCAGTAACTTCCCGTTTGCTTTCCCGCCGAGAGTTTCTGGGTCTTTCTGCCCAATCGATCCGTCAGCTCTTCTATGCCCCGCTCAGTTTAAGCCATCTATGAAGTTCCTGGTCTGTTCTTGTCCGACGACAGTAAGCTTCCCGATTTCCTTTGAATTTTTATAACCGTCTCGTTTACTACCAATTTTCTTCCTTATTAGTCGAGGCATAGAATATAAGAGCAGGGGGGTTATGCTTGAACTGTATAAAATGCTAGTTAGGTCGCAGCTAGAGTCCTGCGTGCAGTTCTGGTCACCACAATTACACTAGAGGGGGTGCAGAGGAGATTTACCAGGATGTTGCCTGGGCTGGGGAATTTTAGCTATGAGGAATGATTGGATAGGCTGGGGTTGTTTTCTTTGGAACAGAGGAGGCTGACGGGGAGACCTAATTGAGGTGTCTAAAATTATGAGGGGCCTAGATAGAGTGGATAGGAAGGACCTATTTCCCTTAGCAGAGAGGTCAATAACCAGGGGACACAGATTTAAAGTAACTGGTCGGACGTTCAGAGGGGATTTGAGGAGAAATGTTTTCACCCAGAGGGTGGTGGGGGTCTGGAACTCACTGCCTGAAAGGGTGGTAGAGGCAGAAACCCTCATCACATTTAAAAAGTACTTGGATAGGCACTTGAAGTGCCGTAACCTACAGGGCTACGGACCAAGAGCTGGAAAGTGGGATTAGGCTGGAGAGCTCTTTGTCGGCCGGCACGGACAAGCTGGGCCAAATGGCCTCCTTCTGTGCTGTATATTTCTATGATTCTCTGATTCTATGATCTTATCTTTAAACGCTTTCGAAAGTTTTTTTTAGATCTTCATTTTTAATAATTCTCAAGATTCTTTTACTTACTACTGTACTTTTCAACAGCTCATTATTTTCAATCTTATTGAAGCTGTTACACCTGCGACCCACATTCCTCTGCATTCAACAACAGCAACTTGTATTTATACAGCACCTTTAGCAGAGTAAAACATCCCAGGGCGCTTCACAGGAGCGATTATCAAACAAAATTTGACACCGAGTCACATCAGGAGATACTAGGGCAGGTGATCAAAGGCTTGGTCAAAGAGGTAGGTTTTAAGGAGCGTCTTAAAGGAGGAGAGAGAGGCGGAGAGGTTTAGGGAGGGAATTCCAGAGCCTAGGGCCCAGGCAGCTGAAGGCACGGCCGCCAATGGTGGCATACACTCTTTTTGTAATTGGCATGGTATTTAACCCTTTCCATGTACAGTAGTTCCATTTCTAAAGAAACTTAATTTTCATAACCCAACGATGCATAATAAACATGCATCTATAAAATGAGATACAACAAGAGGCTGTGTAAAACATGCTTTTTTTAAAGTTGTTTTAAATTTTTTCTTCTGCATGTTTCACTGATAGAAGTTTTGGATGAGTCATTTGATTATTCAGTTGGCACTGTAGCAATTGCAGATTTCCCTAACACTAACTGTCCTTACACATCTTGTCCCGTTCGTCAAAGGCGAGTTTTTATTTTAAAAGTAGATCACAAGCTTTACCTTTCTTTAAGTTTTACTTTTCATGAAATGTTTTCTTCCGCCTGCTTTCAGCCTCTGTTCCTCTTCTTAAATCCTTCCACGTTCTTCTCTCTCTCTCGTATCTTTGCTGATGATACAAAGCTAGGTGGGACAGTAAGCTGTGAGGAGAACACAAAGGGCTGGATTTTCATTGACCCTTGGAGGCGTGTGGGGGGTTAAAATTGCGAAAACTGGCGGGCGGGCACAAGTCCGCCTCCATCCCGCCTCCACGCAATTTTCATTAAATCGTGTCTGCTGGTCCCACCTCTAAGAGGCAGGATAGGCTGTTAAGGCCCTTAACAAGCACTAAATAGCCTCTATAATGCCATTTTGAAAGGCTTTTGTGATTTTAACCCTTTTTGTACGTGAAGCACGCCAGTTGTGAACCATGAATGTGAAACCGGGTGGGCGGGCTGGCTGGCTATGGGGATGCATATACGGATGGCTATGTGGATGGATGTATATATGGATGGATGGAGAGGAGACATATCTGGGAGTGGTGGTGTAAAAATATCTGGGAGCAGACTTAGAACTGCTGCTGCTCATTTTGCAGGTCCTCTCACTGCAAAGGCCAGGCAGTCTTTGTCGACCTTCAATGCAGCAGCAATGATGACATCATCAGAGGCGACTTTCAGACTTAAAACACTAATTGGGTCATGGGTTCCCACATGCTGGAACTCAATTGCCCAATTAGATGAAAATCGCATCAATTTCCCACATCCAATTGCAGTCGGGTGGATAACACGAAAAGTGGATGACACGACCCCAACCCGCCCCAGTATCAAAATCCAGCCCAAAGAGTCTGCCAAGGGATATAGATAGACTAAGTGAGTGGGCAGTAAGGTGGCAGATGGAGTATAATGTAGGGAAATGTGAGGTTATTCACTTTGGTAGGAAGAATAGAAAAACAGAATATTTTTTAAATGGTGAGAAACTTTCAAATGTTGGTGTTCAGAGAGATTTGGGTGTCCTCGTGCAAGAAACACCGAAAGCTAGCATGCAGGTACAGCAAGCAATAAGGAAGGAAAATGGCATGTTGGCCTTTATTGCAAGGGGGTTGGAGTTTAAGAGTAAGGAAGTCTTGCTACAATTGTACAGGGCCTTGGTGAGATCACACACTTGGAGTACTGTGCACAGTTTTGGTCTCCTTATCTAAGGAAGGATATACTTGCCTTGGAGGCGGTGCAACGAAGATTCACTAGATTGATTCCTGGGATGAGAGGGCTGTCCTATGATGAGAGATTATGTAGAATGGGCCTATACTCTGGAGTTTAGAAGAATGCGAGGTGATCTCATTGAAACATGCAAGATTCTGAAGGGGATTGAAAAGGTAGGTGCTGAGAGGCTGTTTCCCCCTGGCTGGAGTGTCTAGAACTAGGGGGCATAGTCTCAGGATAAGGGGTCGGCCATTTAGGACTGAGATAAGGAGGAATTTCTTCACTCAGAGGGTTGTGAATCTTTGGAATTCTCTGCCCCAGAGGACTGTGGATGCTGAGTCGTTGAGTATATTCAAGGCTGAGATCGCTAGGTTTTTGGACTCAGGGGAATCGAGTGATATGGAGATCGGGCGGGAAAGTGGAGTTGAGGTCAATGATCAGCCATGATCTTATTGAATGGCGGAGCAGGCTCGAGGGGCCGTATGGCCTACTCCTGCTCTTACTTCTTATGTTCTTATGTATCAAACTGTGATGATGAATTATAGGATTAACTCTACCGTCCCTTTTTCCCCGTTGGTTTTGTTCTAATGGTGAGTCCTCATGGCTCACAGAAGAACTTGGCTTGGAGGAGATATTGAATCTGTCAGCTTGAAGGAACTCAATTGCCCTGAGCGTTGGACCTGGCTCGATTAATGCTTTTTTTTAGTCATTCACGGGATGTAGGCATCGCTGGCAAGGCCAGCCTTTATTGCCCATCCCTAATTGCCTTTGAGGAGGTGGTGGTGGTGAGCCGCCTTCATGACAACTGAATGGCTTGCTGGGCCATTTCAGAGGGCAGTTAAGAGTGAACCACGTTGTTGTGGGTCTGGAGTCACATATCGGCCAGACCGGGTAGGGACGGCAGATTTCCTTCCCTAAAGGACATTAGTGAACCAGATGGGTTTTTACGACAATCCGGTAGTTTCATGGTCACCATTACTGATACTAGCTGTTTATTGCAGATTTATTTATTTAACTGAATTTAAATTCCCCAGCTGCCGTGGTGGGATTTGAACTCTTATCTCCGGATGCTCCTCTTCAGCTCCCTCACAGCCAAGCTCACTGCATGTGTGCGCCTCTTTGTGGCCGCACCAAGGGACAACACCATGTGGAAAATCTGTCTCCCACACTTACTTAGATTACATAGAATATACAGGACAGAGAGACAGCCATTCGGCCCAACCAGTCTGTGCTGGTGTTTGCACTCCACACGAGTCTGCTCCCATTCCACCTCCCTCATCTCAGCCTTTCAGCATATCTTTCGATTCCCTTTTTGCTCGTGTACTCGTCTGGTTTAATTTGGAAAGCATCTAAGCTATTTGCCTCGACCACTCCCTGTGGTAGCGAGTTCCACATTCTCACCACTCTCAGTAAAGAATTTTCTCCTTATTTCTCTGTTGGATTTATTAGTAACTATCTTGCATTTATGGGCCCCTAGTTTTAGATTCTCCCACAAGTGGAAACATTCCACATCTACCCTGTCCAATCCATTCATAATATTAAAGACCTCCGGAATAGTCGGGACTATTAGTGGAATAATAAGGAATAGTTGAAATGGTACCATTGTTTTTTGAAACTTTTAAAAAAATGTATTCATTCACGGGATTTGGGCATCGCTGGCAAGGCCGGCATTTATTGACCATCCCCTAATTGCCCCTTGAGAAGGAGGTGGTGAGCCGCCTTCTTGAACCGCTGCAGTCCGTGTGGTGAAGGTGCTCCCACAGCGCTGTTAGGGAGGGAGTTCCAGGATTTTGACCCAGCGACGATGAAGGATCGGCGAAATATTTCCAAGTCAGGATGCTGTGTGAGTTGGAGGGGACCTTGGAGGTGGTGGTGTTCCCATGCGCCTGCTGCCCTTGTCCTTCTAGGTGGTAGAGGTCGCGGGTTTGGGAGGTGCTGCCGAAGAACACTTGGCGAGTTGCTGCAGTGCATCTTGTAGATGGTACACACTGCAGCCACGGTACGCCGGTGGTGGAGGGAGTGAATGTTTAAGGTGGTGGATGGGGTGCCAATCAAGTGGGCTACTTTGTCCTGGATGGTGTCGAATTGTATTGCTAACAAAAATGAAGCGAAACATCTTTAACAAGTAATAGTTACAATGCCATTTTTCTTGCGAGCACAGCACTGAACAAAATTGACATTTCAAAAGTCTTTATCTGCTTCAGCAGCCATTTTGGGTCGTTCCGTTGGGAGAATTTCGATGAGTAGGTGCAGCCTCTGATCTTCTGTTTCATGGTTGGTGAAGTGAATGGGCATTAGGAGGCTTGCCCTGACTGCCCTTCCAGGCTACCCTCCCCTTAAGGTTATAGTGGTACAGTAGCATAGTGGTTATATTACTAGACTAGTTAATCCATCTAGGCCCAAACTAATGATTTGTGTAAGGCATGAGCTCAAATCCCAACCATGGCAGCTGGGGAATTTAAATTCAGTTAATTAAATAAATCTGGAACAATAAGTTAGTACAGTAAACTCTTTCGTATCCGGCACCTATGGGACCAGGATGGTGCCGGTTGATGAAAAATTCTGGATAACAGAGAGGTAGGCAACTTGTAACACAAAAAAAATAAAAACCACAAACTCGGACTCGGAAAAATGAAAAATGGATGGATTCGGCAAGATTACCGGTTATCTATTTTGCCGGTTATTAAAGAATTCCGGATGATTAAGTGCCGTTTAAACAAGAGTTTACTGTATCAATAATGGTGATCCATGAAACTATCAGATTGTCATAAAAACCCATCTGGTTCACGAATGTCCTTTAGGGAAGGAAATCTGCCGTCCTTACCCGGTCTGGCGATATGTGACTCCAGACCCACAGCAATGTGGTTGACCTTTAACTGCCCTCTGAAATGCCGAACAAGCCACTCAGTTGTAACAAACCGCTACAAGGAAGTATACCACACTGCGGGAGGACCTTCACCACACGGACTGCAGTGGTTCAAGAAGGCGGCTCACCACCACCTTCTCGAGGTCAACTAGGGATGGGCAATAAATGCCGGCCTTGCCAGCGACGCCCACGTCCTGTGAACAAATAAAATAAAGAGTTACCTTTAAGAGGCTGCATTGCTTTAAAGGTCGAGCCGATATGGCATCCGACGTGTTCCAGGCGCCGGGACACAGCCCCACAAAACCGGATCTTTTCATGCCTGAGAGAAATATTTCCCGGAGACATTTTTCTTATTTTTTTAATCCAAGTCAAATTCTCAATGTTTGAGATAGAATTTTAACTGAGCAGCGTTATAACCGCACCGTCTGGTTTCTGCTTTCTTGCAGGCGTTGGAACTGACATTGTTCTGTATTTTGCTGTATCTCTATAAAAGGAGAGGCCTGAAACACATCGTGATTCTCCTGCTGATGTCCTCAATACTTGGTAAGAGTCAACACCCAGGTGGAATAGCCGCAACTTCCCTTTAATACTCTTTCCATGCTTACCTTGGAGAAAAGTTTCAATGGGACCAACTCCTTCCAACCCTTCCCCCCCGCCCCCACTCCCCGCTCCCCCCACCCCGACCCCCCACCCCCCCCGCTCCCCCCACCCCGACCCCCACCCCCCCGCTCCCCCGACCCCCACCCCCCCGCTCCCCCCCTCCCCACTCCCCCGCTCCCCCCCACCCCCTGCTCCCCCCCCCCCACCTCCCCGCTCCCCCTACCCCCACTCCCCGCTCCCCCCACCCCCACCCCCCGCTCCCCCCACCCCCACCCCCCCGCTCCCCCTACCCCCACCCCCCCGCCCCCCGCTCCCCCCACGCCCCCGCTCCCCCCACCCCCACCCCCCCCTATTCCCCCACTCACCACCCCCACTGTCCCCCCACTCCCCCACTCCCCACTCCCCACTCCCCCACTCCCCACCCTCATTCCCCCACCCCCCCGCTCCCCCCACCCCACCCCCCCCGCTCCCCCCACCCCCACCCCCCTGCTCCCCCCACCCCCACCTCCCCCGCTCCCCCTACCCCCACTCCCCGCTCCCCCCACCCCCACCCCCCCGCTCCCCCCACCCCCACTCCCCCTACCCCCCCCCCCACCCCCCCGCTCCCCCCACGCCCCTGCTCCCCCCACCCCCACCCCCTATTCCCCCACTCACCACCCCCACTCTCCCCCACTCCCCCACTCCCCACTCCCCACTCCCCCACTCCCCACCCTCATTCCCCCACTTCCCACTCTCCCCACCCCCACCCCCCCACTCCCCACCCTCACTCCCCCACTCCCCACTCTCCCCACCCACACCCCCCCACTCCCCACCCTCACTCCCCCACTCCCCACTCCCCCACTCCCCACTCCCCCCACCCCCCCCACCCACAACCCCCCGCTCCCCCCACCCCCACTCCCCACCCCACCCGCTCCCCCCACCCCCAACCCCCCGCTCCCCCCACCCCCACTCCCCCCACCCCCACTCTCTCACTCCCCCACTCCCCACTCTCCCACTCCCCACCCCCCCACTCCCCCACTCCCCCACTCCTCCCACTCTCCCACTCCCCCACCCCCACTCCCCACTCCCCCCACTCCCCCTTCTCTCCAACTCCCCACTCCCCACCCCCACTCCCCCACTCCTCACCCCCACCCCCACTCCCCCCACTCCCCACCCCCCACTCCCCCACTCCCCCACTCCCCCACCCCCCACTCCCCCACTCCCCCACCCCCCACTCCCCACCCCCCACCCCCCACCACCCCACTCCCCCACCCCCCACTCCCCACTCCCCCACCACCCCACTCCCCCACTCTCCACTCCCCCACTCTCCACTCCCCCACTCCCCCCACTCCCCACCCCCCACTCCCCCTCCCAACCCCCACTCCCCACTCCCCCACTCCCCCACCCCCACTCCTCCCCACTCGCCCACTCCCCGCACTCCCCCCTCCCCCACTCCCCCACTCCCCCACCCCCCCACTCCCCCCTCCCCCCCTCCCCCACTCCCCCACTCCCCCACTCCCCACTCCCCCACTCCCCCCTCCCCCACTCTCCACTCCCCCACTCCCCCACAGCCCCACTCCCCCCTCCCCCACCCTCCACCCTACTCCCCCACCCCCACTCTCCCACTCCCCCCTCCCCCACTCCCCCACAGCCCCACTCCCCCCTCCCTCACCCTCCACTCCCCCACTCCCCCCCTCCCCCACCCTCCACCCTACTCCCCCACCCCCACTCCCCCCCACTCCCCCACAGCCCCACTCCCCCACAGCCCCACTCTCCACTCCCCCACTGCCCCCTCCCCCACAGCCCCACTCCCCACCCCCCCTCCCCCACTCCCCCCACTCTCCACTCCCCCACTCCCCCCTCCCCCCACTCCCCCCTCCCCCACCCCACTCCCCCCACACAAGTGTAAGAGGGGTGTGATGCCACCTATCATGCTCTGTTTTGCTGCTTCAGGATGCTGGGCACAGGGTCCAGTTGCAGCCCAAGGTTTGTGCAAGTCTTTCAGGGGAGTTCTCCCCGATGTCCTGGGGCCAATATTTATCACTCAAGCAGCATCACTAAAAAACAGATTATCTGGTCATTATTACATTGCTGTTTGTGGGAGCTTGCTGTGCGCAAATTGGCTGCCACGTTTCCTACATTAAAACAGTGACCACACTTCAAAAAAAGTACTTCATTGGTTGTAAAGCGCTTTGGAATGTCCTGAGGTCGTGAAAGGGGCTGTTTAATTCCAGTCTTTCTATTTCTCTTATTCTGAAAGTGAAATGCCTTTTGTTTTTGTTTTACTTTTGCTAATACTCAAGCCTAATAATCCTCATTGATTGTGTGTTTTTCAGCCTCATTGACTGTGATCTCAGTAAAGGCCGTGTCTGGGATGGTGACGAGTTCCATTAAGGGGGAGCTTCAGATCCTGTACCCTATATTCTACGTGATGCTTGTTGTTATGATCGCATCTTGTATTTTCCAAGTACAGTAAGTGTTACTAGAAAACAGTTTGGAAAGGAAGCTAACGTGAATCTTTTGCTCTAGTCTGTGTTTCAGTGAAGGAACGCAAAAGCATTTCCACCACATCCGTGTCTCTGGGGAAGTATGACTGCTTCAGAAGTACTTCGGATTATAAATTAAGCAGAACAGTTCGACACGGTGAAGTGTACAAGTGCAAGCTTTCTGCATTTCCCAGCCAAATGTGTCAGCTGTGGCTCAGTGGGTAGCACTCTCGCCTCTGAATCAGAAGGTCATGGGTTCATAGTCCCACTCCAGAGACTTCAGCACAAAAATCTAGGCCGACACTCCAGTCCAGTGCTGAGGGAGTGCTACACTGTCGGAGGTGCCGTCTTTCGGATGAGATGTCAAACCAAGGCTCTCTCAAGTGGACGTAAAAGATCCCATGGCACTATTTCAAAGAAGAGCAGGGGAGTTCAGGCGAATTAATGGGACTGAAAGCTGATAACTCCCCTGGACCTGATGGCCTACATCCTAGGGTTTTGAAAGAGGTGGCTATAGAGATAGTGGATGCGTTGGTTGTCATTTTCCAAAATTCCATAGATTCTAGAACGGATTAACCCGCGGATTAGAAGGTAGCAAATGTAACCCCACTATTTAAGAAAAGAGGGAGAGAGAAAACGGGGAACGACAGACCTGTTAGCCTGACATCAGTAGTAGGTAAAATGCTAGAATCTATTGGCCCAGAAATTGATCCGGCTGCGCGAGAGTACGCACAGTGTACACTCACGCAGCCAGACTTCAATTGCCGGTTTTCAGCATGCACTGAAAACCGGCAATTGATCTTTCGAAAAGGGGGCGGGTCCTCAGTGCACCGCGTGCGCGCTACAGGCTGCGCGCACGCAGTGCACTTCATCGCTTGCGCACGCAGGTAAGTATTGAAGAATCTGGAAAAGAAAAAAGGAAGCGCAGGAGACTCTTTTAACCAGGTAAGTACATAATTAAGTAGTATTTAGAATTTTTTTTTACAGGTAAATCTTTAGTAGCGACTTTAAAGACAGGTAAGTTTATTTTTATAACATTTTAAAAGATTTAAAATTTTTTCAAAAATTTATTTTTTTGTTTAAAAAGGTTAATTTATTTAATTACACTTATTTTAATTATGTGATGGGTTTTTTTTTTAATTTAATGGAGGTTTAGCTCTTCTTTTGGGGGCTTGTTGTATTCCTAGTTTTCACAGCAGTTCAATGGCCGCTGTGAATTCTATGAATGAGAGCTTGGTGTGCTGCCATTGGCTGTAACTCAGTCACGTGATCCCACAGTACGCTCGAACTAACTTCGCACTGTGGGATCACGATGCACTCGCAGCTGATGGCTGGAACATGAAGTTCCAGCGAGCTGGGACTGAAAAAGCCAACGCGCAGTGAGACATCGCGGGAAGGGCTTACCCTCGCACGAACCCTCACACTGCAATTTCTGGGCCAATATTAAGGACGTGGTAACAGGGCACTTAAATAATAATAGGATTGGGCAGAGTCAACACGGATTTATGAAAGGGAAATCGTGTTTGACAAATCTGTTAGAGTTTTTTGAGGTTGTAACTAGTAGAATAGATAAGGGGGAACCAGTGGATGTGATGTATTTGGATTTTCAGAAGGCATTCGATAAGGTGCCACACAAGAGGTTATTAAACAAAGTTAGGGCTCATGGGATTAGGGGTAATATACTTGCATGGATTGAGGATTGGCAGGCTGTAACTAGTGGGGTACCACAAGGATCAATGCTTGGGCCTCAAATCAATCCAAATCATTGATGTAGATTGTGAATAGCTGAGGCCCAAGCACTGATCCTTGCGGTACCCCACTAGTTACAGCCTGCCAACCCGATTGCCACGGTTGGACCACTTTTCCTGTGGGGTTTTTGTGCCTTAAAGGAATGTATATTTGTTGTAAATTATGTATTAATTCTTTAAATGCTAGCCATTGCTTGTCTACCGTCATACCTTTTAATGTGATGTTGGTTGAGGGATAAATATTGGCCAGGACACCGGGGATAACTCCGCTGTTCTTCTTCGAAATAATGGCCACGGGATCATTTACGTCCACCTGAGAGGGCAGACGGGGCCTCGGTTTAACGTCTCACCCGACGTTTAATGGCATGCCTGTGAGTTGACCAATGACAGCAGCCTGAGGACATTTCTCCCTCTGGTGTCCTCCACAGGCAGGTACCTGATCTCCACCAGCCGCTCCTTACAGAGGACAACTGACATAAAGAACTTCGCTGTCCCAGTGCATGGGGAATTGATCCGCTGTTTCACAAGAGCATTACAGATGGGAAAGACCATTCGGCCCGTCCTAACTCATCCCTTCCTGGTGATCCGAACACTCTCCCATTGTTGCATCTAATTGTTTTCTGTTTTTTGAATGATTCCTGGGTCTTGGCCTCCACTATTCTATGCTGGAGTTTATGCCATGATCCGTGTGAAGAAGAATTTCCTGATATCAATACTAAAATAACCTTTGAACTTGTTCCCCATTCATTTAATTGGGTAGAAAATGAAGAGATGTGGAGCCCAACGATCTGACCAGTGCTCCCTGCAAAGATCATCCTCAGCAGGAACGCCCAATATAGAAAACACAAAGGAGGTTAGCAAGCAGGAGAGCTCGAGTTCTAGTCTCCCATTTTGAGGGTTTCTATTAAAGAGTTCAGGCATAGAGTTCTGTTGAAGAGTTGAGACCATATTTATAGCGATCTTCCAAGCCCTGAGCTACACCTTGCCATACAACTTCCCATTGTCCATTTGGGTTGTAAGTCCCTCAAAGAATTCGAGGAGTTTGGTCGGGCAGGATCTTCCCCTTCTGAATCCACGCTGACTGTTGTTAACATGAACTGCTCCGGCTCCAGGTACACAGCTCACCACCTTGTACCTATTGTCCTTACGCCAACAAGACAATCCACTTCCCTGAGCAAAGAGTCACTTCGGGATACAATCTCCCCGTGAACTGCATTCTTGGCACGGCTGCCCTCTCTGGTTTGATGACATAGAAACATAGAAGATAGGAGCAGGAGTAGGCCATTCAGCCCCTCGAGCCTGCTCCGCCATTCGATGAGATCATGGCTGATCATCCAAACTCAATACCCTGTACCTGCCTTCTCCCCATATCCCTTGATACCTTTAGCCTTAAGAAATATATCTAACTCATTCTTGAATATATTTACTGACTTGGCCTCAACTGCCTTGTGTGGTAGAGAATTCCACAGGTTCACCACTCTCTGGGTGAAGAAATTCCTCCTCTTCTCTGTCCTAAATGGCTTACCCCTTATCTTTAGACTGTGACCTCTTGTTCTGGACTCACCCGCCATCGGGAACATCCTTCCTGCATCTAGTCTGTCTAGCCCTGTTAGCATTTTATAAGTTTCAATGAGATCTCCTCTCATCTTTTTCTTCCAGGACCTTATTACCTTCTGCAGTATTGTTTTGCTAATATCTCTTGGGTAGTTACGCAGGGTTTTCGACCTTTCTTGCTTCTTTTACCCGCCAAAATCCAGCCATACTGTCCCACATAAGAACATAAGAAATAGGAACAGGAGTCGGCCATTCAGCCCCTCGAGCCTGCTCCGCCATTCAATGAGATCATGGCTGATCTGATCTTGGCCTCAACTCCACTTTCCTGCCAGTTCCCCATAACCCTTGAATTCCCTGTTTTTCAAAAATCTGTCTATCTCCGCCTTGAATGTATTCAATGACTCCGCCTCCACAGCTCTCTGGGGTAGAGAATTCCAAAGATTCACGACCCTCTGAGAGAAGAAATTCCTCCTCATCTCCGTTTTAAATGGGCGACCCCTTATTCTGAAACTATGCCCCCTTGTTCTAGATTCCCCCACGAGGGGAAACACCCTCTCTGCATCTACCTTGTCGAGCCCCCTCAGAATCTTATATGTTTCAATAAGATCACCTCTCATTCTTCTCATTCATCTCCTTCCACTTTTCCTTCACCTTCCTTAGCATTTCTCCCCTTCCCACGAGAACCCTGTTCCTGGTTGTATTGTTGCTCCAATCCCTGAGTGTATGCTCTTGAGGGCTGATGCGCCCAATGCATCTGACAGTGTAGCACTCCCTCAGTACTGCACTGCTGTAGTATCAGCCGTGGCTCAGTGGGTAGCACTCTCGCCTCAGAGTCAGAAGGTTGTGGGTTCAAGTTTCACTCCAGGGACTTGAGCCCAAAAATCTAGGCTGACACTCCAATGCTGTGCTGAGGGAACGCTGCACTGTCGGAGGTGCCGTCTTTCGGATGAGATGTTAAACCGAGGCCCCGTCTGCTCTCTCAGGTGGACGTAAAAGATCCCACGGCACTAGTTCGAAGAAGAGCAGGGAGTTATTCCCAGTGTCCTGGAAAATATTTATCTCTCAACCAACCTCTCTTTATCACATTGCTGTTTGTGGGACTTTGCTGTGTGCACAGTTGGCTGCCGCGTTTCCTACATTACAAATACATGATTGCATTTCAAAAAGTACTTCATTGGCTGTAAAGTGCTTTGGGACAGCCCAAGGTCGATATATAAATGCAAGTCTCTTCACCGGAGTGTTGTGGAGCTCTTGAATGAAACTTTGTAGGTCACGAAATGAAAAGATGCTTGGATTGTGTGAGCTGAATTTGGAACTTGCTACTTATACTAAACAATGATGCTTTCTTGCAGATTCTTGAACCAAGCCATGCAACTCTATAATGCAACAGAAGTGGTGCCAATCAACTTTGTTTTCTTTACAACTAGTGCCATCATAGCAGGTATGATTCGGTATCTCTGCTGGAGAATCAAACACCATCCGGGTTGGTGAATAAGAGTGATTATTGTAGCGATATTTCCAGCAGCTTTCTTTTCACTTTACTCGGAAAGGAATTTTGGCACTTTGCTCAAATTCTGTCCCCACACTTGCCAAGAACAGAAAATGTGCACCTACTTGTATTGGGCTATTCGCTGTGGTACGCATCGTGTAGATTTCAGCCCTGCTGTATCACAGTCCTTTACAGGCGTATTTTGCGATACCGCAGTCCTTTATAGCCGCATCCTGAGCAATGTTCCCTCTAAATTGTCTTCGTTGTGTGCGGCCTGTTTACTTCAAGATGCGGAGATGCCGATGTTGGACTGGGGTGGACAAAAGTGAGAAGTCGCACAACACCAGGTTATAGTCCAACAGTTTTATTTGAAATCACAAGCTTTCGGAGCTGCTGCCCCTTCATCAGGTGAAGTCACTTTAAATTTCTGCGCCTGCGTGGCATTTACAGTGGAAAAGATTGCGATCGGCCCGCGCGGGACCTCGCAGATTACTGCGCGGCAGCTTAGAGGGAGCGTTGACCCTGAGCGATGTTCCCTCGAGTTTATTTTTTTCCGTGCGGGGTCCCTTTAACTGGCAGCGCGGCCCGTTCAGATTTCCGTGCATGCGTGGGACCTCCAGACCGCTGCGCAGCCGTGCAGCTTAGCGGGAACATTGGTCCTGAGGTACTGCAGTCTCACAGGACCAGGAGTGGACCATTCAGCCCCTCGAGCCTGTTCCGCCATTCAGTTAGATCACGGCTGATCTGTATCTTAACTCCACTTACCCTATGTGGTTCCCTAACCCTTAGTACCCCTTGCCTAACAAAAATCTATCAATCTCAGTTTTAAAATTTTCAATTGACCCCCAGCCTCAGTAGCTTTTTGGGGGGAGAGAGTTCCAGATTTCCACCACCCTTTGTGTGAAGAAGTGCTTCCTGACATCACCCCTGAATGGCCTAACTCTAATTTTAAGGTTAAGCCCCCTTGTTCTGGACTCCCCCCACCAGAGGAAATAGTCATAAACACAGCCTGTGATTTCACAGTGATTGCCACTGTAGTGAATATTCCTCGATCTGTAAGCTGTTATTGTATTTTGCTTAATGTTTCCAAAGAAGGGAATTGTTACTTCATTCTGGAAATTTCTATAATTTAATTCCAAGTTTTGAGTGAATAATATTTCCGTTCACAATGTCATTGGGAAGAGTTCCTGATGGGGCGCTGCTGGTTAGGTGACACAATAATCAATAGCGATTATTGATTTGGGAAACAACTGCTCAATAGTGATAGAATCACAGAAATTCACAGCACAGAAGGAGGCCATTCGACCCATCATGTCTGTGCCGGCTGGAAAGAAGAGCTATCCAGCCTAATCCCACTTCCCAGCTCTTGAATTCAAGACCTCATCAAACTCTAGATAATGTCACTGTTTGACAGCTTCACAGAGCTGTCAAACGATGACAACTTTGACAGATGAAACGTCATACGTTGACGTTCCCTGCAACTGGCTTCCCCTTAATTGGCCTGCTAAGCCCGCTGGGCAGGCTTAACAAGGTCAATCAAGGGAAAATAGCGTGGGTTGGCCAGAAGTTGATGGAGGCGGGACTGAAACCCGACAAGTGGAAGTCCCGCCTCCAAATGCTCCCCATTGGCAAAATCACCCCCTAAAAGTCTCCCCTCCACCTCCTCTGTTCTAGAGAAAACAACCCCAGCCTATCCAATCTTTTCTCAGAGTTAAAATTCTCCAGTCCCGGCAACATCCTGGTAAATCTCCTCTGTACCCTCTCTAGTGCAATCACATCCTTCCTGTAATGTGGTGACCACAACTGTGCGCAGTGCTCTAGCTGTGGCCTAGCTAGCTAGGTAAAAGATTCACACATTGTATTTATCATGAGAACATATTTCTAGCTGTACGCCAAGCCCTGAGATTAAATTACAGCCTTAAAATCACTCCAGGGTGTCTGTAAATTATTTGTAAAACACGCTGTGGCCTTTACGTGTTCTGTTATTCAGAACTAGACTGAACTGTGTGTCAGCATCAAGTGTCAGTAGGGATTCTGTCAGCCAGTATGTCACTCGCGCACGATAAATGATTAATGATTCTAGCATCATTTATCAAATGATGGTTTATCAAGAAATTGTTTGGCGGTTAATGACCATAAAATTCTAGTGCCAACATAAATTCCAATCCAATCCAAACCAATACAATACGAACAACAACAACGTGTATTTATATAGCGCCTTTAACATAGTAAACGTCCCTAGGCGCTTCACAGGCGCAATTATCAAACAAAATTTGACACCGAGACACATAAGGAGATATTAGGGCAGATGGAGGTAGGTTTTAAGGGGCGTCTTAAAGGAGGAAAGAGGGGCGGAAAGGTTTAGGGAGGGAATTCCAGAGCTTAGGACACAGGCAGCTGAAGGCACGGCCGCCAATGGTGGAGCAATTAAAATAGGGGGTGCTCGCGAGGCCAGAATTAGAGGAGCACAGAGATCTCAGGGGGCTTGTGGGGCTGAAGAAGATTACAGAGCTAGGAAGGGGCGAGGCCATGGAGGGATTTGAAAACAAGGATGAGAATTTTAAAATCGAGGCGTTGCTTAACCGGGGGCCAATGTAGGTCAGCAAGCACAGGGGTGATGGGTGAACGGGACTTGGTGCGAGTTAGGACACGGGCAGCCGAGTTTTGGATCAGCTTAAGTTTATGTAGGGTGGAAGATGGGAGGCCGGCCAGGAGTGCGTTGGAATAGTCAAGTCTAGAGGTAACAGAGGCACGGATGAGGATTTCAGCAGCGGATGAGCTGAGGCAGGGGCGGAGTCGGGCGATGTTACGGAGGTGGAAACATCCCAAGGCTGTTCATCTGTAACATCTTCTGGTTCTGAGGAAAGGTTCCACACCTAAATAGCGACTGACTTGAGTTCTCTCCACAGACGCTGCCTGACCTGCAAAGGGTCTCGCGCATTTTCTGCTTTTGCTTCAGATTTACAGCAAATGCAGATTTTGCTTTTTGATTTATTCTGATGGGTTAATCATATTGATATTGCAAACCTGCTTGACTTGGCTCTGCTCGGGCTCTGATTTTCAGTGTGTTTACAATATGGGGCAGAGATTACAGCAATATTGGGGCCTGGATCATGGTCCAGCAGGAATTGTCACTTTTGTTTCTGGACATCGAACCTTCCCAGATGTCACAGGAAGTTGGGCACAATGTTGTCCTGCTGAGCCTGCCCATGACCAGGGTAAATTAACACCTGTTTATGTTTCCCACTGGCAGTGTCTTGTCTCCAGTGACATTGGAAAAAACCGCCTCTTGAGCTGGAATTTTGTGTCGCCAGAGGCACTAGTGTCACATAAGAACATTGAAATAGGAGCAGGAGTCGGCCATTCGGCCCCTCGAGCCTGCTCCGCCATTCAATAAGATCATGGCTGATCTTCGACCTCAACTCCACTTTCCCGCCCGATCCCCATATCCCTCGATTCCCATAGAGTCCAAAAATCTATCCATCTCAGCCTTGAATATACTCAACGACTTAGCATCCACAGTGCTTTGGGGTAGAAAATTCCAAAGATTCACAACCCTCCGAGTGAAGAAATTTCTCCTCATCTCGGTCTTAAATGGCCAACCCCTTATCCTGAGACTATGCCCCCTGGTTCTAGGCTCTCCAGCCAAGGAAACAACCTCTCAGCATCTACCCTGTCAATCCCCCTCAGAATCTTGTATGTTTCAATGAGATCACCTCTCATTCTTCTAAACTCCAGAGAGTATAGGCCCATTCTACACAATCTCTCCTCATTAGGACAACCCTCTCATCCCAGGAATCAATCTAGTGAACCTTCGTTGCACCGCCTCCAAGGCAAGTATATCCTTCCTTAGATAAGGAGACCAAAGCTGTGCACAGTACTCCAGGTGTGGTCTCACCAAAGCCCTGTCACCACATTTATATTTTGTATCTTGCTATGTCTTTGATGTGGTACCTTCCTGGCTGACCTGATTAACTTTATCACACCTCGGCAGATAGTCAGGATGATTTAATTTAGTGGTCTGCAATTGTAAGGTACACATGCTTTGTTCTCTATCTATATATGCTTTGGCGATTCTGTATCTATTTACTTCACCTGAGGAAGGGGCAATCGATAGCTCCGAAAGCTTGTGATTTCAAATAAAACTGTTGGACTATAACCTGGTGTTGTGCGACCTCTCAATTTTGACCACATTTATATGACAGTGCTTTGTTCAGTGACAGTGCTGTAATTTAACAGCAGCTTGAGAATTTCACCAGACAGGCAATTTACTACACGCTCCCACGATAAAGTTCTTTAAAGCGCACAGGTAATAATTTCCACGATTTCCAAATTGCCATTTTACACATAATTTTATTTACTACGAGCTTTTTTTTATAGTTTGCACAGATTTAACATATCGATCAGCCGTGATCTAATTGAATGGCGGAACAGAGTTGAGGGGCTGAATGGCCTCCTCCTGTTCCTATTTACGTTCATACTTGTGTGTTGTACAAAGGAATGCAAAAATTCCTGAAAGAGTACCACAGTGAAAAATGGACCATTAGTGAGCAAACACACGAACCAACTTATACACAGTGGCCCTGAATTTGCGGGCAGAGACTTCTCGCGGGCTGGATGCCTCCGATCCACAAATAAAATGCTCACGTACCTGGTGGTCCGGGAGGTCCGGAGACTTGCGGTCCTGGGCCTCTCCGGGTACCCATGGGGTAGAGGCCCACGTATCCCGGGGGGGGCGCAGGCAGTTCACGAGCACCCCTGGGATCATGTGGGCCGGCCCAACCAATGACAGAAGTGAATCCCCATTCATGCTGATGGAGATTCTGTATTTACAGAAACCCCATGAATGGGAATACCCCCAAAAATACAAATAGACATCAAATAAAAATAAATAAATCACATATTTAAAATTAATTAAAATGCCATTTAATATTTAAAACAAAAATTTAATATTTTGAAAAATAAATTTAAATGTATTAAAGGGACTAAAAATAACCTTACCTTATTTCACAGGTTTTTAAATGTATAAATTATTGAAAAAAATTAATTTTTCTGTTTTTTAAGTTCTTACGCTGATTAAAAACAAACCTTACAGCTGCTTTTACCAGGCGTAAGAATTTCGCGGGCATTTGCTGGGCAGAATAGACCAACTCTCCGCCCGCGGAGGCCCTTTTCCCGGGGTTGCGGATCATCTGTCAAGAACATTCTTGACAGATCGCAAGTTCCAGGTTTTCGCGCATGCGCTTCGCGTGCAAAAATCCGGAACTTGCACGGCCCTTACGGGCGTGTACGCACCTTGTATGCGCCTGTAGGGGCTGCAAATTACGGGTCAGTGTGTCAACTGTGGCTCAGTGGGTAGCACCCTCGCCTCTGAGTCAGCAGGTTGTGGGTTCAAGTCCCACTCCAGAGACTTGAGCACAAAAAAAATCTAGGTCGACACTCCATTGCAGTGCTGAGGGAGTGCTGCACTGTCGGAGGTGCCGTCTTTCGGACGAGATGTTAAACTGAGGCCCCGTCTGCTCTCTCAGGTGGACGTAGAAGATCCCATGGCACTATTTCGAAGAAGAGCAGGAGAGTTATCCCTGGTGTCCTGGCCGATATTTATCCCTCAATCAACATCACTAAAACAGATTATCTGGTGATTGCACCTCATTGCTGTGTGTGGGAGCTTGCTGTGCGCAAATTGGCTGCCGCGATTCCCGCATTACAACAGTGACTACTCTTCAAAAGTACTTCATTGGCTGTAAAGCGCTTTGAGATGTCCTGAGGTCGTGAAAGGCGCTATAGAAATGCAAGTCTTTCTTTATAGCAGTGAGGTCACAGCTCTAATCTGTGAACTAACAGCTCTGATCTCTCCATGTACACAACTGTCAGCAGTGCGGCTTCTAGCAGGCTGAACTAATCAAATAAAGTTTTGCCCGGGGATTAAAAGCTATTATGTTTCTGATTTTTGGGCAGAAGCATGTCATGTCAGTAAATTTGCAATGATGTGATTCCAATAAGATTGAGCAAGTGTGTATAATAAATTAATACCAGTGGAGCCAGACTGAGTTTCTGCTAAAGTGTTAAAAAGGGGCTTACAAACCTCGCTGGTATCATTGGCAGTCAGAGATGTTTTATTTTGTTGTCTTTGTGCATCAAGTTTTAATAACCAGTAAAGCACAAAAAAAAACTACCAGGAAGGAAAATTGAACGTGATTAGGTTGACTTTCTAGTTCCTGTCAGGGTACGAGACTCTCTCCATAAAAACCAGAAACAAAGGGGTCTGAAATCCCTATGTCCCTGCACCACCGGATGGGGGTTGCCATGGGTGATGACCGATGCTCCCGTTTACGGAGGGTAGAACATGGGAGGCCGGCCAGGAGTGCGTTGGAATTGTCAAGTCTAGAGACAACAGAGGCATGGATGAGGGTTTCAGCAGCGGATCAGTTGAGGTGGGGCGGAGTCGGGCGATGTTACGGAGATGGAAATAGGCGTTCTTTGTGATGAATTATTACTCGGTGGCCCACAGCACGCAATGCCAGCTAGAGTTTTGAACTTCGAAGAAAATTTGAAGGATAACTGGAACATATGTAATGATTCAGTAAATCAGGTTGTGGTGTTCCCATGCGCCTGCTGCCCTTGTCCTTCTAGGTGGTAGAGGTTGCGGCTTTGGGAGGTGCTGCCGAAGAAGCCTCGGCGAGTTGCTGCAGTGCATCTTGTAGATGGTACACACTGCAGCCACGGTACGCCGGTGGTGGAGGGAGTGAATGTTTAAGGTGGTGGATGGGGTGCCAATCAAGCGGGCTAGAAACATAGAAACATAGAATCTAGGAGCAGGAGTAGGCCATTCGGCCCGTCGAGCCTGCTCCGCCATTCAATACGATCATGGCTGATCATCCAAATCCAGTACCCTGTCCCTGCTTTAATCCCCACAGTACACATATCCCACCCTACCCCCGTAACCCCACGTATTTAATTCCCCCTAACATATCCCATCCTATCCCCATAACCCCACATATTTAATCCCCCCTAACACTAAGGGTCAATTTATCATAGCCAAATCAACCTAACCCGCACATTTTTGGACTGTGGGAGGAAACCGGAGCACCCGGAGGAAACCCATGCAGACACGGGGAGAATGTGCAAACTCCACACAGACAGTCACCCGAGGTCAGATTCGAACCCGGGTCTCTGGCGCTGTGAGGCACCAGGCTGCTTTGTCCTGGATGGTGTCGAGCTTCTTGAGTGTTGTCGGAGCTGCACTCATCCAGGCAAGTGGAGAATATTGCATTACATTCCTGACTTGTGCCTTGTAGATGGTGGAAAGGCTTTGGGGAGTCAGGAGGTGAGACACTCGCCGCAGAATACCCAGCCTCTGACCTGCTCTTGTTGCCACAGTATTTATGTGGCTGGTCCAGTTAAGTGTCTGGCTTGCCGGCTTTACAGTGGGAAAAACCGTGCACGGGCGGAAATTTGAACGGGCCGCGCACCCAAAAAAAATTTAAAGGGAACATTGCCCTTGACTCAGACACGTGGAATGATATATATTACAGCCTAAGTACAAGTTTCTATAAAAAGTTTGGAGACCAAATCTGAGAATGTGCAACGAGTCACTGCTCCATTGGTATTTAAACACTTAGAAGATTGAATGTGTTATTCTAACCATGGCTCTGTGTTTCAGTCTTTTCTTTGTTTAACTGCAGGAGTGATATTTTACCAGGAGTTCCATGGTGCTGCCTTACTTAATGTGTTTATGTTCCTGTTTGGGTAAGTGATGAAACCAGCCCGTAGTCAGCAACAACCCTCGCTCCTCTCATTCTGCTTCTCATTTTCCTTGTTCAGGCTTTGTGTCTCGGTCTGACAGCATTTGGCGCAGTTGCTGCTTCACGCAGTACATCCCAAGGAGTGATTTCATGCATGAACAATTTTTGCAAAGTTAAAACTGTTTTGTTACACATTGAATAGTGTAAAAAAGACTGTATTAAGATGTCGTACTGTGTGGAGGGCATGTTTTGTCTTCAGTCGTTCTGTAATGTCTTGTTTCACTATTCCTAGGTGTATGCTGTCATTCCTTGGAGTTTTTCTGATAGCCAAAAACAGAGAAAAACAGACATCTGAAGTCCCGTATATTGACTTGGGCACCATTCCAAGTATGAACTTTTTAATTTGGTTATTATATTTGTCAGTCCTGGTCATTTTACAAAACATAGTCGATAAAACAAAAAAAAAACTGGCAGCAATTAAGTACAACATAGGACACAGAAATATGGCAAAAAGTCAAACAAAACTACATTTTGGTGGTTTTTGTTTAGTTTGGAGCGTCAGTGAAATTCACAATGATTAGGTTGACCACAAGTGCAGGCAGTTCCTGGCTATGACAAGACAACAGCATTGCCAATCCCACAACAGGGTCTGGGAAACACCATTGTCAGGTGTGCAAACACTATGAGCCTGTGGTTGGTGATGCCTACAGGATCTTTTACTGTAGCCTCATGATCTAACACATTCAGAGGCCATCTGAGGGCCAGATTTTAGCGATAAGCCAGGGTTTTTTTTTCTGATTGACTATATCAAAGGATCAGGTCGATAAAGTACCAAAAGTTGAGCACAATTTCTAGTTTCACCTTTATATAGCATATCATATTTCAAGGATACAATCCTATTGCCAAATTGTCTCTTATCAATCTCAATTAAAATTGATCTGATTCTGTGCTCAGTATCTTTGACAATGTATCACTTGTAAAATCATTGGAAGATCCATTGAAGTGCTCTTGCAGAGAGCCGGCACGGGCTTGACGGGCTGCATGGCCTCCTTCTGTGCTGTAACCATTCTATGATTCTATGATTTATTAGTTAAATATAGGACCAATGTGAAGCAAATCTGGACCTAAGGCAATATGGTTCAAATCATTCATAACACATGCACCTATTGTGGTGATGCCTCAGTGTAACTGAGTTATAAAGAAAGAGGTTTCTTGGGTATTGTTAAGTTATCGTCCAAGTCAGATCTTAGTTAGAAACATAGAAAAATAGGAGCAGGAGTAGGCCCTTCGAGCCTGCTCCATCATTCAATATGATCATGGCTGATCCTCTATCTCAATACCATATTCCCGCTCTCTCCCCATACCCCTTGACGCCTTTTGCGCCTAGAAATCTATCTATCTCCTTCTTAAATATATTCAGTGACTTGGCTGCCACAGCCTTCTGTGGTAGAGAATTCCACAGGTTCACCACCCTCTGAGTGAAGAAATTTCTCCTCATCTCAGTCCTAAATGTCCTACCCCGTATCCTGAGACTGTGACCCCTCAGCCAGGGGAAACATCCTCCCTGCATCCAGTCTGTCTAGCCCTGTCAGAATTTTATACGTTTCAATGAGATCCCCTCTCATTCTTCTAAACTCTAGTGAATACAGGCCTAGTCGACCCAATCTCTCCTCATACGACAGACCTGCCATCCCAGGAATCAGTCTGGTGAACCTTCGCTGCACTCCCTCTATGGCAAGTATATCCTTTCTTAGGTAAGGAGACCAAAACTGCACACAGTACTCTAGGTGTGGTCTCACCAAGGCCCTGTACAACTGTAGTAGAAAACTGTAGTTAAAAGTTAGAAAACTTTGAAGTTGTAATATTCTCCCCTCAGTACTGTTTAGATGGCCCCAGCTGGAGTGTTGTGTCCAGTTCTGAGCACCATGCTTGAGGAAGAACGTGAAGGCTTTGGAGAGGGTACAGAAAAGATTTACTAGAATGGTTCCAGGGATGAGGGATTACAGTTACGTGGATAGACTGGAGAAGCTGGGGTTTGTTCTCCTTGGAGCAGAGAAGGCTAAGTGGAGATTTGATAGAGGTGTTCAAAATCATGAAGGGTTTAGACAGAGTAAATAAAGAGAAACTGTTTCCAATGGCTGAAGGGTTGCTAACGAGAGGCACAGATTTAAGGTGATTGGCAAAAGAACCAGAGGCAACATGAGGGGAAACTTTTTTAAGCAACGAGTGGTTAGGATTTGGAACGCGCTGCCTGATAGGGAGGTGGATACAGATTCAATAGCAGCCTTCAAAAGGGAATTGGATAAATACTTGAAGGAGAATAAATTTGCAGGGATATGGGGAAAGAGCCGGGGGAGTGGGACTAACTGGAGACTCTTCGAAAGAGCCAGCACAGACTCGATGGGCCGAGTGGCCTCCTTCTGTGCTGTGCTATTCTGTGATTCCAGGATTTCGAACTGACGAGCAGCAGATAATCAATAACATCTTCAGCTGGGTGAAGGTTTGTGATGGTGTGCCCGGAGACCATTGAAACCATATCTATTTTTAGTCATAAGCGGGGATCCATTAGTAAGCATGAGGAAGATCCTTCGGATTGTATTTCCACCTGATACTTGCAGCGGCTGCTGTAGTGCGAGCCCTCAATCCCGACAGCTAAAGGCAGCAGCGGAAAGAGATTTATGCAGATTGACCCTTTGTGTGGACGTGCATTGTCCAGTCTGTAAACCACATCACCTTTTAAACATTACCAATTGGCACAGAGGTAACCTCAGGGAAAAAAAACCCAATGGTTTGTGTTAAAAACGCTAATGCAAAAGATATCAAACCAGCTCAGTTCACTGATGTGTTTGGTACACTGCGAATAAACTTACAATGGCCATCATTGCTCAAGAGACAGATCTACTTTATAACCACATTTCAGGGCTTTGCAGTCCATTGTGGGCACAATCACAGTATCAAATATATTTCTGATTTTGAATGTTTTATGGTGTTTACTATCATGCAATAATACTTCGAACACTTTTAATACATTGCTCTAATTGTGTAGGTATGTTCATAATTCTAATTGAACATACAATGTGTCAACATTGGCCTTTCCAAACACAAAGGCTGCAAAGATACATCAGAAATGATCTGACAAGGATCTACAGGGAGTAGGGCTGTCCAGATGCTTTGCCAGTTCCCCTCCAAGTCACACACCATCCTACTTGGAAATATATCGGCCGTTCCTTCATCGTCACTGGGTCAAAATCCTGGAACTCCCTCCCTAACAGCACTGTGGCAGCCTGCTTGATTGGCACCCCATCCACCACCTTAAACATTCACTCCCTCCACCACCGGCGTACCGTGGCTGCAGTGTGTACCATCTACAAGATGCACTGCAGCAACTCGCCAAGGCTTCTTCGGCAGCACCTCCCAAACTCGCGACGTCTTCCACCTAGAAAGACAAGGGTAGCAGCCGCATGGGAACACCCACCACCTCCAAGTTCCCTTCCGAGTCACACACCATTCTGACTTGGAAGTATATCGGCCGTTCCTTCATCGTCGCTGGGTCAAAATCCTGGAACTCCCTCCCTAACAGCACTGTGGGAGTACCATCACCACACGGACTGCAGCGGTTCAAGAAGGCGGCTCACCACCACCTTCTCGAGGGCAATTAGGGATGGGCAATAAATGCTGCCCTTGCCAGTGACGCCCACATCCCATAAAACGAATAAAAAAATTTTTTTTGAATAGAGTTCTATACTTGCAAAAAGAAAGGAACCATTCCATTTCTATTTCAAAGGTTAATTGGAGAAGTGTACAGATTCAACTTGGCACAGTATAGGCACATGCAAAGAACATGGACTCAGTTACTGCTTCATCAGATATAGGCGCTTACATGGCTGAGATGATGGATGAAACTACTGGCAGTAATTGGTGCCAAATTGAATTGAAGTTGCATTTTAATTTCTGATATTTTTAAAATTGAGTCGAGTTAATTTTCACATCACAAATTAAATATCATTTATAATATTGTGAAAATTATAACCATTCCAAAAGAAGGCCCACCTCCACCACCTTCTCTAGAGCATCCAGGGATGGGCACTAAACGCCAGCCTTGCCAGCAATGCCGACATCCCGAGAATGAATAATAAAACAAATCACCATTCATTGACAATCCCTAGAATCGCACCTTCCATTTCACCAACAGAGTGATTGTTGCTGTGTACCCAAAATGCTGATGGTTTTGTAGGGCAGAAACCCAACAGACCTATTTGGGTGTTGGAGTTGGGGGTGGATGGGTGCGGGGTGGAATTTGGGACGTAGCCTGGATTTGCCGTGTTTATCCCCATTTAAGTGGCGTTATAAATCCTGTCGGAGTTGAGGGCTGGAGGAAGATGCACCAGCCCTAGCAAGAGCGCAGCCATGCACATGAAGGGTTCAGAATGGATGATGTTGTCCATCTTAGGTTCTGTCAGTTCTGTTCTCGGAACCGTCACTTTAAAACAGGGGTAACTTAGATCAGTAGCTTAATTCTAATGCTGGGTTCTTAACGGTGAATTGCAGTGTTTCATTGTGGTAATTTATGGACACTCATTACTTGGAAGTGCTTTTTTCGGACATTATTGTTGACGTTTCTAGCTTCGTCTGGAAGTCTCCCTTAAGACCAGTTTTTTTTGTTTGGGGAATTTGCCTAAAAGATATAGGGGGAAAAATTCAGTTGGTTGCGCCTTCCGTTAGCGCCTTAAGAGGGCGCTAATGGAGCGCAAAGCATCTAGCGCCCAGGCGCAGCGAAGTTTGCGCTGCTCGCGAAATTAACTAGACATTTTGCGGCGGCGCTAAACACTACCGCCACGATCTCCTGCGCCGGCAGATCGTGACGTCAGTCGAGTGCGCAACGCCCCGGAGCGGATATTGAGTGGCGCCCCCTGCCTTATCGCCTGACGCTAGCAACGACAGTTTGAGTGGAGCGTTCTGCAGTCATGAAGGGAAAGGGGGAGCGCTATTTAAAGGTGACCACTTCCTGCCTTTTATTGTTGGTGCCATTTTTGAACTACGCATTCTGAGAGAGAGAGACTTCTGGAGAGTTTCAACGTTGTGTGAAGGAGTTTTGGGTACTGAGCAGCACTTTGCAGCTTCATTTTGATTTGCCATTCCTTGTATCGATTTAGAAGAGACTGTGGGGGCTGCACTCTGAGCTCTTTGTCTGGTACTCTCCATTGTTCTTTCCAGCAGATTTGATGTGCAGGTCTCTCCAGGCCGAGATTCAAGGCTGCAATTAGCAGGATGTGGATGGAAAGTGAGATTAACCATCCCCTTTAAGACCTGGCCTGTGCCATTGTGTGTGTGTTCCATTGCTGACTGACATTACATGAGCTTCGCCAGCGCTCTGAGGTAGCGCCTCGCTCCTCGGCCTTTGCGCCTTAAGACAGGTGTGAAGCGCCTGATTTAGCGCTCCAATCACCTCCAGGGGCGATAAAAGTCAAGTTTGCAGTCGGTGGCGATAATTAGTGCCAGGCGCTAATCTTTGCGCCCGGCCGATAATTGCGCCCCAAATGGGGCGATACTGAATTTCTCCCCCATAGTATAGTATTTCCAATGGGGGTTCCCCGCTTACGATATACATCATAAATTGGAGGAGGAGCAGCAGAGAAACTGGGAGGCCGGGCTCATATGACAGCACAGCAGATGTAGACCCTCCCACAGATACCCAGTCACCAGGTGGTAGAAGATCTTATTTGAATATATCTTTGGAGTTATGCATGAGGCTGCAGTTCAAGCCCAGAAGCTTTGGAAGAACATTGCACCATCCCACAGCGAAGCAGGCAAACCTCCTCAAGAAGCAGGATAGCGTTTACTGTGGCTCAAGAACGTCATTACTAATGCGTTAATTTGCTGTCCATTCTTGCATAAAGCAAATAATTGATGTCTTGTTGTCCAGGGCAGGATCAAGACAAATGGTTGAGAGGCCAACTCATTTTAAGCAGATTGATGGGTTTCCATGAGTACTTGGAGCTATAGATTGCTGTCATGCGCCCATACAAGTTCCTGTTGTCAGCCTATTATATGAACTGAAAGGAATTTCACCCCCTTAATGTCCACCTTAAACATTCACTCCCTCCACCACCAGCGTACCGTGGCTGCAGTGTGTACCATCTACAAGACGCACTGCAGCAACTCGCCAAGGCTTCTTCGGCAGCACCTCCCAAACCCGCGACCTCTTCCGCCTAGAGGGACAAGGGCAGCAGGTGCATGGGAACATCACCACCTCCAAGGTCCCCTCCAACTCACACAGCATCCTGACTTGGAAATATATTGCCGTTCCTTCGTCATCGCTGAGTCAAAATCCTGGAACTCCCTCCCTAACAGCACTGTGGGAGCACCTTCACCACACGGACTGCAGCGGTTCAAGAAGGCGGCTCACCGCCACCTTCTCGAGGGCAATTAGGGATGGGCAATAAATGCTGGCCTTGCCAGCGACGCCCACATCCCGTGAATGAATAAAGAAAAAAAATTGAGAGAGAATACAGGGACAGGTTTCTGCATATTTATGGCAGTATGCAGGGAGTTGCTATGATTCATTCATCTTTTGGCAGTGCAGTCTACTTGCAATCTTTCAGAAACAAGGGCGGGATTTTTGGAGATAAGGGTATGGAAGACGACTGTGGCTTCTAACACTATTGAGAAGGACCAGCAGTGAAGCGGTGGAATGCTACAAACGAGGCTCACATCTGCACTTGAAGTCAAATTGAACAGGCAATTCACATGCTGAAGGAAGATTTAGATGCCTATGCCAGACCTGGGACTATCTCCAGTATGCTCCCAATGTTATTTCATGAATTGTGGGCCCTTCACAATTTCTACTCTTCAACGAGGCCTGGAAATTGAGAATCCCGAGGAGGAAACTGAGTCAGAAGCTGAAACCCTCAAGGCAAACATGAGGAGAACATGATGCGGAGATGCCGGCGTTGGACTGGGGTGGACAAAAATGAGAAGTCGCACAACACCAGGTTATAGTCCAACAGATTTATTTAAAATTACAAGCTTTCGGAGCTATCCTGCCCCTTCTTCAGGTAAAGTTACTGAGAGAGAATCTATGAGAATTCACAGAATATAAACACAGAGAAAATGCAGAGATACAATCTTTCCCTACATTAAAGACACACTAAGAGCACAGCCAAGACAATGAGATGTGTCCCAGGGGGTCCAACGTGTCAAAACACCTGCTGTCTGCATATCCTCTCCATTTGGGTTTGTTTTTTGTGTTTGTTTTTTTTAAAAACTGGAAAGACAGGCAACGATGTCAAGTCACATTGAGGAGAACAAAGCAGGGTGACTCACCTGTGAGTCAGCTGCAAGACAAACTCATCAGAGAGACTTTCAGTAACGTCGGATCCTATTATACCTATACAACATCCGTAATAACTAGCATACGCCCATAATTTAAATACACAACCCTTTCAAGCTGAGCTTCCAAACCCATATCCTCTCCACACAAAGACTGCCTAATACACCTCCGTAAAATCACACGCGTCCACTCCACCTCAACCCATCTGCCGCCGAAACTTGGAATTTTAGAACTGTCCCCTCATTTAACTTACTAAATCTTTCAAAGTTTTGTCCGACAAAAATTTTTTCCATTAGGTTTGCAGATGTACTGTCATTCCTAACCCATCTCTTACTGCACTGGAATGGTTTGCTTGGTGTGTTGTCATTGGAAACAGTCCCACTCTCTCCCAATGTTCCCTGACAACACTCCTTGCCTCACACATTCCATGGCTTGAGAACCAATGGAAATATATGTTCAAGTAACTCTGTTTCAGTAGATCATCTCGCAAAGTAACTCCTTCATTTCTGATGAACCTGTTTTTGTGTTTACTTCTAATGCTGTATTTTGCACAAGTTCTTAGGCAGTCCCTCGGAACCGAGGATGACTTGCTTCCACATTAAAAATGAGTTCTCAGGTGACTGATGAGTCCAATGTGGGACCTACAGTCTCTGTCACAGGTGGGGCAGACGGTGGTTGAAGGGGCGGGTGGGTGGGGTGCTTGGGTTGACGTGCGCTCCTTCCGCTGCCTGCGCTTGGCTTCCGCTTGCTCCCGGCGAAGAGACGCGAGGTGTTCGACGCCTTCCCGGATGCACAAATTACAGTGCAGAAGGCAGAGAGCACAATATATAGCAAAATACTGCGGAGGCTGGAAATCTGATACAACAACAGAAAATGCTGGAAACGCTCAGCAGGTCAGGCAGCGTCCTTGGAGAGAGAGAAACAGAGTTAACGTTTCAGGTCGGTGACCCTGTGATGAAAGGTCACAGACCTGAAACGTTGACTCTGTTTTTTCTCGACCTGCTGAGTGTCTCCAGCATTTCCTGTTGTTGTAGCACAATGCATAACTGGTTATAATCCACTGTAGCAAATTAAATTCCAGCCTCTCAGAAATAGTGCAAAAAGTCCAGATAGCAGGAAATGGATTCAGAGGTACAGCCACCTTGACCATCTTCATAAGTAGCTATGAGATAAGAAATAGGAGCAGGAATAGGCCACTTGGCCCCTCGAGCCTGATATGAGAAAATAATAAGAGCAGCAACGTTATCAGTGGTCATGACAGGTTTGATGTTAATTCCATCTTAAAGAAGCAATTAAACGTTGAAAAAAAATATATACTTAACGACATTTTTTCTTTTTTCGGCAGAGCAACGAAACACAGACAAAGTCCAGCCAGGGCTGAGTAACATCAATTCTTATGGGACTGTACACGGTGAAGAACGGACGAATGACTCTCCGAGTGAAGATACAAACTAAGCATTAAAGCGCAGATTGAAATGGATTTGATACTCAAGCCAAGCATTAACGGAACCTTAACACCTCATCAAATTAGATATTCTGGGCCTGGTTTCCAACTGGGGCTAGAATTCCTCATTTGACAATATTGTGTCTCTGCTCTGCCCTGTTGAGCCAATTGTGGTTCAATCAGACAACTTAAGTGTTTACACTGGAAAATAACACCCTTCTTGACTGTTGCCAGCTTTTTAAAAAAAATGTATAAAAAGGTCACTCTAAATGGCCTTGTTTGATATTGGGCGACTCACTTTGGACTCAAAAGGTTCCACTACTTAGGTTGTGAAAATTACTTCTTGACAAACAGATGCATATTTATTTCAAGGTTTAGGCAAAGAAACAAGATGAAAATTCTTTCCATTATTTATTTTATCTGTTCTGAAATTGCATTTGAGGAGAAGGCCAGCTTGGCTGCTTCACTCAATGGAAGTGTAAAGGAAAATCGCTGAAAGAAGTGGCATCTATTCTAGGGTAACGGTGTAGATTATCTTAAACAAAGAACTTGCATTTCCATAGTGCCTTTCATGACCTCAGGACGTCCCAAAGTGCTTTAGAGCCAATGAAGTACTTTTTGAAGTGTAGTCACTGTTGTAATGTAGGAAACGCGGCAGTCAGTTTGCGCACAACAAGATCCCACAAACAGCAATGTGATAATGACCAGATAATCTGCTTTAGTGATGGTGATTGAGGGATAAATATTGGCCAGGACACTGGGGAGAACTCCCCTGCTCTTCTTCGAAATAGTGCCGTGGGATCTTTTATGCCCACCTGAGAGAGCAGACGGGGCCTCGGTTTAATGTCTCATTTGAACAATGGCACCTCTGACAATGCAGCACTCCCTCAGTACTGGCACTGGAGTGTCAGCCTAGATTTGCTCAAGTCTCTGGAGTGGGACTTGAACCCACAACCTTAAGTACTGTAATTACAAAGTTCAGTCATTTATTATTTTAATCTACAGGATAGAATATTTATTTTTTAGTTACTTTCAAGTATTTACTTAATATTTGAGTCTTTCAAATGTTAAAGTTCCGTTGTCATTGCGAATAAAATGGTTTCCTGTTCAAAACTTATTTCTAACTGGTCAACAGATGTATTAAAAAAACTAGTTGATCTTCTGTAGCATTGCACATGGCAAGTCAGAATATGGTCGCTCTCTTACTTGGCTCTGATGTGTTGCTGTTTGTCTCTTTCTCTCTTCTGCTGCTTCTCCTTAACTCTTCTTTTTTGTTTCTCTCGCTGTCCTCTTCATCTCTGCCTGTCTTGGGTTGGAGGTGGTTGGGACGGTTTTGACATTGTGCAATGGGGAAAGGAGACACCAATGACTGTAGGCTGCATTTGGGGTGCGGGAGTTGCAGGTCAAAGGTTGCCCTCAGCGATTCCCTTCCCAACCCCCACCCCCTGCGGTCACTAATGCTTCACTCCACCCTATCGTTACCGTTACATCCTCTGCCCCCTCACCCTTCCCACGATCCTCCTCCCCTTCCGACGATCACTCACTCCTATCCTTTTTTATTTACATAGAACGTACAGCGCAGAAACAGGCCATTCGGCCCAACTGGTCCGTGCCGGTGTTTACACTCCACGAGAGCCTCCTCCCACCCCTCTTCATCTCACCCCATCAGCATCACCTTCTATTCCGTTCTCTCTCATGTGTTTATCCAGCTTCCCCTTAAATGCATCTGTGCTATTCGCCTCAACCTCTCCTTCTGGAAGCGAGTGCCACATTCTAACCATATAATGACTGAAAACAGAAAATAATTCAGATTCAAGTTATACTCAGCAGTGTCACTGGGGGATGCTACCTTTAGGCTGTGCTGGGTCCAGGCGTAGTTGTGGTCCTGTTTTTAAGGCATGTTTAGACGAGAATCCCCCACAGTTAGCCTAAGTACAGTGCCTGCTGAAATGTCTGCTGGTTGAAGCAATGCCCTATAAGGACAGGGTGGAGAAGCTGGATTTGTTTTCATTCGAGCAAAGGAGGTTGAGGGGTGATTTGATAGAGGTGTACAAGATTATGACGGGTTTGGATAGGCTAGACGGGGAAAGACTGTTCCCACTAGTTGATGGTACAAGGACTAGGGGGACACAGATTTAAGGTTTTGGGCAAGAGATACAGGGGGGGATGTGAGGAAAAACTTTTATACGCAGCGAGTGGTGAGGACCTGGAACTCACTGCCGACGGAAGTGGAGACACTCAGTGTTTTCAAGGGGAGATTGGAGAGGCACTTGAGGGAAACAAACTTGCAGGGCTACGGGGATAGAGCGGGGGAATTGGACTAACTGGATTACTCTAGAGAGAGCCGGCACGGACTCGATGGGCCAAATGGCCTCCTTCTGTGCCGTTGACTCTATGACTATGACTCTTATCCCTAACTCTTCCCCTTTGAAGGACCCACACATCCCTGTCTCCTCTCCTCCTCCCCCTTGCTCCACAGTCATTCACCTCAGCCTTAACCCCACATCCACTATCCTCCAAGGGTGGGTGCCAAGAGGTCAGGGGACTCTTCGCCCTCAACCAATTTCCTACCCTCTCTTCCTAACTGTTTCCCTTGGATAAGCTTTATTTGCTTCAGAAAAGAATGGTGGATTAAAAAAAAACCATCAGAAAGCGTTTTGAGTGATTTGTGGGAATCCAGTCGCCAGATTGTGTAATCTCAGGCTAGCACACTCTAACTGTAAAATAGCAATTATGGTGAGTCACGTGACACCTTTAAATTGAAAATATCTATTACAGTGGCATCTATACGAGTAATGGGTACTTCAGATACTTACGAGTTCTCAATGAAGCACGTGCATTACATACTGAATTTACCATATAATAGATATAATTTCTACACAGATTTAAGATAATTAGCAAAAGAACCAGAGGGGAGATGCGGACATTTTTTTTTTTTACACAGCGAATTGTTGTGATCTGGAGTGTGCTGCCTGAAAGGGCGGTGGAAGCAGATTCAATAGTAACTTTCAAAAGGAAATTGGATATAAAGGAAAACATGGCAGGGCTATGGGGCAAGTGCAGGGGAGTGGGACTAATTGGATAGCTCTTTCAAAAAGCTGGCACAGTCACAACGGGTCGAATGGCCTCCTTCAGATCTGTAAGAGTCTGTGATTCTATGACATATTATTTACAGCACAGAAATAGGACATTTGGCCCAACTGGTCTGTGCCGGTGTTTATGCTCCACACGAGCCTCCTCCTACTCTTTTTACTTCATCTCACCCTAGCAACAAATACTTCTATTCCGTTCTCCCTCATGTACTTATCTAGCTTTCCCTTAAATCCCTTCTATGATATTCGTCTCAACCACTCCCTGTGGTAGCGAGTTCCACATTCTCTGGGTAAAGAAGTTTCTCCTGAATTCCTCATTGGATTTATTAGGTGACTATCTTATATTGATGGCCCCTAGTTTTGGACTCCTCACAAGTGAAAACATCTCTATCGAACCTGTCATAATTTTAAAGACCTCTATCAGTCTTGTCTTTTCTAGAGAAAAGAGCCCCAGCCTGTTTAGTCTTTCTTGTTAGTTGTACCCCCTCAGTGCTGGTATCATCCTTGTAACTCTTTTTTTGCACTCTCTCCAGTGCTTCCATATCCTTTTTGTAATATGGAGACCGCACCTGTGCATGGTACTTTAAACGCGGTCCAAGGTTCTATATATGTGAACATAAGAAATAGGCCATTCAATAAGGTCATGGCTGATCTTCTACCTCATCTCCACTTTCCTGCACTATCCCCATATCCCTTGATTCCCTTAATATTCAAAAATCTATCAATCTCTTGTCTTGCATATACTCAACGACTGAGCCTCCACAGCCCTCTGGGGTTGAGAATTCCAAAGATTCACCACCCTCTGAGTGAAGAAATTTCTCCTCATCTCAGTCCTAAATGGCCGACCCCTTATCCTGAGACTGTGACCCCTGGTTCTAGACTCCCCAGTCAGGGGAAACATCCTCCCTGCATCGACCCTGTCAAGCCCTGTAAGAATTTTGTATGTTTCAATGAGATCACCGCTCATTCTTCTAAACTCGAGAGAATATAGGCCTAGTCTACTCAATCTGTCCTTATAGGGCAATCCATAGCCCTGTAAAAAAAAATGTTTTTTGCAGGGCTATGTGGAAAGAGCAGGGGGAGTGGGACTAATTGGAGAGTTCTTTCAAAGAGCTGGCACAGGCACGATGGGCCGAATGGCCTCCTTCTGTGCTGTATGAATCTTGTGTTTCTATTAAAATACTTCTCATAGTTCTTCTAGCATTGGTAGTGGCTTTTGGTTTCAGGGCCTGCTGGCTGTTGTCCAAACGCACTGCCCCTCCTTGCTGGCCCTGAAAAGGAAGCCCTTTTTCCTCTAATACGATGAGACCGGACGCAACCTCCAAGTCTCACTTTCAGCGGGCTTTGCAGCATTTATGCCTTTTACCAGGCTGAGGCCCAAGAAAATTAAGTACAGGGGAGCATTCTAACATCACTCCAACATCTTTTATTTTTAATCGTTCTTCAGGCTGTGGGCTTCGCTGGCAAGGTCGGTATTTATCGCCTATGCCTAGTCGCCTTGAGAAGGTGGTGGTGAGCTGCCTTCTTGAACCGCTGCAGTCCGTGTGGTGAAGGTACTCCCAACAGTGCTGATAAGTAGGGAATTGCAGCATTTTGACCCAGCGACGATGAAGGAACGTATGTCCAAGCCAGGACGGTGTGCGACTTGGAGGTGATGGCTTGCCCATGTACGTCCTAGCTTTGTCCTTCTAAGTGGCGGAAGCCGCAGGTTTGGGGGTGGGGGTGGGGGGGGGCGCGCTGGCGAAGAAGCCTTTGCGACTTGCTGCAATGGATCCTGTAGATAGCACACACTGCAACCACGGCACGCCACGTACCCCACCCGAAAACAGACCGCACCGCAAGTTTCATCCGATACGGGCTGGAGAGAAGAATGATTTAAAACTGAACCATGATGTGTGATCTGTTCAGTTTGACAGTTCCTTTTAACGATTTGATTGGGAGACAGAGGTCGATTGTCGTACCCGTCAATCACTAACACAGCTGGAGCTGTAAAAAAATAATGTTGGTGATTTGGAAACCGCTTTGCTGGGCCAGTAGGCCATGAGCAGTTCTGTAACTAATTTTAAAAGATAAAATGGTTTTATCTAAGTGAATACATAAGGTATTTTTCAAGAGGCAAGTGATAGGTGCTGAATTTGACTGTAGATGCAAATATGGTGAAGCTTTGGCTAGACATGCAAAACCTGCTTAGTTATGAGTGCAGCAAAAGAATGATCAATATGATGTAAGTGTTTACAAAATGCTTTTGTGACCTCAAATTGCAACAACTTACTTTTAAAAATCTGTTGAAGAAAGAAGAAAATTATTGAAGAACACAGGCATATTTGGAGGACTGCAAATGTTACACTCCTGTTCAAGAAAAAAGGAGGCGGATAAACCTGGCAATTGCAGGCCAGTCAGTCTACTAGAGACCACTGTCAAGGACAAAATTAATTCTCACTTACAGAATCATAGAAATTTACTGCACAGGAGGCGGCCATTCGGCCCATCGTGTCCACACCGGCCGACAAAGAGCTATCCAGCCTAATCCCACTTCCCAGCACTTGGTCCGTAGCCCTGTAGGTTACGGCACTTCAAGTGCGTATCCAAGTACTTTTTAAATGCGATGAGGGTTTCTGCCTCTACCACCCTTTCAGGCAGTGAGTTCCAGACCTCCACCACCCTCTGGGTGAAGAAGTTTCCCCTCTAATCCCCTCTAAACCTCCTACCAATTACTTAAAATCTATGCCCCCCTGGTTATTGACCTCTCTGCTAAGGGAAATAGGTCCTTCCTATCCACTCTATCTAGGCCCCTCATAATTTTATACACCTCAATAAGGTCTCCCTCTGCCTCCTCTGTTCCAAAGAAAACAAACCCAACCTATCCAAAGTAACAACAGAAAACGCTGGAAAAACTCAGCAGGCGAGGCAGCATCCGTGGAGAGAGAAACAGAGTTAACGTTTCAGGTCGAAGACCTTTCGTCAGAACTTCGACCTGAAACGTTAACTCTGTTTCTCTCTCCACGGATGCTGCCTGGCCTGCTGAGTTTTTCCAGCGTTTTCTGTTGTTATTTCGGATTTCCAGCATCCGCAGTATTTTGCAACCTATCCAATCTTTCCTCCTAGCTAAAGTTCTCCAGTCCAGGCAACATCCTGGTAAATCTCCTCTGTACCCACTTGGAGAAGCATGGGTTAATAAGGAACAGCCAGCACGGATTTGCTAAAGGCAAATCATGCCTAAATGAACCCGGTTGAGTTCTTTGATGAAGTAACAGACAGGGTTGATGAGGCTTGTGCAGATGTATGTATATGAACTTTAAAACGTCGTTTGATGAAGTACCACATAGCAGACTCATTCGGAAAATAGAAGCACATGGGATTAAGGGGATGGTGGTAATTTGGGTACATAATTGGCTAAGGGATAGGAGGCAGGGAGTAGTATTCTGACTGGAGAGATGTATGCAGTGCAGGTCCCCAAGGGGCCGGTATTAGGACCATTGCTTTACTTGTAATATACCTGGACTTGGGTATAGGGAGTGCAATTTCAAAATTTGCATATGATACAAAACATGGGAAGTAGTAGTGAGGAGGATAGTACCTGCCTTCCATGTGTCTGTTGATTCCTGCCCCCATCTCTCAGTGAGGAAGTCAAGGAAAACCCAGCCTGCTTGTGTTATGTCCTCGACAGCACCTCCCAAACCCGTGACCTCCGTCACCTAGAAAGGCAAGGGCAGCAGGCGCATGGAAACACCCCAGAGTTCCCAGGATCCCATATATATCCTGCCAGATACACCACCGTAAAGCCCAGTGGAACTATAGCTGCAGAAACATCCACTCACCTCCACCACCGGCGCACCGTGGCTGCAGTGTGTACCATCTACAAGATGCACTGCAGCAACTCGCCAAAGTTTCTTCAACACCACGTCCCAAACCTGCAACCTCTACCACCTAGAAGGGCAAGGGCAACAGGCGTATGGGAACACCATCACCTCCAGGTTCCCCTCCAATTCACACACCATCCTGACTTGAAAATATATCGCTGTTCCTTCAAGGTTACTGGGCCAATAATCTTCAGCTGCTTCATCCATGACCTTTTCTCCATCATAAGGTCAGAAGTGGGGATGTTGGCTGCGGATTAGTGTTCAGTTCTATTCACAACTCCTCAGATACTGAAGCAGGCCATGCCACATGCAGCAAGACCTGGACGACGTTCAGGCTTGGGCTGATAAGCGGCAAGTAACCTTCGCGCCACATAATTGCCAGGCAATGACCATCTCCAACAAGAGAGAGTCTAACCACCGCCCCTTGACATTCAATGGCATTATCATCACTGAATCCCCCACCATCAACATCCTGGGGATCATCATTGACCAGGAACTTAACTTGACCAGCCACATAAGAACATAAGAAACAGGAGCAGGAGTAGGCCATTCAATAAGGTCATGGCTGATCCAATCTTGGCCTCAACACCACTTTCCCGCTCTCTCCCCGTACCCGTCGCCTCCCCTGTTTTTCAAATATCTGTCAATCTCCGCCTTGAATATATGCAATGACTCCGCCTCCACAGCTCTCTGGGGTGGAGAATTCCAAAGATTCACGACCCTCAGAGAAGAAATTCCTCCTCATCTCTGTTTTAAATGGGCGACCCCTTATTCTGAAACTATGCCCCCTAGTTCTAGATACCCCCACTAGGAGAGACATCCTCTCAGCATGCACCCTGTCAATCCCCCTCAGAATCTTATATGTTTCAATAAGATCACTTCTCATTCTTCTAAACTCCAATGAGCATAGGCCAAACCTGCTTAACCTTTCATCATACGTCAACCCCTTCATCCCAGGAATCAACCTAGTGAATCTTCTCTGCACTGCCTCCAATGCAAGTATATCCTTCCTTAAATATGGAGACCAAAACTGTACACAGTACTCCAAGTGCGGTCTCACCAGCGCCCTGTAAAGTTGCATCAAAACTTCCCTACTTTTATACTCCATACCCCTTGCAATAAAGGCCAACATTCCATTAGCCTTCCTAATTACTTACTGTACCTGCATGCTAACTTTTTGTGTTTCATGTACTAGGACCCCAGATCCCTTTGTACCGCAGCATTTTGCAGTCTCACTCCATTTAAATAATAATTTGCTTTTTCATTCTTCCTACCAAAGTGGATAACCTCACATTTTCCCACATTATACTCCATCTGCCAAATTTTTGCCCACTCACTTAACGTATCTATATCCCTTTGCAGACTCTGTGTCGTCCTCACAACTTGCTAACCCACCTATCTTTGTATCATCAGCAAATTTGGCTACAGTACACTCGGTCCCTTCATCCAAGTCATTAATATAGATTGTAAATAGTTGAGGCCCCAGCACTGATCCCTGTGGCACCCAACTAGTTACTGATTGCCAACCGGAAAATGACCGGCTGTGGCACAAGTAAGGAGTGTGATGGAAAACTCTCCACTTGCCTGGATGAGTTCAGCTCCAACAACACTCGAAGCTCAACACGATCCAGGACAAAGCAGCCCGCTTGATTGGCACCCCATCCACCACCTTAAACATTCACTCCCTCCACCACCGGCGCACCGTGGCTGCAGTGTGCACCATCTACAAGATGCACTGCAGCAACTCGCCAAGGCTTCTTCAGCAGCACCTCCCAAACCCGCGACCTCTACCACCTAGAAGGACAAGGGCAGCAGGTGCATGGGAACACCACCACCTCCAAGATCCCCTCCAAGTCACACACCATCCTGACTTGGAAGTATATCGCTGATCCTTCATCGTCGCTGGGTCAAAATCCTGGAACTCCCTCCCTAACAGCACTGTGGGAGCACCTTCACCACACGGACTGCAGCGGTTCAAGAAGGCGGCTCACCACCGCCTTCTCGAGGGCAATTAGGGATGGGCAATAAATGCTGGCCTTGCCAGTGACGCCCACATCCTGTGAATGCATTAAAAAAAACTTAAATTGATACAAGGGAATTGACAGTAAAAAGGAGCCGGGAGCAATCCAGGAGAGAGGAGCACACAGACACTGATTGAGCTGAAGAAGAATCTCGAGGCAAAATCCATGTTGCAAAAATTTTAAAGTGGCACAGGTTCAAGTGCCAGGGTTGCCAGCTTCAGTCAGGTGAGTTTTTAAAGCTCTTGCCAGAGCTACTTGGAGGTTTGCCACACACAAAAGCAAGTGGCTGGCTCACCCTATTGGAGTCATTTCCCACATTACAACAGTGACTACACTCCAAAAGTACTTCATTGGCTGCAAAGCGCTTTGAGATGTCCGGTGGTCGTGAAAGGCGCTATATAAATGCAAGTCTCTTTCTTTCTTTTCATTGTAATGTGTCACTAACCGAACAGCAAACTGACCGCTGTTGAGGACGTTTCTTCGAGAGAATGGAGCTGCACAAAACTGCCCTTCATTTCAACGGTATCTGATCGGGCTGCTGCTCCCTGAATCAGACTCCCCTGCTAATGGAACCATTCAAAATTCACAGCAAAGGCCTAGCAAGCCGCTCAGCTGTACACAACCGCTACGACCTTCACCACACGGACTGCAGCGGTTCAAGGCGGCGGCTCACAACCACCACCTTCTCGAGGGCAACCAGGGATGGGCAATAAATGCTGGGCCTTGCCAGTGACGCCCACATCCCAGGAATGAATTTTTTTTTTTAAAAATCCACATTTCATCAGTGACCACTGAAAATAGTCAATCTCGCCAAAGGCAAAAACAGAAAAGCAGGATTGACAAAGTCCAGACTGGTGTCGCTCGTGTAATTGGGTTAATATGGGAGATGAGGAGGGGGCAGTGGGACTGATTGGACAGCTATTTCAAAAGAGCCGGCACAGGCACGACGGGCCGAACGGCCTCCTGCACGGCACGATTCGAATTGTCCCATTAGGAGAAACCGAGCAGATGTTAGAGAAGCAGAAAAAGGATCAGCCTGGCACTTTCGTGCAGCTTCTAGTGATTGGCTTAAAAACAGCATTTTGAAGAGGCCTAGAAAGCAGGATGTGGCATGGAGACCGAGCGAGTCAGTGATAAACAGGACAAACAGACATGCCCTCAAAAATATTCACAGTGTAGAATGACCTGTAGGAAGGGGTTCAAAAAAAAAATCAAGGGACAAGGGGTAAAGAATTTAGTCCCACACACTGGAGTAGCTACTGAAACAGACAGGAAATCCTCCTCACTCAAGCCACTGATGTGTGTTTATTTTGCACTCGACTGAATAGTTTGCTATCCAGAAACGTGAGCGCGATGAAATCCTCCAGTGCAGCACTGCACTGGAGGCGAATTTCACGAGAAATATCTAAACAATGTAAAATGAAACCTTGCATAATTTATAAATAAGTATCTCAAGTGTGTGCTAGGGGAAAAATGAAATTATAATTGAGCAGCTAATATACTGGGATTCTAAATATTGTCCTCAACTCATTAAAGAACTGAAAGAGAGAGCAGTCAGGACTCCAGGAATAACTTTGACTTCGACCGTAGAACGCAAAATTCCCATTCACTGGGCATCAGCTTGATTTGGTAGCTTCATGTCAGCTGTGGCTCAGTTGGTAGCCCCCCTCATCTCCGAATCAGAAGGTTGTGGGTTCAAGTCCCACTCCAGGGACTTGAGCACAAAAATCTAGGCTGACACTCCCAGTGCAGTGCTGAGGGAGTGCTGCACTGTCGGAGGTGCCGTCTTTCGGATGAGACGTTAAACCGAGGCCCCTGTCTGCTCTCTCAGGGGGACGTAAAACGATCCCATGGCACTATTTCGAAGAAGAGCAGGGGAGTTATCCCCGGTGTCCTGGGCCAGTATTTATCCCTCAACCAAAATCACTAAAACAGATAATCTGGTCATCATCACAAGGCTGCTTGTGGGAGCTTGCTGCGCACAAATTGGCTGCTGTGTTTCCTACATTACAACAGTGACTACACTTCAAAAAGTACTTCATTGACTGTAAAGAGCTTTGGGACGTCTGATGGTCGTGAAAGGCGCTATAGAAATGCAAGTTTTTCTTTTTTGACTATAGAAAGAACCACCTGCATTTCTATAGCGCCTTTCACGACCTCAGGACGTCCCAAAGCGCTTTACAGCAAATGAAGTACTTTTTGAAGCGCGGTCATTGTTGTAATGTAGCAAACGCTTTACAGCCAATTTGCGCACAGCAAGCTCCCACAAACAGCAATGTGATAATGACCAGATAATCAGTTTTTGTTATGTTGGTTAGGGATAAATATTGGCCAGAACACCGGGGCTAACTCCCCTGCACTTCTTCGAAATAGTGACTGTGGGATCTTTGACGTCCACCTGAGAGGGCAGACGGGGCCTGGGTTTAACATCTCATCCGAAAGACGGCACCTCCGACAGTGCAGCACTCCCTCAGCACTGCACTGGAGTGTCAGCCTAGATCTTTGTGCTCGAGTCTCTGGAGTGGGACTTGAACCCACAATCTTCAGAGGCGAGAGTGCTACCCACTGAGCCACGGCTGAGATTGTATCTACTGAACCAAATGGGAGATAATCAGTTCTAACTTTGGCCACAAGAGGCACACTTCACAAAACAGCATTGATGGGAGAGACAGAGCAACCCATCGTACTCCAGAACTCTGCACCCGCACAGCTGAAGACGTGGGAGCCGTGACAGAGACCTAAAAAAAGGCAAAACAAATACAAGTGCCATGAAAGTTGAGAACATCTGTGAACTGTATAAAACAAAATCTTACATTCTGTGTAAACATGTTCTCAAATGTGTTCTCAATTATTTCATTACATTCAGATCACTATCTCCTATAGTTGTCATCTTTAGCCAAGCCAAAAAACTAAATGTAGCCAAGATGGGTAGGATCATTGTTTGAGCTCTGATGTTTTCCTTGCTGCTGATGACATTCTTTAACCAGTGCTTCGACATCACAAGGCACAGAAATAAATGGAAAAACTTGGACTATTTAAAAACACTGGACTTTTACGCTCCCCTAATTACTCAACTGATAAAAGATCACGTGGGGGTGAGTCACGCAGGCCATATGACCCGGGGTCCCGTTCCCAGTTTGTGCAGATTTAGCCGGCTTCAGTCCGGGTGCTGCAGTTGGCCTCAACATGTCAGAGTTAACTCACCCAGGGTTCCTGCTCCTGCGTGCAGCTCAGTAACCCTTACCGGATGGAGCCCCGTGTGTGGACTTTCATCGAGGACAGAACTGGGTGGGGTTCTTGGCCACTTCACGTAGCCTGCTGCCACTCGCTGGTTTAGCCACACATTTATATAGACACTCGGGCAAGATACCAGAGGGCAACTGGCACCTGTGGAACTTTTCCCCAGATTGCAGCACCCGCCCGGTGTTACGGGCAAGAGGCCTGATCGATTTTGGCGATTTGGGTCTCATTTAAATGATAATGGGTGGGCTGCCAGCACTAAAATAAGTGCTGATAAAGGCACCTCACTGATCATGGGGCCTAGGAAATCCAGTGGCTCCTGTGTGCAGCCAGGGAGACCTTGGGGTGGGGGGAGAGAGGGTGGAATAAGGCAGTGGAGGGACCAGCGATGGGCGGATCAATTTTCGTGAGGATTGCTCCTCCTCGCCCAGCCAAAACAAATTGGTGAACAAAAGCTTGCCATCATGATTTCTAAGTGGTCTCCAGTAGTTCCTTTAAGGATCACTGATTTGCCCGCTCTACGTTCAGTTCCGTTGGGCGAAGGTTGGAGGGGGGGGGGGGGGGGGGGGGGGAGGTCCTGATTAATCTTATAACCCCCAAATTTAATTACGTGCACCAGGATCTTGCCTGCTTCCAATTGGGAGCATTGGCCGCCTAAATCGACCCGCGGGCATAACTTGCGTCTCGCTGCCGCCCCATTCATGTTGAAAAACAGGTTGGCAGATGGTGCTTATAATTGGGCTGTAAGCACAGTACTGGGTGTTAACTAAACAACCTACCCAGTAACTACCTGTCCTAACTACACCACTGCGATTTGATTTAGTCCCTACCTGAATAATTCATTATTTAAAAACTAAAAATAAATTAGAATCTCGCTATCATTAACAGTTTAAAACAGTACTGCACAAGCAGCCATCACATCATATATTTGGTAGTAATATTTTTTCTTCCCACTCAACATTCTCCCCAAGGTGTCAGCCTTGGCTCAGTTGGTAGCTCTCTCACCTCGAGTCAGAAGGATGTGGACTCCAGGGACTTGAGCACAAAATCTAGGCTGACACTCCAATGCCAGTACTGAGGGGGTGGTGTGCTGTTTTTCAAATGAAACGTTAAACTGAGGACCCGTCTGCTCTCTCAGGTGGACAGAAAAGATCCCATGGCACTATTTCGAAGAAGAGCAGGGGAGTTATCCCCGGTGTCCTGACCAATATTTATCCCTGAACCAATACCTAAAAACAGATTATCTGGTCATTATCACATTGCTGTTTGTGGGAGCTTGCTGTGTGCAAGTATTCTGCGGCGAGTGTCTCACCTCCTGACTCCCCAAAGTCTTTCCACCATCTACAAGGCACAACTGAGGAGTGTGATGGAATACTCTCCACTTGCCTGGATGAGTTGCAGCTGCAACAACACTCAAGAAACTCGACACCATCCAGGACAAAGCAGCCCGCTTGATTGGCACCCCATCCACCACCTTAAACATTCACTCCCTCCTCCACCGGCGCACCGTGGCTGCAGTGTGTACCATCTACAAGATGCACTGCAGCAACTCGCCAAGGCTTCTTCGGCAGCACCTCCCAAACCCGCGTCCTTTACCATCCAGAAGGACAAGGGCAGCAGGTGCATGGGAACACCACCACCTCCAAGTTCCCCTCCAACTCACACACCATCCTGACTTAGAAGTATATCGCCGATCCTTCATCGTCGCTGGATCAAAATCCTGGAACTCCCTCCCTAACAGCACTGTAGGAGCACCTTCACCACATGGACTGCAGCGGTTCAAGGCGGCGGCTCACCACCACCTTCTCAAGGGCAATTAGGGATGGGCAATAAATGCCGGCCTTGCCAGCGACGCCCAGATCCCATGAATGAATAAAAAAAAGTTGGCTGCCGTTATTCCTACATTACAACAGTGACTACACTTCAAAATTACTTCATTGGCTGTAAAGCGCTTTGGGACGCCCGGGGGTGGTAAATGGCGCCGTTCAATATAAGTTCTTTGTTTAAGATAATCTACACCATTACCCTAGAATAGATGCCACTTTTTTCAGCGATTTTCCTCTACACTTCCATTGAGTGAAGCAGCCAAGCTGGAATTCTCCTTAAATGCATTTTCAGAACAGATAAAATAAAAAATGGAAAGAATTTTCGTCTTGTTTCTTTGCTTAAACCTTGGAATAAATATGCATCTGTTCGTCAAGAGTGGTTTTAAAAACCTAAGTAGTGGAACCTTTTGAGTCCAAAGTGAGTTGCCCAGTATCAAACAAGGCCAATTAGAGTGACCTTTTTATACATTTAAAAAAAAAGCTGGCAACAGTCAAGAAGGGTGTTATTTTCCAGTGTAAACATTTAAGTTGTCTGAGTCAACCACAATTGGCTCAACAGGGCAGAGCAGAGACACAATATTGTCAAATGAGGGATTCTCGCCCCAGTTGGAAACCAGGCCCAGAATATCTAATTTGATGAGGTGTTAAGGTTCCGTTAATGCTTGGCTTGAGTATCAAATCCATTTCAAGCTGCGCTTTAATGGCTAGTTTGTATCTTCACTCAGAGAGTCATTAGTCTACAGTGACTACACTTCAAAAAAGACCTAATTGGCTGTAAAGCGCTGTGGGACGTCGCGAGGTCGTGAAAGGCGCTATATAAATGCAAGCCTTGCCTTTTCATGTCTGGAAATGAAAGTCACATGCGCACACTGTTGAAGGCAAGAATGTAGAGGAATACAGAACGCATTTACTGAAGCTTTAGTGCCCTCTAATGGGCCACATCTACAAATCAGCTCATAAATACTTGGAAGTTTATATTTTTAAACAATGCTTTCGGTAAGAGTGGCTGGACACAGCTCAGAAAATGCATTTTCACCGAGAGACCTCGGTGAAGATCTAAGGACCACAGTGCAGGGTGCACTAAGGCTGAAACAAACTACGTGAATCAAGGAACCTTAGACCGAACTCACGAAAAATGTCCAAGCAATGCAGCGCAGCTATCTATAAAGCATTTAGAAAGTTGACCTGCGTCAGCGAAACTCGGAGGAAATCACGATCAAACCACACCGTTGCTTGGGTCAGGTCACACACCTGGAGTACGGAATCCAGTTCTGGTCACCGAGACACAAGGGGGATATTCAAGCCCGATGCAAAGTGGCACCATAGCTAGGGGCAAGGCTGAAAAAGAGAAAGCAGAGGGGCAAGTGACATTTCCTTCAGATTGGCAAGATATTGCTCATGGCACGCTCTCCAAACTGTGACAGCACCTCTGGCATTCCATATAGATTCGGACATGGGACCAATGATCCCCCGCCCCCGCAAGGTGCGATCATCCATCTGAAAGTCGCGCGCCGGCCACTCACAAGTTGCTGCCACTGGAAGGTACCGTGCACGCGCAGCGATCGCGCAAACAAAAAAATTTAAAGGGAACATTGCATGGGACGATAGACATTTGCTGAACTTAGGAACAGGAGGAGGCCATTCAGCCCCTCGAGCCTGTTCCGCCATTCAATGGCTGATCTGCGACCTAACTCCATATACCCACCTTTGGTCCATATCCCTTCATACCTTTGGTTAACAAAAATCTATCAATCTCAGATTTAAAATTAACAATTGCTCTAGCATCAGTTGCCCTTTGTGGAAGAGAGTTCCAAACTTCTACCACCCTTTGTGTGTCGAAGTGTTTCCTAATTTCACTCCTGAAAGGTCTGGCTCTAATTTTTAGACTATGCCCCCTAGTCCTAGACTCCCCAACCAGTGGAAATAGTTTCTCTCTATCCACCCTATCTGTTCCCCTTTAATATCTTGAAAACTTCCATCAGATCACCCCTTAACCTTCTAAATTCTAGGGAATACCACCCCAGTTTGTGTAATCTCTCCTCGTAATTTAACCCTTGGAGTCCGGGTATCATTCTGGTAAACCTACGCTGCACTCCCTCCAAGGCCAATATATCCTTCCTGAGGAAATCAAGTTCAGGGCATGGTGAAGTGAGAAAGAATACAGATTGTAGGAGGGCACAAATGGGTCAGGGAGGGGGGCAGGTATATGGCAAATGCAGTTCAACAAAGATAAATGTGAAGCGATGCATTTTCAGGAAATAGATCAGAGACTGGAAATAAAGCCCAAGTGGTAAAAAAAATTTAGTGGCCTGAAGGAAGAAAAAGATCTGAGGGTGCAATTACACACATCTTTAAAAACAGGATTGCAAGCAAAAAAGCCATTAACAGGGCAAATGGGGTTCTGGGTTTTATGTATAGGGACATTGAATGCAGAGACAAGGAGGTGATGATGAATCTGTACAAGATATTGGTAACTGTGTGTAGCTTGGGCACCCCATTACAGAATGTTCTAGAATCATAGAATCTTACAGCACAGAAGGAGGCCATCGGTCAGTCATGCCTGTGCCGGCTCTTTCAAAGAGCTGTCCAAATTTGCCACTCAAGCCAGCTTCTTCCCCATAGCCCTGCAAATTAGTCCTCTTCAAGTATATTTCCAATTGCCTTTTGAAATTCCTATGGAATCTGATTCCACCACCCTTTCAGGTAGTGCATTCCAGATCTCAACAACCCTCTGTGTAAAAAAATTTCTCCTAACTTCCCTCTAGTTCTTTTGTCAATTATTTTAAATCCCTGGCCTCTGGTTATCGACCCACTTGCGAGAGGGAACAGTTTCTCCCAACTTGATCTATCAAAACCGCTCATAATTTTGAATACCTCTATTAGGTCTCCCCTTAGCCTTCTCTGCCCCATAGAATCATAGAATGGCTACAGCACAGAAGGAGGCCATTCGGTCCGCCGAGCCCGTGCCAGCTCTCTGCAAGAGCACTTCAGCTAGTCCCACTCCCCTGCCCTTTCCCCGTAGCCCTGCAAATTTTTTTCCTTCAGGTACTTATCCAATTCCCTTTTGAAAGCTACCTGGAATAAAAAGCTAGTATCAGTAATGGTGACCATGAAACTATCGGATTGTCGTAAAAACCCATCTGGTTCACTAATGTCCTTTAGGGAAGGAAATCTGCCGTCCTTACCTGGTCTGGCCGATATGTGACCCCAGACCCACAGCAATGTGGTCGACTCTAAACTGCCCTCTGAAATGGCCTCGAAAGCCACTCAGTTGTAACAAACCACGATGATAAACAATAAGAATAATAAAACCGGACGGACCACCCAGCATCGACCTCGGCACCGGCCACGGACACAACGGCACACCCAGCCCGGTCGACCCTGCAATGTCCTCCTCACCAACATCTGGGGACTTGCGCCAAAATTGGGAGAGCTGTCCCACAGACTAGTCAAGCAACAACCTGACATAGTCATACTCACAGAATCATACCTTTCAGCCAATGTCCCAAACTCCTCCATCACCATCCCTGGGTATGTCCGGGCCCACCGGCAGGACAGACCCACCAGGGGTGGCGGCACAGTGGTATACAGTCGGGAAGGAGTGGCCCTGGGAGTCCTCAACAATGACAACGAACCCCATGAAGTTTCATGGCATCAGGCCAAGCATGGGCAAGGAAACCTCCTGCTGATTACCACATACCACCCCTCCCTCAGCTGATGAATCAGTACTCATGTTGAACACCACTTGGAAGAAGCACTGAGAGTAGCAAGGGCATAGAATATATTCTTCGTGGGGGACGTCAATGTCTATCACCAAGAGTGGCTCGGTAGCAACACTCCTGAAGGACATAGCTGCCAGTCTGGGCCTGTGACAGGTGGTGAGAGAACCAACACGAGGGAAAAACCTACTTGACTTCATCCTCACCAATCTACCTGTCGCAGATGCATCTGTCCATGACAGCATTGGTAGCAGTGACAACCACACTGTTAGTGTGGAGACGAAGTCCCATCTTCACACTGAGGACACCCTCCATCGTGTTGTGTGGCACTACCACCGTGCTAAATGGGATAGATTCAGAACAGATCTAGCAGCTCAAAACTGGGCATTCATGAGGCACTATGGGCCATCATCAGCAGCAGAATTGTATTCCACCACAATCTGTAACCTCATGGCCCAGTATATCCCTCACTCCACCATTACCATCAAGCCAGGGGACCAACCCTGGTTTAATGAGTGTAGAAGAGCATGCCAGGAGCAGCACCAGGCGTACCTAAAAATGAGGTGCCAACCTGGGGAAACTGCAACACAGGACTACATGCATGCTAAAAAGCGGAAGCAGCATGCTATAGACAGGGCTAAGCGATCCCACAATCAACGGGTCAGATCAAAGCTCTGCAGTCCTGCCACATCCAGTCGTGAATAGTGGTGGACCATTAAACAACTAACGGGAGGAGAAGGCTCCATGAATATCCCCATCCTCAATGATGGTGGAGCCCAGCACATGAGTGCAAAAGACAAGGCTGAAGCATTTGCAACCATCTTCAGCCCAAAGTGCCAAGTAGATGATCCATATCGGCCTCCTCCCGAGGTCCCCACCATCATAGAAGCCAGTCTTCAGGCAATTCGAGTCACTCCATGTGATATCAAGAAACGGCTGATTGCACAGAATACTGCAAAGGCTATGGGCCCCGACAACATCCCGGCTGTCGTGTTGAAGACTTGTGCTCCAGAACTAGCCGCACCTTTAGCCAAGCAATTCCAGTACAGCTACAACACTGGCATCTATCCGACAATGTGGAAAACTGCCCAGGTATGTCCTGTCCACATAAAGCAGGACAAATCCAATCATCGCCCCATCAGTCTACTCTCAATCATTAGCAAAGTGATGGAAGGCGTCATCGACAGTGCTATCAAGTGGCACTTACTCACCAATAACCTGCTCACTGATGCCCAGTTTGGGTTCCGCCAAGACCACTCGGCTCCAGACCTCATTACAGCCTTGGTCCAAACATGGACAAAGCAACTGAATTCCAGAGGTGAGGTGAGAGTGACTGCCCTTGACATCAAGGCAGCATTTGACCAAGTGTGGCATCAAGGAGCCCCAGTAAAACTGAAGTCAATGGGAATCGGGGGGAAAACTCTCCACTGGCTGGAGTCATACCTAGCACAAAGGAAGCTGGTTGTGGTGGTTGGAGGTCAATCATCACAGCCCCAGGACATCGCTGCAGGCACAAGTAAGGAGTGCGATGGAATACTCTCCACTTGCCTGGATAAGTGCAGCTCCAGCAACACTCAAGAAGCTCGACATCATCCAGGACAAAGCAGTCCGCTTGATTGGCACCCCATCCACCACCTTAAACATTCACTCACTCCACCACCAGCGCACCGTGGCTGCAGTGTGTACCATCTACAAGATTCTCTGCAGCAACTCGCCAAAGCTTCTTCGGCAGCACCTCCCAAACCCGCGACCTCTTCCACCTAGAAGGAGAAGGACAGCAGGCACATAGGAACACCACCACCTCCAAGTTCCCCTCCAAGTCACACACCATCCTGACTTAGAAGTATATCATCGTTCCTTCATCGTCGCTGGGTCAAAATCCTGGAACTCCCTCCCTAACAGCACTGTGGGGGGTACCTTCACCACACGGACTGCAGCGGTTCAAGGCGGCGGCTCACCACCACCTCAAGGGCAATTAGGGATGAGCAATAAATGCCGGCCTTGCCAGCGACGCCCACATTCCATGAACGAATAGCATTCTTTTATTACAGATTTCAAGCTTCGAGTGTTTTCTGCTTTTTATCTCTACAGTTTAATAAATCTCTCTTTTGGAGTAGTGAAGAGGATACGAGGATGGGTTTTTTTTTAAAGCTAGAAAGACTTTCCTCATTCAGTTTTACACTATTTTAAAACTGCAATCAAGCTGATCACTATTTGGAGTGCATAGTTAAAGTGGCTACAAATCTGAAAGGCAGGTAACTGGGGTCACCTCGAAGGACTTTAGATGACATGCCAGTTATTCAGGCTACAATTTTCCCCGTTGTTAAGACTAGATTAAAAACTGAAAGCCCAATTATAAACTGCAATCTTAAAAGAAAAACTGAACACAGCGATAAAACAAACATCATTCTCAGCCATTTTATTTTTAATCGTGACAAAGTCAATCTGAGGACAACGCTGATTGATTTCCTGTTCAGTTCATAAGACATGGACTTAGTCCATCACAAATCCTCAATATTCAAAGACACTGATTACAATTATGCAAACAAGGGTTCATTTTAACGTCGCTAAAATATACTGCAGTTACATTGCAAATTCATCTATTTACAATGACCATCACTGGAAATTGCCTTTTCCAGAAAGGTGGTCTGGTAAGTATTGCATGGGTGGAAGAAGCAAATAAAGAAAAAAATCTGGTCAAGAGAGACATCTTTGATTGATAGAGAACTAATTCTAGATTCCCCTGCTCTTCATCTTCAGAATTCAAGCCCAACTCAACTGGGTTGTACCACTTATTAAAAAAAAAATCTAATCTTTCGAATGAAAATGTAAACATTTAACTTTGTACGTGCTTCGAGATATTGTTTTTAAAACGGACTACCTGAAATTTGTATCAGAACCTAGCGTCTGTTTATACCTCAATATTTATTTTAGCTAACCGGTACTGCAGAGAAGCGGGGTTCCTGACAAGTACAAGACCACGTTTGTCTGCGGGCTGGTTGGACGCCATATGCAAAAGTCCCAATAAACTGACAAACCCCAGTGCTTCTCCGCAGCCCACAGTCAATGAAAAATCCCCTTGGCTCACGTATCCAATTGTAAGTCTGGAGCAGTGGGACGTCACACCTTGCAGCTGGTCGGGCCATAACCCTCGAATTAAATCCATTCTACAACTGGAAACTGACTTGATTCCCAAATCTCCAGAACCAGTTTCTAGATGCTCCGGCAAAGCCAGTTTCTTCTTGCCCTTCAAGGTTTTGCACTTGCGTTTGAAGGGGTCTCGGTGTTTTGGTTCTTGAGGGCCACAACAATTAGGGTCTGACACCGAAAGCTGGAGGTCCTCTTTGGAAGGAATACAAATGGTCGCATTAGCAACGGGACTGCCTTTTTTCAGCAATGACAGCCTGACCCAGACAAGGAACCGGGGATAGGAGCAGATGATTGACTTCACATCATCTGGTGTCATCTGCAGCTGCGCAGACCGTCTGCACCGCTGGGTCTTCTGACCTCTGCTGGATGTAGGTCGACACCATGCAGATATCTGCTTCAGCAACTTTCTACTCCTGTAACACAACGGAAAAGTTAATGTCTATAATATCTTGCCTATTCCTAGAATCAATAGGACAAAACTGCTATTTTAAATAGAATTTATACGAGCACACAATGCAATTAAGTTGGAAAGCAAAGATAATCCCCAGCTACTTTTCTCCACTGCCAACCATCTACTCAAACCCCTCTTCCCTGCCCCCTCCACACTCTCCTCCAACAAGTGCGAAGAGCTCATGGAATTCTTTGTCACGAAGATTGAGACCATCTGTTCAGCTGCCTCTGCTGTTTCTTCCCCATCCCCCTGCCCAAAACAAATCTCCTCCAGCCCCGATCCCATTTCCTTCTCTAGTTTCTCTCCTCCAGCTGTGGTTCAGTTGGTAGCACACTCGCCTCTGAGTCAGAAGGTTGTGGGTTCAAGTCCCACTCCAGTGCAGTGCTGAGGGAATGCTGCACTGTCAAGAGGTGCCGTCTTTCGGATGAGACGTTAAACCGAGGCCCCATCTGCTCTCTCAGGTGGACGTAAAAGATCCCATGGCACTATTTCGAAGAAGAGCAGGGGAGTTATCCCCGGTATCCTGGCCAATATTTATCAACCAACATAACAAAAACAGATTATCTGGTCATTATCACATTGCTGTTTGTGGGAGCTTGCTGTGCGCAAATTGGCTGCCGCATTTCCCACATTACAACAGTGACTACACTCCAAAAGTAATTCATTGGCTGTAAAGCGCTTTGAGACGTCCGGTGGTCGTGAAAGGCGCTATAGAAATGCAAGTCTTTCTTTCTTTCTCCTCTCTCATGCCCTCTCCCAAGCTAATTTTGTCCACGAGACCCACCTCCTGCTCTCTTGAACCCATTCCCACTAAACTGCTGACCACCCAACTTTCCTTCCAGGCTCCCATGCTAGCGGACATTGGAAATGGTTCCCTCTCCTCAGGTACTGTCCCCATCCTTTTCAAAACCATCATCAACCCCACTTCAAAAAACACATCCACGAACCCGCTGTTCTTGCAAACTGCCACACCTCTCAAGTCCTTTGTCATTTTCTCCACCGCCATTAAGTGACCGAGTCCTTTTGTCATTTAATCACTCCACCCCATCACAGGCCTTTCCCTTTTGTTCGTTCCTTGCATCCACCCCCCCCCACCCTTTTCTCTGGTTCTGTATTTGCTTAAGTGCTATTCATCGCTAACATCTTCCAGTTCTGATGAAAGGTTCTCGACCTGAAATGTTAACTCGGTTTCCCCCTCCACAGAGGCTGCCTGACCTGCTGAGTGTTTCCATCATTTTCTGTTTTTATTTCAGATTTCCAGCTCTGCAGTATTTTGCTTTTGTCCTGGATCATTTTGTTGCTTCCCAAATCTGTGCCCATCTTTCCTGCAACTCCATGTTTGAATCTCTCCAATCACGTTTCCACCCCTGCCACAGCACTGAAATGGCCCGAATCAATCAAAGTCACAAATGACATGCTCTATGACTGTGGTGCTTTTCTCCTCTTAATCCTCTCTGCAGACTTTGATAGACAGTCGACCACACAATCCTCCTCCAACGCCGACGCTCCAACGTCCAGCTAAGTGAGACTACCCTCACAAGGTTCCATTTTTACCTAACCTATCCAGAGGATTCTCAGCAATGGCTTCTCGTCCCACCCCCACACTGTTACCTCTGGAGACCCCAAGGATCTATCCTTGACTCCCTCATCGGTTTCATCAACATTCTGACCCTTAGCAACATCACCCGAAGACCTGGGGCCAGCTTCCACATGCTCACCAACAAAGATCCAGCGTTACCCCTCCACCACCTCTCTCGACCCCTACACTATCTATGTGCCTTGTTTGACACCCAGCTTTGTATGAGCCACATTCTTCTCCATTTAAACAACTGGGATGTCCAAAGCTATCATCTTTCAGTCCCCACCACATTCCAACGATTCCATACCCCTCTCCACCACTGTCTCAGGTTGAACCAGACTGCTCGCAAATCCTATTCGACACCAAGCTAAGCTTTTGACCCCATATCCTCTCCATCAAAAAGACTGCCTACTTCCACCTCCGTAACATCGCCCACCTCAGCCCACCTGCTGCTGAAAAACTCATCCATGTCTTTGTTAGCTTCAGTCCTGACTATTCTAATGCTCTCCTAGCCAGCCTCACATCCTCCAAACTTCAGCTCACCAAAAACTCTGCTGCCCATACCTTAGCCTGTTTCAAGTCCTGTACCAAGTTCCACTCACCCATCAATGGTATTGAAAAGGGTCATCAGGAATACTATTTTAAATTAAAAGTGTGGGAAAAGAACAATGACTTTAACCTAAATTGAGAGAGCAGGACAAGGAAGATGCAGGCCCAAAATAGTACAAGGCAAATTTAGGACCGATATCAGGGAGTTCTCCTTCAAAGAAAGAGCGATCAACAGGTGAAATGGACTCCCAGGTAAAGTGAAAACCCTAGAATAATTTTTAAAATAATTGCATGCTGCAATAGGGGCGCTTTATGGACGGATGAGATAGGTGGAACAGCCTTCCTGATCCACAATTATCGTGCGATTGTACTTTCTCCCCTTTCCTCGATTGTCTTTTTGACCACACATCTTTCCCCCAGCTGGTATTTCCTCCAGCTCTGTGGCAATACATCTGCGCCGAGCTTCCCACAGTCTTACGGCTGAGCACCATTAGAAGCACAAGCCCACGGCGTATTCTTCCAAGTACATTGAGGCTCCAAACGCACCAACTACAGGACTGAGGTGACAATTTAGCATCCGTATCTCTGGATTTAACTAAAGGTGGAAGAGAAGGGAAGACAGCATTTTTTTGTTACTAAAGATAAATTGTAGGCACCAAGTTCCTGATGAGGATTTTTTTAAATTGATATTTAAGGAATAGCATCCTAATGCACCTGCTCTCAGCTTCCAGTCTCCTGCTTAGTTGAAGTAATGGAAACAACAATCCTGGAGGTGGATAGGAACATATATGAGCTACAGTTTGGCTCAATGCACTCGCCTGCGAGACTGTGGTGCTTGCAGAGTGCTATTTTACCTGCAGTTAAATTGTGCTACTTGATAGAATCATATCCATTCTACTTCTCAATAAAGCCACAGAACTCTTTTCAGAAGAATATCTTAATTAGCAAAACCATCCAGTGACTTTTGATGAATTTAGAAAGAAAACAAGTCATATACAGACCTCAATATGGAAACGGGACCACTTTCTGCTGGAATGTCTTTAGTACTTGGAATTTGGATAGGTTCACATCCTGTCTTTGGCTCAAGAGCAGTACTATGTTCAGCATCCTCTTCCATTTCCTCCTCCAGCTCTGGAGGTTTTTCTTCATTTGACATGTCCTCAGAAGCTTTCTTTTCATGTACCCCAACATGTTCCTTGTTTGAGTCCTGCACTTCAGACCTCAGCTCTTGTTCTTTGCCACTGACGGCAGGTTTGATACCGCCATCTTGGTTCTGGGTTTCCCATTCCTCTACAAGTCGTTGCCAAGGACAACGGAATGGAGTCATGGTGCCATGATGGATATAGTTAGGCCTCTTGGCTGGTGGGTACCTGTAGAGAAATTCAATTACTTAATCTACAGAAAAAAGAAATATATAAAACTTCAACGCGATCTTTCAACATTCCCAAATTTACCAGATTTAAAAAAAAACCTCTAATACAACTACAGTCAGCCACGATATAAACCAGGACTCCATGGTCTTGTTTTGGATCTGCCAGTTTGTAATGAATTGTTAGTTCAGTTGGACTTTTAAATGGCACACACCCGTCTTGTATTGGGGATGGCGAGACATTTGTTAAATTCATTCATTAGCCTCATTAAAGTTAAACCTTTACAGGAAGTGCAAATCTGGGACGTGAACACTAAAACAAATGAACCAGTGCATTTGTCTCCGTGGTGGTTCGAAAGGTCAAACTCGCTACCAACCGGCAGAAATAAGTCATTCGCATTTACAGAGCACTGCCCAACTGTGCATAAAGGCGCAGGAAATTCTGGCTGGGTGGCGGGGGGGGGGGGGGGGGGGGCGGTCTAGAACGAGGGGGGTCACAGTCTCAGGATACTGGGTAGGACATTTAGGACTGAGATGAGGAGAAATTTCTTCACTCAGAGGGTGGTGAACCTGTGGAATTCTCTACCACAGAAGGCGGTGGAGGCCAAGTCACTGAATATATTAAGAAGGAGATAGATAGATTTCTAGACACAAACGGCATCAAGGGGTATGGGGAGAGAGCGGGAATATGGTATTGAGATAGAGGATCAGCCATGATCATATTGAATGGCGGAGCAGGCTTGAAGGGCCGAATGGCCTACTCCTGCTCCTATTTTTCTGTTACCAACAACCATGCGAGCTGTTAGAACAATATTCTTTGTCACGTAGGAAACTGCGGTGGAAGCATAGTCAATAATATCTCTTAAAAGGGATTTAGGGATCAGTATTTGAAAAAATACTTTTTTTTATATAAAAATGGCATGCTCTTGACTTTGGCTATTAAAAGATAAAATGAAGCCACGTAAACATGCACTTCCTCGTCATGCCTGCTGCATTCCAATGTGTGCTTCGCGTGATGCCACCAGAAAGGCAGAGCACGGATGGAACTTCAGGAAAAGCAGACTGTTTCTAATGGCTGAAGGGTCGATAACCGGAGGGGCTCAGATTTAAGGTGATTGGCAAAAGAACCAGAGGCGAGATGAGGAAAAACCTTTTAAAGCAACAAGTGCTTAGGATTTGGAACGCGCATGCCCGATAGGGTGGTGGGTACAGATTCAATAGTAGCCTTCAAAAGGGAATTGGATAAATACTTGGAGAAAAAATTGCCGGGATATGGGGAAAGAGCGTGGGGAGTGGGACTGACTGGTTTGCTCCTCGAAAGAGCCGGCGCAGACTCGATGGGCCGAATGGCCTCCTTCTGTGCCCTACTATTCTAGGCAGATGATGAAGCTGCAAACGCTGCAGTGTGCTGCAGGCCTGAATGATGACATAAGCACGGTGCAGGGTTTATCTAGATGTCTTCATTCAGGAAGGAAAGCCAGGTAGGTGGGTGAGGCAACATTTGGCAGCAGAGTATTTCACTTTGAAATACAGAAAACCGGCAGAACCAAATCGTGCTCCAGCTGAGCAGAGAATCACACTGAACGCAGCTGTACAGAAGCCCACGATTCACCCCACGCAAAGCTTGCAAAATTTATAACAAATAGGACTTCAGTTAGAAAAGAACTGCAAATACTGGAAGGCAAAAGGGGCAGATTTTCCTGTTTCTATGCCTGAAGGTATTAGAGAGACCGGGTGTAGCAAATACAGGAAAAAAAACGAGCAGGGACACGCACACAAGGGAGACCATCCAGATTTCTGCCCAGTTAAGTTAATGGATGGGCTCCATTATGGGTACGCACTCTTCCACACCTGATGTGCCTGAATTTGCTGTGCCTAGGCCATCCAATAGCCTGGCAGAAAAATCTGCCCCAAAGTGTTAACCTCGCTATTGATATGTTGATGGAGTTGCTGTGCAGTTTCAGCTTTTATTTCACAGCAAGTTAAATTGTTACATTGCTATCTACAATTGGACTTGTTGCTAACCTCTTGTATTTGTCTATTAGCTCCTTCTCGGTCTCCTCACTGTGCTGGACGCCTGCTGGACAGTCCGGAAAATCATCTGGGAAGTGTGGAATTCCCTTATACTGAGTGTGTTTGGCTCCTTCTTGCAAACCTCCTGCTCGAGCACCCCTGTAGATCTGACAAAATGGTCACGAAATTATGCACAAGTCATTGATTCAAAACCATGAGAGGAAATGGACAATACTCTGTTCTAGCATTTACAATTATTTAATAGTCCTTTAAAATTAGGAATTACAGTGAGGATGCTCATCAGAAATTATTTCTACATATCAAAAAAATGACACCAATTATTATTTTTTTTTTTTAGAAACATAGAAAAATAGGAGCAGGAGTAGGCCACTCGGCCCTTCGAGCCTGCTCCGCCATTCAATATGATCATGGCTGATCCTTTATCTCAATACCATATTCCCCCTCTCGCCCCATACCCCTTTTAAAGGAATTTCTCTTTGTTAATGCCTACATAGCACAGGCACAATGGCCCAAATGGCCTCCTTCTACGCTGTATCATTCTATGATTCTATGTATAATTCAGAAAGGGAGGAAAGAAGGAAAAGGAAAGAAAGATTTGCATTTCTATAGCGCCTTTCACGACCTCAAGACGTCCCAAAGCCCTTTACAGCCAATGAAGTACTTTTTGAAGTGTAGTCACTGTTGTAATGTAGGAAACGTGGCAGTCGGATCACATTCAAACATTTTTGGGTATGGAAATTGTGCAAGAGTATTGAACAGTTGCTAATGTAGCACCTCCGTTCAAAGGGTGAAAGGGATAAACCGGGTAACTAGAACGAGTCAGCCTAACATCAGTGGTGGGTAAGCTCCTACAGATTGCACTAGGAGATAAAATTAATAGTCAGTCACTTAAAAATACTTGGGTAAATTAAGGACAAGCCAGCACGGATTTATAAAAGTCAAGTTGTGTATCATATTTATTAAGAGGAAGTATGAGAGTGTATTGATAAAGGAAATGCAGTGAATTTTCAAAAGGCATTCAATAAGGTGCTGCATAGGAGGCTTATAGATAAAATTATGGTATACAGTATTAAAAGTGTGCAACAGTATGTATAGGATGTTGGTTGATTGACAAAAAGCAGCAGTGGTTAATTGATATTTTCATACTGGAAGGATGTAAACAGTGGCTTCTCAATATACAACTAAATAATCTGGACTTGGATATAAAGAGATACAATATCAGGCTTTAAATTGAGTATTACTGCATGTATTAGTACCAAAGGGATCCAGAACGCCATTCCCCATCCTTTTGGAATTAGGATATCCCAGCCACTCCCCCAACCAGTGTGCTCTTCTCCAGCCATCTTCCCAGGCTGCTGCACTAACAGGATGGGAATCTTGGATTCTTGTGGCCCTAGATCCAGATGAGTCCCAGGGACTAAGAGTTTGCTTCTCATCCGGTTCAGCTCCTGGAACATAATACAAATAACAGCATCTTTAACTTGATAGTAGATATATGTCAACGCCACATTCTCTTTCCTTTTAATTAAAAAAAAATCTAATTTTGTTTACTTCAATGCAGATGACCAATGAGACACTTAAAGCTTCATTGCAGATTTGGTTTGTAGAGCCACAGAAGTTTATGGCGCAAGTAGGAACCTGACTGCAAAACCCGGGCCAATACCTATCAAGCACTCTCCATATACCCATATTTCGGGTATGTGCCCTTAGCAAGCCTGGCATTAAAAACATGCATTTTAAACAGTTAATTAGCAGCAAACAGTTCAGTGATCATGAATAGGAAACGGTTTCGCAATACTGAAATAAAAACAGAAATTGCTGGAAATGCACAGCTGGTCAGTCAATACCTGTGAAGAGAAAAAGACAGGTTAAGACATTTCAGTTGTGTACCCTGCATCAGTTCTGTCCCTTTGGGGCTGGCTTGTTGCTGAATCTATCACATTTGCATGAATGATACTATACAGGACGGAGAATAATGAATTCAATGCAGCATTCTAAGAAAATGTCATTTGTAGTGAGGTATAAAAAGAAAATTGCTGTTGATAAAGGGAGCGTGATATTATAAAATGTTGCTGATTGAGAATAGACTAGATATGTATACAGAGGCCAACATAATCCAGCTATGAAAACATGTCGCAAAGAGATTATTAATATAGTTTAAAACTTCACGTACAACCTGTGGAGGGCCCAGAAAAAACCCACACAATTTCAAATCAAAGATACCAAAAATATACGAAACAGCAGTGATTGGAGCCAAAAAGCTAGTAACTAAATGACCACAGATTTCCTGGGGCAGTATACGTTTTTAAAACCCACTATCTTTACAAACCACAACTTCGGACTCAATCAGATCTAGTCAAAAGAATTGCACAGTATGCATCCATTAAGGATTAATAAAGTCAACATTGCACATGGTTCCAACTTGTATTATAAAAAAAGTAATAATTAAAAATGACTACAGTCATGAAGGGTTTAGATAGAGCAAATAAAGAGAAACGGTTTCCAGTGGCTGAAGGGTCGATAACCAGAGGTCACAGATTTAAGGCGATTGGCAAAAGAACCAGAGGGGGAGATGAGGAGAAACTTTTTTACGCAAAGAGAGGTTAGTATTTGGAAAGCATTGCCTGATAGGGCGGTGGATACAGAGTCAATAGTAGCCTTCAAAAGAGAATTGGATAAATACTTGAAGGAGAAAAATTAGAGGGATATGGGGAAAGAGCGGGGGGGAGTGGGATTAACTGGATTACTCTTCGATAGAGCTTGCGTAGACTCAATGGGCCGAATGGCCTCCTTCTGTGCTGTACTATTCTAGGGTCGTGCACGCCATGGTCACCGCCATTACTTTAATTAATTCACTATAAAAGATACCAGCAACTGCGTGGAATTTACTTATGGTAGCTGTATAGGGAGAATGTGTGCTGCAGTAAGTGATGTCACAATGAAAGCAGATACTGTACCGGAAAACCTCATCCTCCACTTAGTTACCATTGTAAAAAAACAAGCAAATGAATCCTTATAAAGTGTAGCTGTAAAGGTTAAGATGGGAGGTGCATGTATAGGTCTGTTTACGAATTCAGAAACTTTTCTGACAGTCTTGCTCACAAAGAGTTAAAAGGAACAAAACTGCGCAGTTCAAAGAGTCATGGGGAGGTAAAGAATACAAACTGGTGCAGTGATTATTAATTGGCAATACAAACATATCTGGACAGTAATACAAAAGCAAAATACTGCAGATGCTGGAAATCCTACTCAGGTCCCCTCCCTCACCTCTTTTTCCGGTAGATTGATGACTGTATCGGTGCCGTTTCCTGCTCTCGCCCTGAACTAGAAAATTTCATTCACTTTGCTCCCAATTTCCACCCTTTCCTCACCTTCACATGGTCCATCTCCGACTCTTCCCTTCCTCGACTTCTCTGTCTCCATCTCTGGGGATAGGCTCTTGACAAACATTCACTACAAGCCCACTGACTCCCACAGCTACCTGGGCTACACTTCCTGTAAGGACACTATTCCATTCTCCCAGTTTCTCCGCCTCCGCCGTATCTGCTCTGACGAAGCCACCTTCCATACTAGTGCTTCCAACATGTCTTCCTTTTTTCTCAACCGAGGTTTTCCCTCTACTGTGGTTGACATGGCCCTTGACCGTGTCCGTTCTATTTCCCACACTTCTGCTCTCACCCCTTCCCCTCCCTCCCGAACCACGATAGGGTTCGCCTTGTCCTCACCTTTCACCCCACCAGCCTCCACATTCAACGGATCATCCTCAGCCAATTCCGCCACCTCCAGTGTGATCCCACCACCAAACACATCTTCCCCTCCCCTTTCAGCATTCCGAAGGGACCGCTCCCTCCGCGACACCCTGGTCCACTTCTCCATCACCAACACCCCTTCCCCCGGCACCTTCACGTGTAAGTGCAGGAGATGCAACACCTGCCCTTTTACCGTCCTCCCTTCCCACTGTCCAGGGCCCCAAACACTCCTTCCAGGTGAAACAGCAATTTACTTGTACTTCTTGCAATTTAGTATACTGTATTCGCTGCTCACGATGCGGTCTCCTCTACATTGGGGAGAACAAACGAAGATTGGGTGACCGCTTTGCGGAACACCTCCGTTCAGTCCGTAAGGGTGACCCCGAGCTTCCGGTCGCCTGTCACTTTAATTCTCCGCTCCACTCCCACTCAGACCTCTCCATCCTCGGTCTCTTACACTGTTCCAATGAAACTCAACGTAAGTTCGAGGAACAGTACCTCATCTTTCGATTAGGCACTTTACAGCCTTCTGGACTCAACATCAAGTTCAACAATTTCAGACCATAACCTCTGCCCCTATCTTTTTTTCCCATTTTTTTTCTCTCTCTCTCACATGGCAGCTGTCGATCATTCTGCCAGTGCCATTTACACTTCATCTAGAGCCATCTTTTGTTTCTTAACTTGTCCCATTACCATCTCCTTTTGCCTTGCACCATCATCCCTTTTGTCTCTTAATCTCTCCTGCCTTCCATCCTATCACAGACCTTCCCTTTTGTTCTTTCCTCCCCTCCCCCCTTTCCCTGCCCCTACCACTTGCTTAAAAACCTGTTCCACCTTCAGCTTTTTCCAGTTCTGATGAAGGGTCATCAACCTGAAACATTAACTCTGTTTCTCTCTCCACAGATGCTGCCTAACCTGCTGAGTATTTCCAGCATTTTCTGTTTTTATATCTGGACGGTGTTGGATTTACAAAATATTTAATCTGACTGGGTGGGGGGGGGAAAAAAGGTTAAATTAAAGGAGATTGAGCCTATACTCTCTGGAGTTTAGAAGAATGAGAGGTGATCTTATTGAAACATATAAGATTTGAGGGGGATTGACAGGGTAGATGCTGAGAGGTTGTTTCCCCTGGCTGGAGAGTCTAGAACTAGGGGGCATAGTCTCAGGATAAGGGGTCGGCCATTTAAGACTGAGATGAGGAGGAATTTCTTCACTCAGAGGGTTGTGAATCTTTGGAATTCTCTACCCCAGAGGGCGGTGGAGGCTCAGTCGCTGAGTATATTCAAGGCTGAGATCAATAGATTTTTAGACTCATGGGGAATCAAGGGATATGGGGATTGGTTGGGAAAGTGGACTTGAGGCTGAAGATCAGCCATGATCTTATTGAATGGCGGAGCAGGCTCGAGGGGCTGTATGGCCTACTCCTGCTCCTCTTTCTTATGTTCTTATGCAGATTCTCTGATGGCAGAGCAAGATTATTCAGATAGCAGCTGAGCCATGCAGGGACAGGAAGGCCCCAAGTTTCATCTCCAGTATGCAGTGAATTAGCTGATCTCAGACAGGACTATATTTGGCCTCAGCATCTCTAGCAAAGGAAAAAAGGCAGGGCCTCCACTCCTGATCAACAGGCAGCAGCATATGCTGGAAGCAGCCATGTGTGGATGCTAGGTGCAGACAGGATCAGGCTCAGCTGTGATGAAGCCACAGTCAAGGGCAGAGCCGATACTCACCATCTATGGTCACACATGAAGAATTGAAAGAACCTGCATTTATACAGCGCCTTTCAAAACCTCAGGACGTCCCAAAGCACCTTAAAGCCAATGAAGTACTTTTTGAAGTGTAGTCACAGTTTTAATGTAGAAATGCGGCAGCTAATTTGCGCACAGCAAGCTCTCACAAACAGCAATGTGATAATGACCAGATAATGTTTTTTGTTATGTTGATTGAGGGATAAATATTGGCCCCAGGACACCGGGGAGAACTCCCCTGCTCTTCTTTGAAATAGTGCCATGGGATCTGTTACGTCCACCTGAAGGGGCCTCTGTTTAACGCCACTTCTGAAAGACGGCACCTCCGACAGTGCAGTGCTCCCTCAGCACTGCACTGGAGTGTCAGCCTAGATTTTGTGCTCAAGTGTCTGGAGCAGGACTTGAACCCATGACCTTCTGACTCAAGAGGCAAGAGTGCTACCATACATGAAGAAGATGGGCTGAAAGCTGCAATGAAACCACACAGCATCACCACTCAAGTCTTCCAAGGGAGTGGGAAGAGATTTGGCGAAAAAATGTAGCCGTGAAGAATATTTTCCTACTGCAATTATTTTGCTCTTTCATTGCAGTCAAATTACCTGTTCAGAGATTTTGGTTTCTGTGACAGTATTGCGGACATGCCGGTCCCAGATCTGACTTTGAGCGCACTCTGCACCAACGCCTTTCAGACACAACTCCCTTATTTTTTCCAGATCTACAATGCAAGGGGAAAATAATTACAGAAAACACATGTGCCAGTCACATAAATATATACAGAATGCAAATACGGTTCGCACCTGTGTTGCACATTTACAAGTATGTAATTTTCTGGACATGAGCAGAAAAGCTGTGGGGCGGGAGAGCAGAAAGGGGAAAAATCACACAGTAATAAACTTGATTTACAAATTGCTGCCAAATGGTGTGGCATCTCCAAAACAAAGTGGTTAAAGCAGGAGAGAGGGAGAATGTTGGAAGTATATAGTCATTCCTTCACCGTCGCTGGGTCAAAATCCTGGAACTCCCTCCCTAACAGCACTGTGGGAGTACCTTCACCATACGGACTGCAGCGGTTCAAGAAGGCGGCTCACCACCACCTTCGAGGGCAATTAAGGATGGGCAATAAATGCTGGCCTTGCCAGCGACACCCACATCCCTTGAATGAATAAAAAAAAAGTCACTATATTAAAAATATGTATTAAGTTTCAAAAACTGTACTTAAACTTGCAATTCATTTTCTTCCTGAAAAACTGAGAAAATGGTTGTTCAGAGGGGAACAAACCCAAGTGCAGACCACTAACAGGAGGCAGTGGAAACTCCTACAGCAGTTAAAAAGGGAGCGGGGAAAAAAAACACGCAAGTGCAAAGAATAGAACCAGCAGGAGCTTTGTGGACTGGATCAAAGAAGCCGGGGGCCATTCTTGGGTATCACCGCTTCAAAAGGAAACATTTGCTCAAACATCAGTTAAATTTCCTCAGAAATTTATAAGCCTGTACATTCTAGAAATTGGGTTGAAACTGCTCAAATTCAAACTAACCCACTGCCCAACCCAGTCCCCATGCAACAATTAAGCCCTTTGCTTATCACACATACATTCCCATTCAGATGTTTCTACTGCACTTTCTATAAATACAGTTGAACACAACCAGTTTTTTCTTGCGTGATAGAGGGGGAGAAGAGAAAAACCTTCACTATTTACTGAAGGAAAAATCTTCAGTCTTTGTGGTGGCCAGAAAAGCTGCTTTTAATAGAATGCTCCAAAGAAAAAATCAGGACTGGGAATCAAACATTGCAGGGTACAACATATTAAGAAAAGCTAGAGAGGGAAAAAGGGGAGGTGGAGTAGTTGTACTTATTAGGGATAACATAATGGCAGTAGAAAAAAGTGATGTAGATATCAACAAGACAGAAATAGAATCCATATGGATAGAGAGAAAAGATAATAAAGGATCAATCACACTAATTAGGGGTAGTCTACAGACCACCTAATAGTGGAAGGGAGGTGGAGGAAGAAATATGCAGACACATTAGGGAAATGAGTAAAAAACATAGAATAATAATCATGGGGGATTTCAACCACCCCGATATTAATTGGACAGAAGAGGTAGGTAAAGGGGATAAGGGAATGGAATTCCTACAATGTGTGGAGGGGGAAAATAGATTGAGAGTAAGCTTGCAGGGAACATAAAAACTGACTGTAAAAGCTTCTATAGATATGTGAAGAGAAAAAGATTGGTGAAGTCAAGCGTAGGTCCCTTGCAGTCAGAATCAGGGGAATTCATAATGGGGAACAAAGAAATGGCAGACCAATTAAATACATACTTTGGTTCTGTCTTCACAAAGGAGGACACAAATAACCTCCCAGAGATGTCGGGGAACATAGGGTCTAATGAGAGGGAGGAATTGAATGAAATCAGTATTTGTAGGGAAATGGTGTTAGGGAAATTGACGGGATTGAAGGCCGATAAATCCCCAGGGCCTGATAATCTACATCCTAGGGTACTTAAGGAAGTGGCCCTAGAAATAGTAGATGCATTGCTGGTCATCTTCCAAAATTCTATAGACTCTGGAACAGTACCCATGGATTGGAGGGTAGCTAATGTTACCCCACTATTCAAAAAAGGTGGTAGAGAGAAAACGGGGTATTATAAGTCTGACATCGGTAGTGGGGAAAATGCTAGAGTCCATTATAAAAGATGTAATAGCAGAGCACTTGGAAAACAGTGACAGGATCGGACAAAGTCAACATGGATTTACAAAAGGTAAATTGTGCTTGACTAATTTACTGGAATTTTTTGAGGATGTAACTGGTAAAATAGATAAGGGAGAACCAGTGGATGTGGTGTATTTGGACTTTCAGAAGGCTTTCGATAAGGTCCCGCATAAGAGATTAGCGTGTAAAGTTAAGGCACATGGGATTGGGGGCAAGGTATTGACTTGGATAGAGAATTGGTTGGCAGACAGAAAGCAAAGAGTTGGAATAAACGGGTCTTTTTCCAAGTGGCAGGCAGTGACTAGTGGGGTACCGCAGGGATCGGTCCAAGGACCCCAGCTATTCACAATATATATTAATGATCTAGACGAGGGAATTGGATGTAATATCTCCAAGTTTGCAGACGACACAAAGCTGGGTGGGAGTGTGTGCCGTGAGGAGGAAGCCGAGAAACTCCAGTATGATTTGGACAGGTTGGGTGATTGGGCAGAAGCATGGCAGATGCAATATAATGTGGATAAATGCGAGGTTATCCACTTTGGTGTCAAAAACAGGAAGGCAGATTATTATCTGAATAGCAATAGATTGGGAGAAGGGGAAGTGCAACGAGACCTGGGTGTCCATGTGCACCAGTCGCTGAAGGTAAGCATGCAGGTGCAGCAGGCAGTTAAGGCGGCAAATGGTATGTTGGCCTTCGTAGCGAAAGGGTTCGAGTACAGGAACAAGGATGTCTTGCTGCAGTTGTACAGGGCCTTGGTGAGACCGCACCTTGAGTATTGTGTGCAGTTTTGGTCGCCTTATCTGAGGAAGGATGTTCTCGCCATGGAGGGAGTGCAGCAAAGATTCACCAGGCTGATACCTGGGATGGCAGGAATGACGTATGAGGAGAGATTGGGTCGATTGGGCTTATACTCGCTGGAGTTTAGAAGAATGAGAGGGGATCTCATTGAAACTTATAAAATTCTAACAGGACTAGACAGACTAGATGCAGGAAGGATGTTCCCGATGGCCGGGGAGTCCAGAACCAGGGGTCACAGTTTAAGGATAACAGGTAAGCCATTTAGGACTGAGATGAGGAGGAATTTCTTCACCCAGAGAGTGGTGAACCTGTGGAATTTTCTACCACAGAAGGCAGTAGAGGCCAATTCATTAAATATATTCAAGAAGGAGTTAGATATATTTCTTAAAGCTAAAGGGATCAAGGGATATGGGGAGAAGGCAGGGACAGGGTACTGAATTTGGATGATCAGCCATGATTTAATTGAATGGCGGAGCAGGCTCGAGGGGCTGAATGACCTACTCCTGCTCCTATCTTCTTCTATGTGGACAGGACTCCTTTCGAACCCAATATATAAAAAGCCCAACAAGGGAGGATTCGCTATTGGATCTAGTAATGGGGAATGAACCAGAGCAGATAAGAGAAGTAAAGGTGGGGGAACATATAGGCAGTAGTGACCATAATATAATACGCTTTAAGATGATAGTTGAGAAGGACAGAAGTATGACGAAAACCAGGTTAATAGATTGGAGAAAAGCTGATTTTGAGGGGCTGAGAAAAGAACTTGGAAAAACAAAGGGCAACAATATTGGCAAACAACAATGTAGAACAGCAATGGGAAACATTTAAAATGGTGTTCAACAGAGTGCAGGAAAAATATATTCCACTAAAAGGAAACAAACTAAACACTAATGAGACTCCATGGATGAATAAAGCCATAAGGGGACAATTGAGGGTAAGGAAAGAGGCATACATCAAGTACACAGACAGCACGGGAGTGCATGATAAAAGAGAATACGAAAAGATTAGGAGAGAAGTCAAAAAAATAATTAGAGAGGCAAAGAGGAACTATGAAATTAAATTATCAAGGAACATAAAACAAAATAGTCAAATATTTTATAGGCACATCAATTAAAAAAAAGGAAGGTTGGGATGGGAATAGGGCCATTAAGGGATAGTCAGGATAATAACATAAGAATTAGGAGCAGGAGTAGGCCATTCGGCCCCTCGAGCCTGTTCCGCCATTCAATAAAATCATGGCTGATCATCGACCTCAACTACACTTTCCCGTCCGATCTCCATATACAGTACCTTGATTCCCACAGAGTCCAAAAATCTATCTATCTCAGCCTTGAATATACTCAAAGACTCAACATTCACAGCCCTCTGGGGCAGAGAATTCCAAAGATTCACAACCCTCTGAGTGAAGAAATTCCTCCTCATTTTGGTCTTAAATGGCTGACCCCTTATCCTGAGACTGCCCCCTAGTTCTAGACACTCCAGCCAGGAGAAACAACCTCTCAGCATCTAACCCTGTCAATCCCCTTCAGAATGTTGTATGTTTCAATGAGATCACCTCTCATTCTTCTAAACTCCAGAGTATAGGCCCATTCTACACAATCTCTCATCATAGGACAGCCCTCTCATCCCAGGAATCAATCTAGTGAACCTTCGTTGCACTGCCTCCAAGGCAAGTATATCCTTCCTTCGATAAGGAGACCAAAACTGTGCACAGTACTCCAGGTGTGGTCTCACCAAGGCCCTGTACAATTGTAACAAGACTTCCTTACTCTTATACTAAACCCCCTTGCAATAAAGGCCAACATGCCATTTGCCTTCCTTACTGCTTGCTGTACCTGCATGCTAGCTTTCGGTGTTTCTTGCACGAGGACACCCAAATCTCTCTGAACATCAACATTTGAAAGTTTCTCACCATTTAAAAAATATTCTGTTTTTCTATTCTTCCTACCAAAGTGAATAACCTCACATTTCCCTACATTATATTCCATCTGCCACCTTACTGCCCACTCACTTAGTCTATCTATATCCCTTTGCAGACTGTGTTCTCCTCACAGTTTACTGTCCCACCTAGCTGTGTATCATCAGCAAACTTGGCTACATTACACTCGGTCCCTTCATCTAGACCATTAATATAGATTGTAAATAGCTGAGGCCCCAACACTGATCCCACAGGTAATGAGAGAGAGATGGCAGAAATATTAAATCATGACATGGGATGATGAGATTAGTAATGAGATAAGCGCATTTAAAATAAAAAAAGGGGTAAAATAATCAAACTCAAAGAGGATAAAACCCCTGGATTGCATCCACACATTTTAAAAGAATATAGGGAAGAGATAGCAGAGGCATTACTACATATTTAACAATTCGTTAGAAAAAGGTATAGTGCCAGCTAATGTAATACCGATATTTAAGAAGGGGGATAGAACATGTCCAGGGAATTATAGACCAGTCAGCTTAACATCGGTGGGAGGAAAAATAATGGAATCCCTACTAAAAGGAGAAAATAGAACATCTAGAAACCAAAAATATAATAATGAATAGTCAACATGGGTTTCAAAAGGGAAAGTCTTGCTTGACCAACCTCATTGAATTTTTTGAAGAGGTAACAAGAGAGAGTAGACAATGGCAATGCAGTAGATGTAATTTATCTGGATTTTCAAATGGCCTTCGATAAGGTACCCCATAATAGACTGATGAACAAGGTCAGAGAATGTGGAGTCAGGGGACAAGTCACAGGCTGGCTTCAGGACAGAAAGCAGAGAGTAGGAGTAAAGGGTAGCTATTCACAGTGGCAGAAGGTGGGTAGTGGTGTTCCACAAGGATCAGTGCTGCGACCACTGCTGTTCACAATTTACATTAACGATTTAGACTTAGGAATCAAAAACACAATTTCTATATTTGCAGATGACACCAAATGGGGGGGGGGATAGTTAATACTGAGGAGGACTGGAACAAATTACAGGAGGACATTAATAAACTTGCAGAATGGGCATATAATTGGCAAATGAAGTTCAACACAGATAAATGTGAGGGATTACATTTTGGTGGGAAGAATAGGGAGGTCACATCACTTGGAGGGTGCGAGTCTAGGTGGGGTAGAGGAACAAAGGGATCTCGGAGTACAAATACACAAATCACAAAGTTGCGACACAGGTTAGCAAGGCCATAAAAAAAGCAAACCAAGCACTAGGGTTTATTTCTAGAGGGATAGAATTGAAAAGTAGGGAAGTTATGCTAAACCTGTATCGAACCTTGGGTAGGCCACACTTAAGAGTACTGCGTACAATTCTGGTCGCCATATTATAAAAAGGATATAGAAGCACTGGAGAGGGCGATACCAGAAATGCAAGGGTATTCGCATCAGGAAAGGATGAACAGGCTTGATCTCTTTTCTCTTGAAAAAAGTCTGAGGGGTGACCCAATAGAGGTCTTTAAAATTATGAAAAATTTTGATAAAGTGGATAGAGAGAGAATGTTTCCACTTGTGGGGAAGAGCATAACTAGAGGCCATCAATATAAGATAGTCACCAAGAAATACAATAGGGAATTCAGAAGAAAATTCTGTCCCCAAAGAGTGGTGAGAATGTGGAACTCGCTACCACAGGGAGTGGTTGAAGCGAATAGCATAGATGCATTTAAGGGGAGGCTGGACAAACATATGAGGGAAAAGGGAATAGAGGGTTATGCTGATAGGGTTAGATGAGGAAATACGGGAGGAGGCTCGTGTGGAGCATAAACGCCGGCATGGACTGGTTGGGCCGAATGGCCTGTTTCTGTGCCGTATATCCTATGTAATTTGCATGTGTGTTTTGGTGAAACCATCCAGCGTTGCAAGGGCAGAGCCATAAATCACTTAGGGATTTACTTTAAATATCCCTAAGAAAACAGCTTAATCTTTGGAAACAGGAGGGTTGGGGGAGAATTTGATGGGTCGAACTAAAAAATGCGAAACCTCGGTGAGTTAATAAAAAAGGAACACCACGGTGATGAGGGGAAAAAAAGCTCACAAAGTTTCACGGTTAATGTGATAAAGGATTCATATTCTTAAATGTTAAACAGAACATATGCTGCAAGCAATGAGCCATGTAAAGCACTGTAATATCTTCCCAGGACATACGGTTATTCTTACTGTCAGTTTAGATCTACGTAAATTCTTGTCGCAAATACCGTTCAGCACCTAGTTGGCCTTGCCAGGATTCAAACCTGGAACATCTGCACGAAAAGACAGAGGCTCTCACTGAGCACAAGACCAGCAAAATGTGCCTAAATATTTGCTGTTATTGAAATCAAATACCACAGCAATAATCTAAAATTCTAAACTGTTCTCTAAACCAAAAGCATGCTATTTACATACAAACATATGAAAATGACAGACAGGAAAAGACCTACTGGTCCATTCAGCCTGTCCCACACAGTTGCGATGCCTTATGCATCACAACACATACACGCAAAAGTCCTCTTCGGCACCCTCAGGCGATCAAACTGGCCCGATTTACATTACAGGATACCTACCTCGCGTACAAGGTGATCTCCACCCTGGCCAGAAACAGGTCCAGCTCTCGCCTGAAGGAACGCTGCTTCGCTGTATTCATCGCCTGAGCCGGCACCTGTACTGCAGGTCGACTGTTCTCTGGGAAAAGACCCACCTAACATCCAACCTAGTTCTGCATTTGCATAACTTAGAAGAGTGACCCCTCGACTTCCCTAACCTATTCAGTTGAAATAATTGGTCCACATGAATGCAATCTAGTCCCTTCATTATTTTATAAGTCTCAATCAAATCACCCCCAAGTCTACACTTTTGTAAAGTATAGAGACCCAGCTCGTTGAACCTATCTGGGTAACTAAGGCTTTTTAAACTGGAAATTAATCATGTGGCCCTCCTCTGCACCCCATCTAAAGCCTCAAATTCTCTTTCTTGCTTACCCCCCCCCCCCCCCCACCCAAAGATCACTAGTTTCTTTTAATACAAAGACAATGGATAAAAGGGTTGTAAAATTAACGTGATGTGTTGAGCAGTTTCTCCACATTTCATGGTTACGAGGGTAGCCTGGGTTATTTCCCTCCTCTCATTAGGTCTCAAATCCACACACTTTTTGCTACCCAAAGGAGGAGGCAATCTGAACCCAGATCTTTGGCAATGGTGTTCAAACATGACTTATCAAATGACGTGCGTAAAATCAATCCCAGTCACTGACAGCAGGCGTGATTGACGGGGGGAATTACCCAATCACCTCCATTCTGGCCGGGAATAGTGGTGCCGCTATATGCAGCCATGATTTTGTACTAATGAACAGTTGACTTTTCAAACCAGACCATCACATTTTATTTGGTTGGGAGGAGGTGGGGAAAAGGAAGATTTGAGTTTCAAAATGCGTTGAAAGCACAGGTCAGTATTGACTGATGGATAGACATTTCAGAATGAGAGATGATCTCATTGAAACGTATACATTTTTTTTTTACAGGGCTTGAGAGGGTTAATGCTGGGAGGCTGTTTCCCCTGGCTGGGGAGTCTAGAACCAGGGGTCAGTCATTTAGGACTGAGATGAGGAGAAATTTCTTCACTCAAAGGGTTGTGAATCTTTGGAATTCTCTGCCCCAGAGAGCTGCGGATGCTCAGTCGTGGAGTATATTCAAGAGGGAGGTCGATAGATTTTTGGTTATTAAGGGAATCAAGGGATATGGGGATCGGGCGGGAAGGTCGAGTTGAGGTAGAAGATCAGCCATGATCTTATTGAATGACAGAGCAGGCTCGAAGGGCTGAACGGCCTACGCCTGCTCCTATTTCTTATGTTCTCAAAACCATTCCTCATTCCACTGAAACAGGGTGAATAAATAAACTACATACAACAGATTTGCTTTTCAATTTATATCTAATATATGGAAAAAAATGCATACAGAAAATGAGTCTCATCACCACTGCATCATATTTAGAGTTTTCAGTATGCAAGATCCTTTTTTTAAGATGTATCCAATGTATAATTACATAAAATGCACAGCATAGAAACAGACCATTCGGCCCAACTGGTCCGTGCCGGTGTTTATGCTCCAACAAGAGCCTCCTCCCACCCCTCTTCATCTAACCCCATCAGCATAACCTTCTATTCCTTTCTCCCTCGTGTTTAACTAGCTTCCCCTTAAATGCATCGCCTCAACTACTCCTTGTGGAAGCAAGTTCCACATTCTAACCATATAATGACTGAAAACAGAAAACAGAAAACAATTCAGAATCTCTCAAGTTATACTCAACAGTGTCACTGGGGGATGCTACCTTTAGGCTGTGATGGGTCGGGCATAGCCATGGTCCTGTTTTTAGGCATGTTTAGACGAGGATCCCCCACAGTAAGTCCAAGAACAGTGCCTGCTGAAATTTCTGCTGGTGAAGCAACACCTTAAAAAATAAAGCACAAAATTGTGAAAACACTGATTACAGGCTAGAAGTACTTTACAGAAGATTTAATGGCATGAAAATGACCTAAGATGATGAAAAAGCCAATATACTAAAAATCTGAATACATCTAAAAAAGATCATAATATATACTTATTGAATAACAGAACCCTCGTTTCTTTACTGCCTGGCTGTTATTGCTAGTCTCCCATGAAACCTTTCAAGCAACAGTACTACATGGATACCTATTGATTACGGTGTTCCTCACGAGCAAAATCTCACAGGACTCGATACAAAAAATGCCACTTCTGGAAGGGTCAGCGGGTTTATCCAACGAGTAGATGATCCATATAAACCAGGAATGGCTCGGGTTGGATTGGTTCGTACTACAATAGCTGACCCGGTGACCAATGCTGGGAGTGTCGAGAGTGGGGGGGGGGGGGGGCGGTTTGGGGTGAAGGCATGATTGGGCCTGGCGGTGACAGCCCTCTGCAGTCGAATACCCTGCCAACACTCGCCATCAAGCCTGACATAGGAATTATGTCCACTTGAGCAAGGCCTGTGCTCCTGAACTCCTACTTCAGAAAGGAGTCAATGCCTTCAGGAGAGATGGGGAAATGGAGAAAATTGGCAAGGGGGAAATTTTCTTTTCAAAAACGGTCATTTGAAGAATTGGACATTTACATCATAAAAACACATCCTAAAACTATTCATAGTCACATTGCATTCATCAACACTAGTCCCATGCAATTTAAGACACCGACTTCTACACTACGTAATCCAGTAAATATATTTGTTTTATGCAGTGATTTGATGATGCTTCTTATTGCATTAAACTGTGGCCTAACAACTTAAATATTATGCATGTGCAAAGCTGAGAATCAGGTACCTAATTTTGGTGTCAATTCACCATGAATAAACACAGGAAAGCAAGAAGATGTACACTCGAAGACACAACCCAACTCAAATCTACAATTACCAATGCTCAATGCACACTTTTGTTACTGGTTCTGAATCAAACAATCACTTGTTTCCGAGCTCTGTACAACCCACCAGGAAGTAATAGAAGGAAGTCTCCCTGACGATTATGAAGGGCCACGTTTTCAGATCTCCTGCAATGCTCTGACCACCAGCAGTGCAATCCCATCTCTTCCGTCCCTTCAGAATTCTAAGGCCAGTTTTAAAACAAGGACATGTCAGAAAAGGAAAAGCAATACACATATCGTAAACCCCATCGGAATTCCCCCTTAAATGGAATTCCACAGGGAGAAGTTAGACATTGCCCCCAGAATGGATGTAATTTGGCAACACTTGTAGTAACAAATTAGATGGTGTTCAGCCACCTCCACCCCTCTTTCCAGCCACAGACCAACATACTTCAACCACACAATTTCCATTTATATAGCACGCCTCACACGTGGAAGACATCAGAGCGCTTTACAACACGGAAGTTGACACGAGCTTCGAAAAGGCGAGAGAAATGGAAAGGTTGGGAATGGGGAACCAAAAAGGTACTTTCGAAGAGGAGGGTTTCGAAAAGAGCAAAGGTCATAACAAGGTAGAGGGAACATGGGCAAGAATTCCAGAGAGCAGGAGCACAGCGGCCACACTATTTATACCAATACTCAAATGAGTGGAACATGGGCAAAATGACAGTATTCTCGGATTAAAATACATTGCTCAAGCAGTTAACTCACTGTGGAATTATTGGCCCGGAGTTTGCGATGGTAATGATGGTGAAACTGTCAGCGTTCGCCGTCACTTCAGGATTTAGTGCATGCGCAGATAAATGCGGAAATCCTGAAGTTCCAGTCAGTCATTCCCTGCGCCGTCACAGGCTGCATGTGGAACTCCCCGTAGCCGGCAATCAGTGAAACCACTTGAACTGACAAAAACTTCCCCTTTCCCACTCTAATTACACTGTTAAATACCCCACAAACAGTTAAGCCTTAATAAATAGGTGTCACTGGGGTTTTAACGGCCTATTGACTGCTGAACCACCGTTCGGGCCCTGAAAAACTAATTTTGTATTTTTGGAATGTCAAATTTCTCCATTATGATAAAAATGACTAGATTTTTAAAAATATTTTAATTTTTTTAAAGTTTGTTTGTGATATTTCAGCTTCTACCTTAACCCCCATGTGTATGTCCAAATCTTTATTTCGCTCTCTGTAAAATGTTTAAAAAGGTGAGTGATAATCAATGCTTTTTATTTCTGGGTTTGCTATCTATGAGAATTCTTCAATGTGATTGGCTGCTTAGACAGTTTGATGACATCACTGCTAATGTACCCTGGAGATCCCCTTTTGGCGGCGCTACAATCAAATTAAGGTTGAGAAAGCTAAAGTTTTCACCACGGAGATCGCTAGATCTTTGTGGGCGGCTTTCTTCGAGGTCAGCGGTGATCGCCGTTGACTGCAAATTAAGGGCCTAAATATAATAGCAAAATACTGCGTATGCTGGAAATCTGAAATAAAAACAGAAAATGCTGGAAACGCTCAGCAGGATTAAGGTTTCAGGTCGATGACCTTTCGTAAGAACTGGTAAAAGTTAGAGATATCCCTATCATTTTTCCAGTTCTGACGAAAGGTCAATGACCTGAAACGTTAACTCTGTTTCTCTCTCCACAGATGCTGCCTGGGTCTACTAGAGATGGGCAACAAAAGGATGTGAGACATAGGAATCGAAGATAGACAGCATCACAGAGTCCAGTATTACAGGGCTTCAGGAGTCAGAAGAGCAAAGCTGAAATTTTAGAATTATTATTTAAGAACATAATAAACTCAATAGTGTTACACCACTTAGTTTACGGTCTAGCACTGGTTATACTTTAAATCACAAATACGATTTCCTTTGTGGATCAGTTTCTTTCCTCTTTAAAGGCACAGCACAGATGCCTGTGCTACTAGTAATGCTTGATGCAGAAAGTGGTCTTCGAAAGGAACCAGCACCTTGCGGATCTCAGCGCTTCAGTATTACCATTAAATATTTTCCAACTGATTACCAGGAAATAATCTGTTATATTTACAATAAAAAGAGAAAACGCTGGAAACGCTCAGCAGGTCAGGCAGCATCTGTGGAGAGAGAAACAGAGTTAACGTTTCAGGTTGATGACCTTTCGTCAGAACTGGAAAAACGATAGGGATCTCTCTAACTTTTACCAGTTCTGACGCAAGGTCATTGACCCGAAACCTTAATGCTGCCTGACCTGTTGCGCGTGTCCAGCGTTTTCTGTTTTTATTTCAGATTTCCAGCATCCGCAGTATTTCGCTATCGTGTTATATTTACAAGGCTGCAACACACTTTTTTAAAATTCTACGCTGCATGCACAAAACTAGTCAAAATTCTTTTTTAAATAGTACCTTTCATTTCACATTCTAGCGACAGGACCAAGGGACCTAAACAGCAAGTAGGAGCTGACTAATGGGAGCAAGAGTCAGCAATATTTGTTGAGGGATTGAAATCATGCTGTGAGGTAATTAAGCATTCACACAAAATGCCTCTGGTCACTAATTTACCAAAAGTATTCATCTGTTTATTTTGAACAGGTTAGTACCTTCTTCAAATATTGGAAAGTGTGATTTCGCCCCAGACATGATGATGTAGAAGCAAATTGTCAGATTTTTGGACACTAAGGGAATCAAGGGATAGGGCGGGAAAGTGGAGTTGAGGCAGAAGATCAGCCAGGATCTTATTGAATGGCGGAGCAGGCTCGAGGGGCCGTATGGCCTCGTTCTGCTCTTATTTCTTTTGTTCTTCTGTTATTGTACTGTAATAACTTATTGAAGTGCTACATGGTCACAATGCTCATGCTGGGACACTACACTTTTATCTTAAAAACTGACTCAACTAGCATAGTAATGCATAACCATTTCGCTCAGCTACAAGTGAATAGCAGCATTGGACCTGCAGGTTTACTGGTGGCACAGGCACTCAGGAAAAGAGAGCCAAGTATTAAACACTCAATTATAATTAATGCACTGCCTAACTGTTTGAGGCTGTGGTGAATCTTTCATTACTGCACAACAGGATGACTCAAAAGAAAAGACTCACTTCCAGGACAGCAGCAGCTTGCAAAGCTTCAGGTATCACACAGTGGGATAGAGGGCCAATCAGCCGATACCTCAGGATTTCCATGGTCAGATCTCTGAAACAAGATGATCCCACAAGTTATGTAGTATGAAACAGAGCAATCGCATACAATAAACCTATTCACTTATGTTAAGATGATGCCCTTCTTCCTCAAACACCACCAATTTATAAGAAAGGAAGAAAGAGAGAAAAAAAATGAACGAAAGAATGAACTTGCATTTCTATAGCACCTGTCACAATTTCAAGATGTCCTAAAGCGTTGTACAGCCAATGAGGTACTTTTTGAAGTGCAGTCACTGCTGTAATGTACTTTTCTCCTCACAGGTATCCCTCATGTTTGGTATTATTCCTTTTGTGCAAATTAAATACCTATGTCAACTGTTTTTGTATTTTTGTTCTTTCATGATCTGAAAATGCCACAAAGTATTTACCTGAAGGAGAGCATGAAGGTAGAGAAAGGCCAAGAAAGATTCAGTTGCAGATTAGCAACAGCACTCAAGTGAACACAGCAGCAGCTCACCTAAACTGAGGTGCGTGGATAAGTATCATTGCTTCTATGACATGAGCATCCTATAGAGGCATCACTGAGGATGAATTGATATATAAAGGGTAGTAAGGGAAGATTAAAGTCAACGAGATAATCCATAAACCAGCAGCAAAAAAGACCTTGATCCAGCCTTCCTTTGAGTTATAAGAAGTCTTTCTACAACTTAACAGCATCAGATAGCCAACACGGATCTAACTCTCAAATATCAGCAGCCCAATGTATTTTGGCACCGGTGCACGAGAACACAATGGTGGAGCGTGGGATAAAAACAGAAAATACTCAGCAGGTCAGGCAGCATCTGTGGCGAGAGAGAAACAGAGTTAACGTTTCGGTCGATGACCTTTCGTTAGAACTGGGGAGGTAGGTTGGAGTGAGGGGAGCAGAGAAATTGAGACGGCCGATGTCACGCCGGCACTTCGCAATGAAAAGATCCAGAGAGAGCAAGAGGCCAGAGGGAGGGGTCCAGGTAGAATGAGGATTCTGAAAAACGGGAGAAAGGATCCGCTGTGCGGGGGGGAGACGACTTCTGGCCAAAGAAGTGGGCACAGAGACAAAGTCAATGGAAAAAAGAGCTCAGCGTCGTGCCGAGCTCGAAATTCATTGAGGGGGATGAAGCTCAGGCCTTTGCTGATGGCTGATCGTTCAGGGTCAGAAAGGGGATAGTGAAAACACGGCAATGGGTGAGATTGGAAGAAGGGATAGGGTCAGAGGAAAGTGGCGGGGGGAAGAAGGTTCTGGAGGGGCGTTGGTGTCCAAGAGTTGTTGAGGCTTGCGATCCTGGACACCAGAAAGGACGAAAAAAAGTATTTTGTTGAAGTGCCGGATGAGGCGCAGGATGAAATGGAACTGCGGACCTGGACAGCTTTGAGATAGAGTGAGTCAGTGCTGCTGAAGAGAGAGGTTGAGAGTGTTCATGTGGCGGTGCATGGCGTTGAGCGTGGATCTCAGGCTGCAGCGAGAGCAGTGGTTCGAGGAAAGCTAAATATCTTGGAGATATCTGTAATCCTGGGTGGATCCGAAACATGCAGGGTGGAATTTCAGTTGGAATCCACGTGGAATATGTCGGAGCCGGAGACAGATGTTGAGGAAAGAGATGTGGCGGAAAGAGATGTGGCGGAAAGAGATGTGGCGGAAAGAGATGTGGCGGAAAGAGATGTGGCGGAAAGAGATGTGGCGGAAAGAGATGTGGCGGAAAGAGATGTGGCTGTGAAAGCGAGCTTTGGTAGATACCTGAGCAAACACGAGAAGGGAAACAGAAAGCAATGAGGATGAACAAGGTAAAAGAGACAAACTGAAATCCCGTCGGAGAAGAGCAGAACTTCAAGATGGGCATTCCTAGAAGAGAAGTGGCAGTGAATTAAACACTAATATAAAAACAAAACACTGCGGGTGCTGGAAATATGAAATAAAAACAGAAAATGCTGGAAATACTCAGCAGGTCAGGCAGCATCTGTGGAGAGAGAAACTCCACGTTTCCTCCACAGATGCTGTCTGACCTGCTGAGTATTTCCAGAATTTTCTGTTTTTATTTCAGATTTCCAGCATCCGCAGTATTTTGCTTTTGTAGTGGTAGAGTTTGGGAAACTGAGCGGCAAAGTGGATTGGAAAACTATTCTGCCAACTCGCATTTCTGGATTCAAATCTAGCCTGCACTGATAAAGATCAGAGAAAGGATATTTTTATTCTGCGGTTACATTCTCACAGTTCTCCAAGCTATCAAAGCAGGAAACTTTATGCAAAAGCTTTCTGCCACTTGATACAAGATTACGCCTTTGCTCCAGTGATTTTTCAGGCACATTCTGGCCAATCAGAATGAATGTACTTAATGCATACGTATGGCCCCTTTGAGAAAGGTGGCATTATAATTTGCTCTGATCGCAAGAGAATGCCAACCTTAAGAATCTAAACTTTCATTCAGTGCACACTCAAAAGCTGAATTCTAGTACTACAGAGCAAATTTAGCCACGCATTTTGGAGCTCATAAGGCCCTCTGAATACGGAGTTGTTTTTCCATATAGCAGCAAATGTGTTGTGAATCGAGTGCTTTGGAGTTTGAGCTGAATGGAGCTTGCAAAACTCAGCTGTGCCATTTCTAATAATAAAGCATCCCACAAACCTAGTTACGCAATTTCACATGTCAGAAGTCACGCTTGGGATGTCTGAATTGGGGACCCAGAATAATAGAAGCATCTGGTGTGGCAACAAGCAGTCCGCACTGGTCCATTTCTGGTAATGTCAACAATGCCATCTGACTAGTCATTAACATGTAGGTTTCTAGCCGTGCTCATCCTCCATAAAGATAGGATACTCACTCTATGACAATGCCGGTAGTTAATGATGTCCAAGACACTGTTTTCAATGGATCTCTGGTACCATCGCCTATAATCTTTTTCTCGGGAATGACCTCCTCTCCAGCTTTATCCTGCAGTTTTCTTTTCAAGCCAACTACTTTGGCCTCTTTTTCTGTTATAGCTTTACATTCACTAGGAGCTGGTTCAGGTAAAGGGACATCCAAACATTGACAGACTAACTGAAGCTCAGTTAATACATCCTAAAGAAAACAAAGTACAATTATAAATGCAAATATAGATACGAGGTCTTTTGCAACAAGTTCACAGCGGGTGCAGATGCACTGAGAATTACTCCAGCCGGGTTTGCCATCCAGCATGAGGTCATTCTCAGTTACAGGACGACACCATATGAAATCCTCCTCCGTTATCTTCGTTCTTCAGGAGGAAATATTCCTGCAGCAAATACACTGAAGCAATAGATCACATGAATTAAAAGGGGCCAAAACAATTAATATTTAAACTTTGCAATTAAAAATAAATGTAAAGTTTAATATCTCCTGATTCAGCAGGAGAGAGATAATATATTATTGTATTAAATAGAGAGAGTTTGGAGGTTACACATGAGAAAGGAACCACCAATCAGATGGCACTTGGTATTCAGCATGTTGAAATTTAGGAAGAGTTACGATGACATGTCCAAATCTGCACAAGGCTGCGAAAAGCAGTAACCCAAGATTTATTACACACCTTACTGATGCTGAAAAGTTACAAACCTCACATATATTTATGTACTGTTCTACAAAATTTAAGGTGCAACTAAACTTCTGTTCTTCTCTCCCCAAAGCCCCTTATTTACAGTTATTTATATTTTTTGCTCTCCTTCTATCCAGTATTTGCGTAAAATACAAATACTTTGTTAAATCTTCCCTTCCCAAAACCTTCCTTCTTTTTCCTTAGTAGTTTATGATAATATCCTCTGTTCCTGGTGCAAACATCTGTCCCTTCCAGCAACACAAAAATAACCTTAAAATAAGAATTTAAGAATTAGGAGTAGGCCACTTGGCCCTTTGAGCCTGCTCCGCCATTCAATAAGATCATATGGCTGATCTTCTACTTCAACTCCACTTTCCTGCACTATCCCCATATCCCTTGATTCCCTTAATATCCAAAAATCTATTGATCTCTGTCTTGGTTATACTCAACGACTGAGCATCCACAGCCCTCTGGGGTAGAGAATTCTAAAGATTCGCCACCCTCCGAGTGAAGAAATTTCTCCTCATCTCAGTCCTAAATGGCCGAATGCTGAGATAATGCTGATAATGCTGAGACTGTGACCCCCTGGTTCTAGATTCCCCAGCCAGGGGAAACATCCTCCCTGCATCTACCCTGTCAAGCCCTGTAAGAATTTTGTATGTTTCAATGAAATCACCTCTCATTCTTCTAAACTCCAGAGAATATAGGCTTAGTCTACTCAATCTCTCCTCATAGGGCAATCTCCCCATCCCAGGAATCAGTCTGGTGAACCTTTGTTGCACTCCCTCTATGGCAAGTATATCCTTCCTTAGGTAAGGAGACCAAAACTGTGCACAATACTCCAGGTGTGGTCTCACCAGGGCCCTATATAATTGCAGTAAGATGTCTTTACTCTGATACCAAATCCTCTTGTAATAAAGGCCATCATACCATTTGCTTTCCTAATTGCTTGCTGTACCTGCATGTTAACTTTCAGTGATTATGAAAGGGAAATCATGTTTGACACCCAGGTCCATCTGAACACCAACATTTCCCAATCTCTCACCATTTAAAAAATACTCTGCTTTTCTATTTTTCCTACCAAAGTGGATAACTTCATATTTCTCCACATTCCATTCCATTTGCCATGTTCTTGCCCACTCACTTAGCCTGTCTATATCCCCTTGAAGCCTCTTTGATTCCTCTTCACAAATTACATTCCCACCTAGCTATGTATCATCAGCAAACTTGGATATATTACATTTGGTCCCCTCATTCAAATCATTGATGTAGATTGTGAATTGCTGAGGCCCAAGCACTGATCCTTACTGTACCCCACTAGTTACAGCCTGCCAACCCGAAAATGACTAGTTTATTCCTACTCTTGTTTTCTGTCCATTAACCAATCCTCAATCCATGCTAGTATATTACTCCCAATCCCATGAGCCCTAATTATGTTTAATAACCTCGTGAGGCACCTTATCGAATGCCTTCTGAAAATCCAAATACACCACACCCACTGGTTCCCCCTCATCTATTCAGCTAGTTACAACCTCAAAAAATTCTAACAGATTCGTCAAACATGATTTCCCTTTCATAAATCCATGCTGACTCTGCCCAATCCTATTATTATTTTCTAAATGCCCTTTTACCACATCCTTAATAATAGATTCTAGCATTTTCCCTACTACTGATGTCAGGCTAACTGGTCTGTAGTTCCCTGTTTTCTCTCTCCCTCCTTTCTTAAATAGTGGGGTTACATTTGCTACCTTCCAATCCGAGGGAACCGTTCTAGAATCTATGGAATTTTGGAAAATGACAACCAACCAACCAATCTCTATAGCCACCTCTTTCAAAACCCTAGGATGTAGGCCATCAGTTCCAGGGGATTTATCAGCTTTCAGTCCCATTAATTTCTCCAGTACTATTTTTTTACTAATACTAATTTCTTTCAGTTCCTCATTCTCACTAGACCCTTGGTTCTCCACTATTTCCGGGAAGTCTTTTGCGTCTTCTTTCGTGAAGACAGACAGAAAGTATTTGTTTAATTTCTCTGTCACTTCCTTATTCCCCATTATAATTTCTCCTGTCTCAGCCTGTAAGGGACTCACATTTACTTTCGCTAATCTTCTCCTTTTTACATACCAAACGAGCTTTTACAGTCTGTTTTTATGTCTCTCGCTAGTTTACTCTCATATCCTATTTTCCCTTTCTTTATCAATTTCTTGGTCCTCCTTTGCTGAATTCTAAAATCCTCCCAATCCTCAGGCTTACTGCTCTTTCTGGCAATATTATAAGCCTCTTCCTTTGATTTAATACTATCTAACTTCTCTGGTTAGCCACGGTTGGACCACATTTCCTGTGGGGTTTTTGTGCCTTAAAAGGAATATATATTTGTTGTAAATTATGTATTCATTCTTTAAATGCTAGCCATTGCTTGTCTACCGTCATACCTTTTAATGTAGTTTCCCAATCTACCTTAGCCAACTCGCCCCTCATACCTACATAGTTTGCTTTGTTTAGATTTAAGATCCTAGTTTCAGATTTAACTAAATCACTTTCAAACTTAATATAAAATCATATTATGGTCACTCTTCCCCAAGGGCCCCTTTACTACAAGGTTATTAATTAACCCTTTCTCATTTCACAATACTAGATCTAAAATAGCCTGTTCCCTAGTTAGGTTCTTCAACATACTGATCTCGAAAACTATCTTGTATAAATTCCATGAATTCGTCCTCCACACTATTACTGCAAATTTGGTTTGCCCAGTCTATATGTAGATTAAAGTCCCCCATGATTACTGTATTACCCTGGTTACATGCGCCTCTAATTTCCTGATTTATACTACATTACAACTACTGTTTTGGCACCTATAAACAACTCCCACCAATGTTTTCCCAGTTTGATGAGATCTGGCTGGACCACATAAAGCATTATCGGGTCCTGCTCTCGTCTGCCAAAATTGCTCACTATTCCAGAATCATTCTGGAATGCAAAGATAAACCCCGGCTTCTATTCTCCACTGTTAACCATCTTCTTAAACCCCTCTCCCCTGTCTCCTTCACCCTCGCCTCCGACAACAAGTGTGAGGAGCTCATGGACTTCTTTGTCTCCAAGATTAAGACCATCCGTTCAGCTGCCTCTGCTACTTCCCTTCCTTCCCCTAGCCCACCGGGCCAAACTTCCTCTAAGGTTCCCCCCTGCCCTAGCCCTGAAATCACATCTTTCTCCAGTTTCTCTCAGATCTCCCCATATGACCTCTCCACGCTCATCTTGTCCATGAGACCCACTTCCTGCTCCCTCGACCCTATTCCCACCAAACTGCTGACCACCCAACTTCCTTTTCTGGCTCCCATGTTAGCTGACATTGTTAACGGTTCTCTCTCCTCTGGTACTGTCTCCCTCTGCTTCAAATCTGCAATCATTACCCCTCTCCTCAAAAAAACAACCCTTGACCCTCCGTCCTTGCAAACTACCGCCCCATCTTCAACCTCCCTTTCCACTCCAAAATCCTTGAATGTGTTGTTGCCTCCCAAATCCGTGCCCATCTTTCCCACAACTCCATGTTTGAATCCCTCCAATCAGGTTTCCGCCCTTGCCACAGTACCGAAACAGCTCTCATCAAAGTCACAAATGACATCCTTTGCGAATGTGACAAAGGTAAACTATCCCTCCTCGTCCTTCTTGACTTGTCTGCAGCCTTTGACATGGTTGACCACTCCATCCTTCGCCAACGCCTCTCCACCATCGTCCAGCTGGGTGGGACTGCACTCGCCTGGTTCCATTCTTATCTATCTAATCGTAGCCAGAGAATCCCCTGCAACGGCTTCTCTTCCCGCTCCCGCATTGTTACCTCTGATGTCCCCCAAGGATCTATCCTTGGCCCCCTCCTATTTCTCATCTACATGTTGCCACTTGGCGACATCATCCGAAAACACAGCGTCACTTTCCACATGTACCCTGATGACACCCAGCTCTACCTCACTACCACTTCTCTCGACCCCTCCATGGTCTCTAAATTATCAGACTGCTTGTCCGACATCCAGTTCTGGATGAGCAGAAACTTTCTCCAATTAAATATTGGGAAGACCGAAGCCATGGTTTTCACTCTCGGCCACAAACTCTGTTCCCTAGCCACTGACTTCATCCCTCTCCCGACCATCTGTCTGAGGCTGAACCAGACTGTTCGCAACCTTGGTGTCATATTTGACCCTGAAATGAGCTTTTGACCACATATCCGCGGCATAACTAAGACCGCCTATTTCCACATCCGTAACGTCGCCCGTCTCCGCCCTTGTCTCAGCTCATCTGCTGCTGAAACCCTCATCCATGCCTTTGTTACCTCTAGACTTGACTATGCCAACGCACTCCTGGCTGGCCTCCCACATTCTACCCTACGTAAACTTGAGGTGATCCAAAGCTCAGCTGCCCATGTCCTAACTCACACCAAGTCCTGTTCACCCATCACCCCGGTGCTCGCTGACCTACATTGCCTCCCGGTTAAGCAAGGCCTCGATTTCAAAATTCTCATTCTTGTTTTCAATTCCCTCCAGGGACTCGCCCCTCTCTATCTCTAATTTCCTTCAGTTCCCCCCCCCCCCCCACCCTTCCCCAGAGATATCTGCGCTCCTCTAATTCTGCCCTCTTGAGCATCCCTGATTATAATCGCTCAACCATTGGTGGCTGTGCCTTCTGTTGCCAAGGCCCTAAGCTCTGGAATTCCCTGCCTAAACCTGTCCGCCTCCCTACCTCTCCCTCCTCCTTTAAGACGCTCCTTAAAATCTACCTCTTTGACCAAGCTTTTGGTCACCTGCCCTAATTTCTCCTTATGTGGCTCGGTATCAAATTTTTTGTCTTATAACACTCGTGTGAAGCGCCTTGGGACGTTTTACTATGTTAAAGGCACTGTATAAATACAAGATGCTGTTAAGAATTCTTATCTAATGGCTTATACTGTGGAAAACATTTTTTTTTTTAAACATATTTTAGCCGTTGCTCGTGCCTCTTAATTGTTTGTAAATTTTCATAAATGCAAGTTCTTTCTTTCTTCTTTTGGTTGACTGGTAATCTTTTATGTTCACTTGAACATGCAGCTAGGGCCTCAGTTCAACATCTCATTTAAAAAAAAATGCGGCACAACCTACCAATGTTACCTCTAATTTGCGGTCTAAGTGCACGTTTGCAGCACGGCATCTTCCAGCGGCAGAAGCTGGCGAGCGGCCTACGCAGGACCTGCCAACTGGTGCGTGGTGGCGCACCTCAGGGGGAAACACTGCTACCTACTGAACTGAAGGGTCGGTCTCAATTATGTACTCGTCCTGAAGGAGGGGGCTTGAACCCACGACCTTCCGAGCGCTACCACCGAGTCAAGCTGGCAATGGAAAGCTACTCACAACTTGTACCGGACATAGAATGCACAGCACAGAAACAGGCCATTCGGACCAACTGGTCCGTGCCGGTGTTTGTTTTCCACACGAGCCTCCTCCCACCCCTCTTCATCTAACCCTATCAGCATATCCTCTATTCCTTTCTTCCTCACGCGTTTATTTAGCTTCTCCTTAAATGCACCTATGCTATTCGCCTCAAACACTCCTGGTGGAAGCTCGTTCCACATTGATGTTTTACATCGAATATAACTGCACCTTATATCCGCACTAGAAATGCTTCCAAACCATATACAACAACTTGCATTTGTTTCGAGCTGTTAATATATAAAACCATCCCATGGTGCTTCATACATGCGCAACAAGGGGGAAAAAAATGGATGCCGAGCCAAAGAGAGACTGGGGGGGGGGCGGGGACGACAGGTGGGTATTTGTGAGGGTCTTAGGGGAGGGAGGTGGAAAAGCAGAGGGGTTTAAGAGAAGGAATTCCGGTGCGTAGAGTCTAGTCAGCTGAAGGCACGACAATGGTGGGCGAAGGGAGGGGTAACGCACAACAGGCTGGCGTCACATACCTTATATAATATTCTTGGAAGTTATAGCAATCAATTAAATTATTTTACGGTAATTTCAGTTGAAGAAGTTTACGGCACAGAAGGGGGCCATTTGGTCCAGTGTGTCTGTGCCGGACGAAAAAGAGCTATCCAATTAATCCCACTTTCCAGCTCTCAGTCCGTAGCCCTGTAAGGTTGCAGCACTTCAAGTGCATATCCAAGGAATTTTTTAAAAATGTGATGAGGATTTCTGCCTCTCCCACCCTTTCAGGCAGTGAGTTCCAGACCCCCACCACCCTCTGGGTGAAAAAGTTTCTCCTCAACTCCCCACTAATCCTTTTACCAATTACTTTAATTCTATGCCTCCTGGTTATTGTCCTCCCTGCTAAGGGAAATAGGTGCTTCCTATCCACTCTATCTCGGCCCCTCATAATTTTATACACCTCAATTAAGTCTCCTCTCAGCCTCCTCTGTTCCAAAGAAAACAACGCCAGCCGATCCAATCTTTCCTCATATTCTCCAGATATTCCCAAAGCTACATTTTTGTCAAATTCCCTTAACACATGATGTAAATCTCTACATCATAGGAGTACTGCATACTGCATACAGTGAAAAGTAGTTACCATTTTAACTGCTGGATGCATCCAAATCCAAAGCTGTCTGTTTTCAGAATGGCTTTCAGTCTGTGCTTTAGGCCTCCACAGGAATGTGACTGGGCCCAGTGGCTTCTCAGGATATTGGTCTGCCTTGTAAAGAACCAATGACCCTTGACACTTCCCAGACAGGCAGGCCACAGCGGCAAATGTAGCACCTGTAGTACCACAAAAATCAGCAGGACAGTTATTCATTAGAACATTTAAGAGTACACCACAGAACAGGTTTTACGTATAGTGGAGAACCAAGACAGGATAAAAAAAAGTTTACGAGTTTGTTATCTGTTCATTTTCACAAATAGGTAATTGTTGAACGGTCTCAATTACTATAACTAGTTGACCTCCTGCGGCATGCCACATGGCGAGTCAAGACCAAACACAGTGTTTAGATAAAATGGGGGGATAACTGGAGTGTACTACTGGGGTGGGATTGGCGGGGGGGGGGGGGGGGGGAAGAAAGGGATACACACAGATACAGAGAGCCACATGACCAGCAAACTCTTATTGGGGTGGGGGGGGGGGGGGGGGGGGGGGGGGGGGGGGGAAAGAAATGCAATTAATACAAGTAAACGTCTCTCAACTGGAGGGAGTCGCACGTTTTACTTCAAGGCCATTAGAGGAAAGATGTGATTGCACTAGAGAGGGTGCAGGGGAGATTTATGAGGATGTTGCCAGGACTGGGGAATTTTAGCTATGAGGAAAGATTGGATAGGCTGGGGTTGTTTTCTTTGGAAGAGGAGGCTGAGGCGAGACTTGATTGAGGTTTATAAAATTATGAGGGGGCCTAGATAGAGCATATAGGAAGGACCTATTTCCCCTAGCAGAGGGGTCGATAACCAGGGGGCATAGATTTAAAGTAATTGGTAGAAGGATTAGAGGGGAGTGGAGGAGAACTTTTTTCACCCAGAGGGTGGTGGGGGTCTGGAACTCACTGCCTGAAAGAGTGGGAGAGGCAGAAACCCTCATCACATTTAAAAAGTACTTGGATATACACTTGAAGTTCCGTAACCTACAGGGCTATGGACCAAGAGCTGAAAAGTGGAATTAGGCTGAATAGCTCTTTTTTGGCTGGCACAGACACAATGGACCGAATGGCCTCCTTCTGTGCTGTAAATTTCTATGATTCTAGGCCAATTGTCTCTATGAACTTGGAGGGAGGGGGCCTCTTGATGCTGCTCCAAAGGCCAGTAAACAAAGAGGGGTAAGGGGTTTGGGACATTAAGCTATCTTGAGAGTGGAGCAGCAAGGGAGAGAAATCAAGAGAATGACGAAAGGTCATCGACCTGAAACGTTAACTCTGTTTCTCTCTCTCTCTCTCCACAGATACTGCCTGACCTGCTGAGTATTTCCAGCATTTTCTGTTTTTATGTAAGAGAATGTCATGTCTAGCAAGGTCTCTTAATGGAGTGGCAAGAGTCATTTTTTTCACGGTGGTGGCATCCCAGGCACTTTAACCTCTCTGCACTAGGGCAAGGGAGAAAGAGGCCATTTATTTAGCTTGAAGTTCATTTGTGCCAAAAAAGAATGTTAAGAAAAAGTAAATGTATCACCGTGATTGAGGTGAAAAGTATAAGTAGCACTGAATTCTGTGTCCTATTACTACCCGGGAGCTGTATGGATTGGATTAAGTGCACTTGTGTGGCGAATTAACACACAATGTCACATAGGTAGTAGGGCGAGCGTGTGCATCTGGGACTCCCCACGGAGTTTCTAATCTTCATCAGGCCACCAAGGGGAGGCAGTAAACACCAGTAAACCCTGGTTCATGCAGGGTTCAGCCCTTTAGGACTGAGATGAGGAGAAATTTCTTTGTGAATCTTTGGATTTCTCTACCCCAGAGGGCTGTGGATGCTGAGTTGTTGGGTATATTCAAGACTGAGCTCGATAGATTTTTGGACTCTAAGGGAATCAAGGGAAATGGGGAATGAACGAGAAAGAGGAGTGGAGGTCGAAGATCAGCCTTGATCTTACTGAATGGTGGAGCAGGCTCGAGGGGCCGTATGGCCTACTCCTGCTCCTATTTCTTAAATCACACATCATGAAGTATATCTCCTAGCAACTGTGTCAAAAAAGTTGAGGTCAAAAGTCTGGCAGCATGATGCATTGCTGCTTGAATCAGGAAGAACAGAATAAAATGAGGATAATGTTTAAATATTTATTTTGGATTTGAGAAGAACAATGAAAATACCTGCATCTCTACTACTCAAAGGTGCAAGAGCCGCCAGGAGATTCTCCTCCGTACCATTCAGCTCCAAGCAGCAATAGTAAGACAAATCCTGAAAGAAATGCATACAAAAACACCTCGAAAGATTACTAATGAAAACTACGGCCAAAAGCTCCCAGAATATAAACTGGCAATTATAAACAGTGATATCTCTATCTGAATTGATTCAAACAATTATCTTTGTGTTGTCCAGATAAATATAGTTATCCTTTACCCAAAAAAGTACACAAGACAAAATAGTCCTGATCTTGAATATTTACAGTCTTCAATATAATTTCACTTTTAGGAGATTTAGAAAAGTTACAAAATGCACTTGTTAAACTGTGTGGACAAAAATTCTCTCACAGTTGGATCATAGTACACGAGAACCATCGTCTTGCACGCAAAAAAGACTTGCATTTCTGTAGCGCCTTTCACAACCTCAGGACATCCCAAAGCGCTTTGAAGTACAGCCAATGAAGTACTTTTATTTTTGAAGTGTAGTCACTGTTGTAATGTAGGAAACGCAGCAGCCAATTTGCACACAGCAAGCTCCCACAAACAGCAATGTGATAATCCCACATAAATTATGCTGATTGAGGGATAAATATTGGTCAGGACACCGGGGATAACTCCCCTGCTCTTCTTCAAAATAGTGCCATGGGATCTTTTACACCCACCTGGAAGAGCAGACTGGGTCTCAGTTTAACATTTCATCCGAAAGACAACATCTCCGACAGTGCAGCGCTCCCTCGGTACTGCACTGGACGTCAGCCTAGATTTTTGTGCTCAAGTCCCTGGAGTGGGACTTAAACCCACAACCTTGTGACTAGGAGGGAGGGTGCTACCCACTGAACCACAGCAGACACAAAATCCTGTGAACAATCTAGCTGGAAGCTCCATCTAAATATTTTTTTCTCTCTGTTTTAGACAGCGGAGTAGATTAATTTCTAGACAAAATGTCAGAGGACAAATTTCAATTGCAGCCTCCACTAAAATGCAATTAATCTTTTACAGAATAGAGTTGAACATAGCTCTCTTCATAAACCTATCAAAACAGAGTAACTGAATTATGGCACATTACAAGTCCATGTAGTGAGCTACTAATAAATTTATAACAGTTTCTAAATTATTTCATTATTCTTCTGCAGCTCAACTGCTACATCTAAAAGTGATTGCCCTTCAAGGCCATTGCACGATTAAACACCTTATGTAAAAATCACCGTGACTGAGAGATTAGGGTCAGTTGAGAAGCAGGAAGAAATAAATTGAGACAGAACGTTGTCCCGAGCTTTCAGATTATCATAACCATTCAGTGAAGATGCTGAACAATGCTGGCACTTATACAATACTCATCCAGAATTCTCCCTTTGCTTGTAAATGATCTTTCTCTCCCATACATTTTTTTTAAATTCGTTCCTGGGATGTGGGCGTCGCTGGCAAGCCCAGCATTTATTGCCCATCCCTAGTTGCCCTCGAGAAGGTGGCAGTGAGTCGCCTTCTTGAACCGCTGCAGTCCATGTGGTGTAGATAGTCCCACAGTGCTGTTAGGGAGAGTGTTCCAGGATTTTGACCCCGCGACGATGAAGGAACGGTGATATACTTCCAAGTCAGGATGGTGTGTGACTTGGGGGGGGAAGGAGAAGGAAAGGGGTGCGGGGGACATTAAATATTAAAATAGCTTCATAACATTTTTAGCAAAGATGAATTTGTAAACAACATTCAATTATAGGGATTTGAAAAATGTAATTTACATCTTATAGTATAGAATATAATTCTCCTCCACAGAATGATAAAAACATCAGACAGATTTTAGGGTACCTGCAGAAGGCAATGCTTCGTCATGGCACGGTAACATGCTCTGTAACTTTTAGTGGTTGGTTTATTGCCCAAACAGTATCCCCACTTTTTGACCATGTGGAATCTTTTTGCATGCCATATGTGAGTCTCCAGCCAAATGTTTTTCCGCTGCCTTCGGTTAAATTCCAGTAACAAGTTGCCATGTCGTCGACGGGCTTTACGAGACTTGCTTTTTGATTGCTCTTTTTTCAGATGTGCAATCTTTTCTACCTGTCAGAAAAGGCCTGGTCAGTAAGTTGCTCAATCAGGGCTTTCACAAAGCATTTTCAAACTCTTCTTTCGCGTAAAGAAAGACAGACTTGCATTCCTATAGCACCTTTCACAACCACCAGACGTCCCAAAACGCTTTACAGCCAATGAAGTACTTTTTGAAGTGTAGTCACTGTTTTAATGTAGGAAACAAGGCAGCCAATTTGCGCACAGCAAGCTCCCACAAACAGCAGTGTGATAATGACCAGATAATCTGTTTTAGTGATGTTGATTGAGGGTATAAATATTGGCCCAGGACACCGGGGATAACTCCCCTGCTCTTCTTCGAAATAGTGGCCGTGGGATCTTTTATGTCCACCTGAGCGTACAGACAGGGCCTTGGTTTAACGTCTCATCCGAAAGACGGCACCTCCGACAGTGTTGCACTCCCTCAGCACTGCAATAGAGTGTCAGCCTAGCTTTCTGTGCTCAAGTCCTTGGAGTGGGACTTGAACCCACAACCTTCTGACTCGTACATTGACCACTCAACAAATGACAAACCATAATTATCTGTATCATCAATACTTGAATAAAGTTTATCTATTTCAGCACAGGACAACATTCTCACTGTAGTTTTAAAACAGCTGTACTTCAGCTTATAAAAGAAAATTTGTTCCGCACCCTGAAACAATCAAGGCAAGACCTTAGTAAAATTCACAACATAAATCGGAATGAGAATCTACCAATAACTACTTCATGCACAATATGCAATGTAGTAGCAAAGCCATCAGCATGTGGAAGCTATGCTGAGAGTTGAATGCTACTATAGCACCAAGTGAACATTAACTATTTACATTAGCAACTGCTACAATCTAATAGAGCTGTGCTACTTAATGATAAATCTGCTGATCCAACAAGGGAGCCCAGGCTTCTTTATTCACCTTCAGCATAAAGGTTATGTTAACTAGAACCTGTAATTTGCTTTACAATCACAAAAGGGAAGTACAGACACGGGAGGCCAATTTCAGATCATAACCTCTGCCCCCATTTTCCACCCCCCCCAGACAGCAGCTGTTGCTAATTCTGCTATTCCTTTTGCCTCGCACCATCATCCCGTTTGTCTTTTAATCTCTCCCGCCTTCCACCCTGTCACAGACCTTCTCGTTTGTTCTTTCCTCCCCTCCCCCAGCTTATGCAATTGCTTAAAGCCGGTTATATCTCTAACTTTTTCCAGTTCTGACGAAAGGTCACCGACCTGAAAACATTAACTCTGTTTCTCTCTCTACAGATGTTGCTCGACCTGCTGAGTATTTTCAGCATTTTCTGTTTTTATTACAGATCCGGGAGGCCATTCATCCCAACTAGGTCTTCCTTCCATTAAAACTCATAATGCCCCAATCATAGCAAGTAACTGAGAACTGAATGGCTTCAGAGTTTTTGCCTCCATTACTCCACCCAGAAAGACCCTTCCAGGTATTGATCACTTTGATTCACTTGTAATAGATTTACCTCTTTCTTTGCAATTTCTCGAAGCCTTCGTGGCAGACGTTTAATATTGTGACTCATAGCTCTTCTGCGCATCTGTGGTGGTAGGGACTGCAGAAACTGAGAACTAGATTTGTGCGTGACTGCTTTTAACATGGCATTGATTTCGGCAGCACGGGCTTGAGCAAAATTTGTTGCTGCAATATGAAAAATAAATGTTAAGAAATGGATTTACGATTTTAAGACGACAAAAGTTTCCTTTTTCCAACTTCTGTCCCCTTCAGGTTTCCTCTCCAATTTCCTCCCCTTTACACCTTCTTCTCCTGAAGCTGGCAACTTCACAAGCCACGTCACTTCAATACTTTGCAAACCTTGGACGATAAATTTTGCCAAGTTATTTGCTATTAAAGCCTTCATACACACTTCCACTGCTGGTAAATTTTCCTAGCCCACGGAGGCTAATTCCAGAACTTGCTTTCATGGAATCATAGAATGATACACCACAGGAAGCCATTCTTTAAAAGAGCTCTCCAGTCAGTCCCACTTCCCTGCTCTTTCCCCATAGACTGCAAATTTCTCCCTTTCAAGTATTTATCAAATTCGCTTTTGAAAGCTACTATTAAATCTGGTTCCACCGCCCTTTCAGGCAGCGCATTCCAGATCATAACAACTCGCTGCGTAATTTTTTCCTCCTCATGTCGCCTCTGGTTGTTTTGCCAATCATCTTAAATCTGTCTCCTCTGGTTAGCAACCCTTCTGCCACTGGAAACAGTTTCTCCTTATTTACTCTATCAAAACCTTCATGATTTTGAGCACCGCTATCAAATCTTCTCTTAATCTTCTTTGTTCTAAGAAGAACAATCCCAGCATTTCTAGTCTCTCCACATAACTGAAGTCCCTCATCCCTGGTACCATTCTGGTAAATCTCTTGTGCACCCTCTCTAAGGCCTCGACACCCTCCTAAAGCGTGGTGCCCAGAATTGGGCACAATACTCCAGTTGGGGCCTAACCAGTGTTTTATAAAGGTTCAGCACAACTTCCTTGCTTTTGGACTCTATTAGTAAAACCAAGGATCCCATATGCCTTTTTAACAGCCTTCTCAACTTATCCTGCCACCTTCAAAGATTTGTGTACATACACCCCCAGGTGTCTCTGTTCCTGCACTCCTTTAAGATTATACCATTTAGTTAATATTGCCTCTCCTCATTCTTCGTACCAAAAGTTACTTCACACTTCTCTGCATTAAATTTCACCAGTCTGTCCACGTTCTCCTGAAGTCTGCTACCTTGTTGTTTACTACATTTCCGAGTTTTGTCTCATCTGCAAATTTTTAAATTATGCTCTTTATACCCTAGTCCAGGTAATTAATATACATCAAAAAGAGCAGTGGTCCCAATACCGACCCCTGGGGAACACCACTGTATACTTCCTTCCAGTCTGAAAAACAACCGTTCACCAATACTCTTGGCTTTCTGTCCGTTAGCCAAATTCGTATCCATGCTGCCACTGTCCCTTTAACCCCATGGGCTTCAATTTTGCCAACAAGTTTATTATATGACACTTTATTAAACGCCTTTCGAAAGATCATAGACACAAAAACTGCACTACTACAAAGCAAAATACTGCAGATGCTGGAAATCTGAAATAAAAACAGACAATGCTGGAAATACTCAGCAGGTCAGGCAGCATCGAGAGAGAGAGAGAGAGAGAGAGAGAGACAGAGAGGGAGACAGAGAGAGAGACAGAGAGAGAGGGAGAGGGAGAGAGAGAGAGGGAGAGAGGGAGAGACAGAGACAGAGACAGAGACAGAGACAGAGACAGAGACAGAGACAGAGAGAGAGAGAGAGAGACACAGAGACAGGGAGATAGGGAGAGAGGGAGGGAGAGAGAGAGAGAGAGAGAGAGAGAGAGAGAGAGAGAGAGAGAGAGAGAGAGAGAGAGAGAGAGAGAGAGACAGAGACAGAGACAGAGACAGAGACAGAGAGGGAGACAGAGAGAGAGACAGAGAGAGAGACAGAGAGAGAGACAGAGAGAGAGACAGAGAGAGAGACAGAGAGAGAGACAGAGAGAGAGACAGAGAGAGACAGAGAGAGAGACAGAGAGAGAGACAGAGAGAGAGACAGAGAGAGAGACAGAGAGAGAGACAGAGAGAGAGACAGAGGGAGAGACAGAGGGAGAGACAGAGGGAGAGGGAAAGAGAGAGAGAGGGAGAGACAGAGACAGAGACAGAGACAGAGAGAGAGAGAGAGAGAGAGAGAGACACAGAGACAGGGAGACAGGGAGAGAGGGAGAGAGGGAGAGAGGGAGAGAGAGAGAGAGAGAGAGAGAGAGAGAGAGAGAGAGAGAGAGAGAAACAGAGTTAACGTTTCAGGTCGATGACCTTTGACGAATGGCTGAAGGGTTGATAACCAGAGGGCGCTGATTTAAGGTGATTGGCAAAAGAACCAGAGGCGACATGAGGAAAAACATTTTTTATGCAATGAGTTGTTAGGATTTGGAATGCACTGCCTGAAAGGGCAGTGGATACAGAGTCAATAGTAGCTTTCAAAAGGGAATTGGATAAATACTGGAAGGAGAAAAATTGCAGGGATATGGGGAAAGAGCGGGAGGAATGGGACTAACTGGATTGCTCTTCGAAAAGAGCCGGTGCAGAGTCGATGGGCTGAATGGCCTCCTTCTGTGCTGTACTATTCTATTCTATGAAATTTGGCATTATGCGCTCCAGGTATGCACCAAGCAACAGCGCATCAGAATTTGAACCCCAATATTGTCATTGCCCGAATAGAAGGACATGAAGGAGACCAATATGTAGTCATTCAGCCATTACAAGGAGAAAAATGAAGGTTCTGTGAGGTGAGGGCGTGTGAATGGAGGGTATTGCTGAATAATTTGAGGATCCAACAATGAAGTAAAGTTGCTGAGCAAAACTGGCATTTATAATTCAGGGCTCAAGTCAATTAGTTGACGGAAATGCAAGTCGCCCATTGAAGGTCATTCACTCTTCAATACCATCACAAGACACCCAGGTTAAAGAGCATCATTAAATAAAACAGCCAGACAGTACGAGAGCTTTAGAACCGGACGTTTTAAAAATTAATTTGTTCCAGTAATAATAAAGTAAAATTCTGTCCACTGTAGAGCACTTACCAGTTAGGATTTTGGGAATTTCTTGAGAATGGCCACGATAACTTCCTCTTGAGCTTCCTCGGTATCCTCGGAATCCTCCTCTATGTGAGCCTCTCTGCCGGTCACTATAACAGGGCGGCTGATGACTGGGTCCCACCTGCTGCTGCTGAACATGGTCGCCATTAACACCTAAATTTCAAAAGAAAAGGCCAAAAGTGATTGAATTCTTAGACGTTTTTTAAAAAAAAAGGACCATTAGGCCAACGAGTCTTTGTCTTTTTTGAAAGATCTCGATCCCAGCTACCTGCCTTCACACAATATGCCTCAATCCCTACTCGCTCCATAAATGCACTGATTTGCCTGTTGGAAACTAAATTTATACTATCTGGTTCAATGGCCTACTCTGGTATCATTCCAGAACTATCATCCTTTGGCTAAAAGGAAGGCAGAAAGAACACATCAACAACTAAACAATAAACATGAATGTCAAGTCAAAGCATCGGGACGATTTTCAAATTTCAAAAAACATATGCCAGAGAAGGTCCACCAATACCCAGAATCAAATTTGTTAAGCCTGAACCCGAGATATTGCAACTTCCTTATGATAAAAATCAAGCTGAAACTTACCTGTTTGTAATTCTAGATTCCGGTGCACTAAAGGCTGCCCCATACATCAGTAAGTGCACAGCTCTGAACAACCCTCCAACAACGCTCAGTAAGCTCGACACCATCCAGGGCAAAGCATCCACCACCTTAAACATTCACTCCCTCCACCACCGGCGTACCGTGGCTGCAGTGTGTACCATCTACAAGATGCACTGCAGCAACTCGCCAAGGCGTCTTTGACAGCACCTCCCAAACCCGCGACCTCTTCCACCTAGAAGGACAAGGGCAGCAGGCGCATGGGAACTCCACCACCTCCAAGTTCCCCTCCAAGTCACACACCATCCTGACTTAGAAGTATGTCGCCAATCCTTCATCGTCGCTGGGTCAAAATCCTGGAATTCCCTCCCCTAAGAGCACTGTGGGAGTATCTTCACCACACGGACTGCAGCAGTTCAAGAAGGCGGCTCACCATCACCTTCTCAAGGGCAGTTAGGGATGGGCAATAAATGCTGACCTTGCCAGCAACGCCCACATCCCATTAACGAGTAAAAAAAAACTACACTACTCCAGACAAAGAGAATATCTACTTCTTCAACTTCAGCAAATGACCAAGATTTTACATACACAATACAAGGACATCCCAGCAAAGACTCCAGTTACCCAATCCATTTCCCTTTCCAATCTGTTCTTCACAAGCCCTAGCAAGAGACAAAAAAGATAGAAAAACCCATTACCAAGTTCACATTATAAATCTGGAAAGAGGCCCGAGCTCCACTAACGATTCCAGCAGGTTAGTGAGCCCTCTCCCCAGTCTGGCACTGCGGGGGGAGGCAATACAAAAGCTAGAACACCAGACTGCATTAAGGCAGATTTTCGAAAGATGAAGAGCGAGCTGGCTGAGGTGAGGTGGAAGGAGAAATTGGCACTTAGGACTATTTTTTTTTATATAAAAGAGATGGTAAATGTACAGAATATTCATTAAAAAGGATAACTGATAGATTTGGGATACCATGGATAAATAAAGAGGTTAGAAACCAATTAAAATTAAAGAGGTGGCTTATAAGGACTATAATAATAATGAAATAACTAAAGGAGAATGAGAAAATAAAAAAGGTCAAAACGCAGTGTTCCCTCTCATTTTTTTGGCTGCGTGGCCCCTTTAACGGGCTGCACAGGTCATTCAAAATTCCGATCATGTGCTGTTTTTCTATTTAAAAGCCAGCTCACCGGCTGCGTGGGACCAGCAGAGCGCCGCGAAGCCACGCAGCTTAAATGGAACATTGGTCAAATGGGCTAAATGTGACAGATGGAATTCAATGTCAGTAAGTGCAAGGCCATATATTTCGGTTAAAAAAAGCAGTAAATATACGCTGACTGGAAAAAGGCTCGGTGCTGTGGAAGGGCTCAGGAATTAAATGAAGTCTTTACTATTTTTTTTAAAAAACGGGTGCAGTAATTACATTTATATGGTACCTTTAATGTAAAAATATTCTAAGGGGACTTGCTCAAGGGGAGGGGAGAATAGACAACAGGAAAGATTTGTGGAAAGTTAGGATCAACGTAATCATGGTCAAAAAGGAAGGTTAGGAGGCGGCTTTTGAAGGCAAGGATATTTATAGCAAGTCAGAGCAGTTTGAGATAACAACAACTTGTATTTATACAGAATAACAACAGAAAACGCTGGAAAAACTCAGCAGGCCAGGCAGCATCCGTGGAGAGAGAAACAGAGTTAACGTTTCAGGTCGAAGACCTTTCATCAGAACTGGAAAAAAGCAGGAAATGAAATAGATTTAAAGCAAGGATAATGCTGGGAAAAGGGGGAGGGGATGAAAGAACAAAAGGAGAGATTAGGAGACCTTGAGAGACATTAAGAGATAATCAAGGCAAGAGGAGGTGTTGATGTAACAGGTTGAGGCTAAATGAAGTGTGAAATGCGCTGGCAGAATGAAGGACAGCTGCCAGCTTCTGGGAGGAAAAAAAAGGGGGGGCCAAACAATTTATTTATATAGCGTCTTTAACGTAGTAAAACATCCCAAGGCGCTTCACAGGAGCGATTATCAAACAAAATTTGACACCGAGCCACATAAGAAAATATTAAGACAGGTGACCAAAAGCTTGGTCAAAGAGGTAGGTTTTAAGGAGCGTCTTAAAATAGGAAGGAGAGGTAAAGAGGTTTAGGGAGGGAATTCCTGAGCTTAGGGCCAAGGCAGCTGAAGGCACGGCCTCCAATGGCGGAGCCATTAAAATCAGGGATGCGCAAGAAGCCAGAATTAGAGGAGCGCAGATATCTCGGGGGGCGTTGTAGGGCTGGAGGAGATTAGAGATAGGGAGGGGCGAGGCCGTGGAGGGATTTGAAAACAAGGATGAGAATTTTAAAATCGAGGTGTTGCTGGACGGGGGCCAATGTAGGTCAGCGAGCACAGGGGTGATGGGACATGGTGCGAGTTAGGACACGGGCAGCAGAGGTTTGGATGAGCTCAAGTTTATGGAGGGTGGTCAGGAGAGCATTGGAATTCCAGAGTACAGGGGTGTGATTGCTAAAGGCTCTGCCACTAGTGGTGGAACGGAGGGAGGAAGGGGTGCACAGTATTGCAGACTCAAAAGCAGGCAGCTTGAATTAGGGTGTATGGCTAGACAAGATTGCAACGGAGGATGGAGCAAAGCCGTAAGGACCCACAGATAACACATACTTTACCAACGTGACTGGATCAGTACTTTTATTTTTCACCCATAAACCAAGTACAGGCTGCTCAAAACTTCAGACTATACAAACATTTTGTACCTCCACGATGGCGTGTAAACCAGCCTTCACGTGGATTATCAGTCTGTGAGTCGGATCGTCCCATTCCAGATCTGCCAGCCCCTGCATCAGATGAGGAAAAGGTGATATTGCTGGGCTGGTTTCTCCTCATCTTGGCATATTTCTTTTCTTTTCGACTGACTCCAGACATGGCTTTACAAAAAAAAAAAAATTTTAATTAATTAAATTTCACAACAAAATTTACACACAAGAAATACATAATGAACTTCTTTTTTATTATTCATTCACGGGATGTGGGCGTCGTTGGCAAGACCTGCATTTATTGCCCATCCCCTAATTGTCCTCGAGAATGCGCTGGTGAGCCACCTTTTTGAACCGCTGCAGTTTTTTTGTAGTGGACTACTGAGAGGCTTGCTCGGTCCAGCCTGTGTGACTCCAGTCCTGCACGAACGTGGTCAACTCTTAAATACCCTCAGGGGTGGCCTAGCAAGCCACTCAGTTATCATCACATGGACTGCTGTGGTTTAGCAAGGAAGCCCACCATCACCTTCGCAGGGCAACTGGGATGGGCAATAAATGCCAGCCTTGCCAGCGACACGCACATCCCAAGAATGAAAAAAAATCTGAAACATGGATGAATATAGATACACCGTAGTAATTTTTTGTTAATTATACAAAAATTAAGCATAACACAATCTTGTTGCACAAGATAAAAGGGGTGTGCTATCATATACATTAGAATTTACCGAATGCTTAATTAGAAAAGTGTCAAAATAATATCCTGTCGCAAAACATTTGTATAAATTTAAAAATCATGGAATTTACTGTATAATGATTGCAGGCCAACAAAGAGAGAGAGGGGTTCAGCATCTTTAAGACAAATAAACTTCTAGGCACAATGCAGAGTTAAAAAAAATTAAAGAACATTTAATAAAATTATGCAATAAGATGGAACAACAACAACATGGCTCTCTGCCCTTGCTTCATACAGAAGGCATCAATCTTGCACCAAAAAAATCTCTGCAGTATTCCGTTGTCATAGAAGCTAAGCAAGGACTTTATGTAGAGGACTTAATCCTTCAATGTGAGATTTAAAAATGTCATCTCAGGCAAACATTGGTGAACACTCAGCAATCCAGGGTTGGGAAGACTGGGGAACAAGATAAATAGAATTAGTTTTTTTTTATTTGTACTTTGCAGACTTCACCGCTGACCTTTGCAATAATGTAAAACCCTTGGTGTGTTGGAAATTGTTGCAAGTGAGTTATAAAGTTGGTGGGTTTGCACTCATGCTGCAGATAGCAGTGCCAAGGTGGCGCTGATACTGAAGAGAGAAGTGGTAAACACATCAGGCTGAACAACAACAGCTTGTATTTATATAGCGCCTTTAACATAGTAAAACGTCCCAAGGCACTTCACATGAGCGTTATCAAATAAAATCGGACACTGAACTGCGTAAGGAGAAATTAGGGCAGGTGACCAAAAGCTTGGTTGAAGAGGTAGGGTTTAAGGAGCATCTTAAAGGAGGAGAGAGGTAGCGAGGCGGAGAGGTTTAGGGAGGGAATTCCAGAGGTTAGGGCCTTGGCAGCTGAAGGCACGGCCACCAGTGGTTGAGCGATTATAATCAGGGATGCTCAAGAGGCCAGAATTGGAGGAGCGCTGAGATCTCGGAGGGCTGTGGGGCTGGAGGAGATTACAGAGATAGGGAGGGACGGATTTGAAAACGAGGAGAATTTTAAAATCAAGGCATTGCTTAACTGGTCAGTGAGCACACGGGTGATGGGTGAACGGGACTTGGTGCGTGTTAGGACATGGGCAGCAGAACAAGAGATTACTCCCGCTCACCTGAGCAAGAGGTGAAGTCATTAAATTTGCTATCACTCTTTTATAGAGCTTCCCTAGTCAATTCAGAAGTGAGCAAAGCAAATAAAAAGTTAACCTGCACACAAGGCATTGTTACTTGTGTATATGCAGTTGCTTCACAAAAGTTATTTTTAAACTTCTTCCTACGGCTCCAATAATTTCTTCAGGAGGTTGTGGAACTTCTGTAATGGTTTTGATCTTCCAGAAATCCCTAGATTCTAGAACGGTTCCAATGGATTGGAAGGTAGCAAATGTAACACCGCTGTTCAAGAAAGGAGGGAAGAGAGAAAACTGGGAACTATAGGCCAGTTAGCCTGACATCAGTCGTCGGGAAAATGCTGGAATCCATTATTTGGACATGGCAACAGGGCACTTGGAAAATCACAATACGACTCGGCAGAGTCAACACGGTTTTATGAAAGGGAAATTGTGTTTGACAAAGTTTTTTGAGGGTGTAACTAGCAGGGTAGATAAGAGGGAACCAATGGATGTAGTATATTTGGATTTTCAGAAGGCATTCGATAAGGTGCCACACAAGAGGTTGTTACACAAGATTAGGGCTCATGGGATTGGTGGTAGTATATTAGCATTAAGGATTGGTTAACGGACAGAAAACAGAGTAGGAATAAACGGGTCATTTTCGGGATGGCAAGGTGTTCTTCTCCTTCTCTTCTTAGGCAGTCCCTCGGAACCGAGGATGACTTGCTTCCACATTAAAAATCAGTTCTCAGGTGACTGATGAGTCCAATGCGGGACCTACAGTCTCTGTCACAGGTGGGGCAGACGGTGGGGTGCTTGGGTTGACGTGCGCTCCTTGCACTTGGCTTCCGCTTGCTCCCGGTGAAGAGACTCGAGGTGTTTGGCGCCTTCCCGGATGCTTCTCCTCCACTTTGTGCGGTCTTGGGCCAGGGATTCCCAGGTGTCGGTGGGGATGTTACACTTTTTCAAGGAGGCTTTGAGGGTGTCCTTGAAGCGTTTCCTCTGCCCACCTGGGGCTCTCTTGCCGTGCCAGAGCTCCGAGTAGAGCGCTTGTTTTGGGAGTCTCGTATCGGGCATGCGGACGATGTGACCCGTCCATCGGAGCTGATCGAGCGTGGTCAAAGCTTCGATGCTGGGGATGCTGGCCTGAGCGAGAACACTGACGTTGGTGCTCCTATCCTGCCAATGGATTCGCAGGATCTTGCGGAGGCAGCGTTGGTGGTACCTCTCCAGTGCTTTGAGGTGCCTGCTGTACATGGCCCATGTCTCTGAGGCATACTTGAGAGGTCGCACAACACCATACAGCAGGGCGGGTATCACTGCTGCTCTGTAGACCATGAGCTTAGTGCCGGGTTTGAGGTCCTGGTCTTCAAACACTCTCTTCCTCAGGCGACCGAAGGCTGCACTGGCACACTGAAGGCGGTGTTGAACTTCGTCATCGATGTCTGCCCTTGTTGACAGTAGGCTCCCGAGGTATGGAAAGTGGTCCACGTTGTCCAAGGCCTTGTCGTTTATGCTTAGAACATGGCCTCGTCATAACCAACACCTTGTCCCGTCAGAGAGAAAAGTACAAGGCTTCATGGCAGCACCCTCGCTCCAAGCACTGGCATCTGCTGGACTACGTCATCGTCCGAGCGAGGGACCGCAAGGACGTCCGCATCACCCGCGCCATGACAGGAGCTGACGACTGCTGGACAGACCACCGCCTAATCCGCTCTGTCATCGCCATCAATGTAGCCCCAAAATAGCAGCGGCAACAGAAACAATGCCGCAGGAAAATTAACGCCGGAGCACTCAAAGACCCCGCTAAGAAAGCCCTATTCAGCCTGCGCCTCACAAACAACCTGACGACTCCCAGTGATGCAGAGACACAGAGTGCCCACAGCGCCTGGTCTGCACTCAAGGCCTCCATAATCAGCACCTGTGAAGAGACGCTCGGTCACTCGACCAGGAAACACCAAGACTGGTTCGACGAGAATGACCAGGAGATCCAGGAGCTAATAAGCCGCAAGCGCAAGGCATTCCTGATCTGGAAACAGCAACAGAACTCGAGAGTAAGAAAGCAGCTCTACAGATGCCTGAAGGCTGAGGTCCAACAAAAAACTCGCGACCTAAAGAACAGATGGTGGGTGGAGAAAGCGCAGGAGATCCAGCAGCTAGCCGACAACCACGGCGTGCGTGGATTCTTTAGCGCAGTCAAGACCATCTACGGCCCAAGCACCCAAGGCTCTACCCCACTGCAGGCCAAGAACGGAGTGGTACTCATCAAGGACAGAGAGACAGTCAGTGCCCGCTGGAAGGAGCACTTCGAAGATCTCCTTAACCGCGACTCTGTCTTCGACGCGAGTGTCCTCAACTCCATCCCGCAGCATGCTACCCACCACCATCTCAGCACAACCCCAGCCCGGCATGAGGTTGAAAAGGCCATCCGACAACTGAAGAACAACAAGGCCTCAGGAGCAGATGGAATCCCCGCTGAGGCACTAAAGCATGGCGGAGAAGCACTACTGGTGCGAATTCATGAACTCATTTCTCTTATCTGGAAGGAGGAGAGCATGCCAGGGGATCTCAGACGCCGTAATTGTGACCATCTTCAAGAAAGGTGACAAGTCAGATTGCGGTAATTAGAGGAGTTTCCCTGCTGTCTGCCACAGGGAAAGTCATCGCAATAATCCTCCTCAATCGCCTTCTCCCAGTGGCCGAAGAGCTCCTCCCAGAGTCGCAATGCGGATTCCGCCCACTAAGGGGCACAATGGACATGATCTTCACCGTGCGTCAATTACAAGAGAAATGCAGGGAACAGCATCAACCGCTGTACATGGCCTTCTTTGATCTCACAAAGGCCTTCGACACTGTCAACCGTGAGGGATTATGGAGTGTCCTCCTCAAATTCGGCTGCCCTCAAAAGTTTGTCACCATCCTCCGCCTGCTTCACGACGACATGCAAGCTGTGATCCTGACCAACGGTTCCACCACAGACCCAATTCACATACGAACCGGGGTCAAGCAAGGCTGTGTCATCGCACCAACGCTCTTCTCGATCTTCCTTGCTGCAATGCTCCATCTCACCCTCAGTAAGCTACCCACTGGAATGGAGCTAATTTACAGAACAAACGGGAAACTGTTCAACCTCCGTCGCCTCCAGTCCAGATCCAAGGTCGTCCCATCCTCTGTCGTCGAATTACAGTATGCAGACGACGCTTGCGTCTGCACTCACTCGGAGGTCGAACTCCAAACCATCGTCAACACCTTCACCGAAGCGTACAAGAGCATGGGCCTTACACTAAACATCCGTGAGACAAAGGTCCTCTACCAACCTGCCCCCGCCACACAGTACTGCCCCCCGATTATCTTAGTTGATGTAGAAGTTCAGCCATTATCTTATTGAATGGCGGAGCAGGCTCGAGGGGCCACATGGCCTACTCCCGCTGCTATTTCTTATGTTCTTATGGTAAGTGAAGCTGCTTGTACAAAAGGGGGTGGAATCATTTAAGCTCATCAGCAATGCAGTGACAATGTTTTTGCCACCTTTTCTGCTTCAGTTGCTGCTAAGTATCTTGTAAGGTAATCGGCATGCTTTTAACAGCTGGTAGTCCTGAAATTATTCGCCAATATTAACAACTTGTATTTATATAGCGCCTTTAACGCAGTAAAAGAACAATGAGAATTTTAAAATTTTGTTTTTTGACATTAATGGACTAAAAGAAACCAGAGTGAGTGCAGTAAGGATGTTTACTTACAATACTGAGGGAAATTAACTCAACTCCATTCATTAATGGTAGCATAAGAAAAGGAAGCAAGCAATATTTTGGCCCACTTATAGCCAGAAGATTCTGTCTCCACAACCCCACCCAATAATCTCCTTTACTGCATTATATCACTGCAGGGATCCCAGAGCACTTCATTTATTTTCTTAGCTGGCCTGCATCCTTAATTAATTTTATTTTGCATCTGTTTAAGGCTCAAAAAATGAATGTTTCTAGACACAATATCGGCTGCGACTTTGAAGAAAAAAATCTTTCAGACGTCCAATATGCATACGAATAAATAGTTAAACAGCATCTCTGCAGTTGGGATTGTAAAAAGGCACCGTTCTATCCACAGGGAGGAAGAATGCGCATACATCTGTGTTGCTGGCAGTGCAGGGAGACAACACAAGTTGGCACAACCTGGAAAATTGCAGGTGATTGAAAAGACACATTTATATATCGCCTTTCACAACCTCAGGTCGTCCCACAGCACCTTTTACAGGCAATGAAGTACTGTTGAAGTGTAGTCACTGTTGTAATTTACAAACAGCAATTAAATAAATGATCAGATAATTTGTTTTTTAAGTGATGTTGGTTGAAAGATAAATATTGGCCAGGACACCGGGGATAACTCCCCTGCTCTTCTTTGAAATATTGCCATGGGATCTTTTAAGTCCACCTGAGAGCACAGACAGGGCCTTGGTCTAACGTTTCAACTGAAAGATGGCACATCCGACAGTGCAGCGCTCCCTCAGTACCACAATGGAGTGTCAGCCTAGATTTTTCTGCTTAAGTCTCTGGAGTGGGACTTGAACCCACAACCTTCTGACTCAGAGGCGATTGCGCTACCCACTGAGCCACGGCAGACAATTGAGCAACAGAATATTTGCTAGCCACTTTTTGTTAAAGACTGCTTAAAGTTCAGTTGTCTTTCATATGTCAGTCCCAACTATGCACCTAACCACACTCAGACCTGGATTTGCATCGCCCCTCCCCCCCTTCCCAAAGGGCACCCACATGCAGAGAACAGGATCTGTGAAGCCTTCCACAGAAGAAGTGCTCGCCAAGACTCGCTCTTTAAAGCGACACGTGACTAATGGGCAAGGTAAGATGATCAGGCACGGCCTTCAGAATTACCTCATGTGGAAACCAAGTTTCAAACTTTGCAGGGGCATCAAACGTCAAAATTTACATACTGGAAATAAGTGTGAATAACTAACACACACACAGAAGGCGGACTCCGGGCAAGGACCGGCAGCCGAAGAGTTAAGGAGGCGTCTACAGGGCGCAAACTGCGCGTGCGCGACCTCGGCGCACCGCGGTAATGCGCGTGCGCGACCTCGATGCGGTGAAAGTGCGCGTGCGCGAACCCGAAGCCTTGCGGCATTGCGCGTGCGCAAACCCGGTGCACCGCGGCGATGCGCGACCTCGATGCGGTGGAAGTGCGCGTGCGTCTCGATGGCAATTATGCACTCGTGGTCAACAGTTACCCCCCACACGGGACGCTGCAACATTCATATTTTATTTTTTTTAAATCCGAAACTCTCCGCCGGGTCCCGGTCACATTGTGACTTGTCAAAGAAACTTACCGAGCCTCCAACGACACTTTCACAGGAAAGTGTTGGAACGACTGCAGTCAACCAACTGCACACTGAGCGAGCGGGCTGGGACAAACCGCCAATCACGTGGGGGATCGCGAGCCGCTCGCTGCCAATCAAACAGGCGCGCACGCCCCCTTCTCTCCGGGTGGAAGAGCGGCGCACTGCGGCTGCGCCACGGCGGCATTATGGGAGATGTGTCCGGTTGGAACTACGAATCCCGAGGTGCAGCGCGGCTCCCCCCCTCCCCTTTACCTACCCGATGTCGCATGCGCGCACTATTCGCTATTCTGGGACTGAAGGGTCGGTGGGTCAGGTGGCCGTCCAGCTTGCGAACCTTGTCCGGATAGAATGGCAGCGCTAGTGAGGAGGATCATCAGCACCAGCAAGGCACCGGGAGCAATCGGTCCCTATAGGTAAATTCTGGTGGCAGCTTCCAGAGGAGTGAGATTGCATAGTTTCTAACAATGATATAGATTGCAATCTCCTTTAAACATATGGAACTTTTTTTTTTGCACGTTGGGTGCATCTTCAATTAAAACTCCTACCTTGCAACAGTGACTGCACTTCAAAAGTACTTCATTGTCTGTAAAGCACTTTGAGACATCCTGAAAGGCGTTATATAAAAATGCAAGTTGTTGCTTTAAAAGAAGTAGCTATGCCTAATTGTTGCACAAAAGTGAGAAGTCGCACAACACTAGGTTATAGTCCAACAGCTTTATTTGAAATCACAAGCTTTCGGAGCGCTGCTCCTTCGTCAGGTGAAGTGAAGAAATACATATGGGCACAGTACAAGGTCCTCTGGAGCAACAAGCCAGGACTGTATCACCTTCCCCACTCACCTCTCAACAGATCATGGAAACTTTCAAAAAAATGAAGTCTGTGTTAGGAAAGAGGGAGCTTGCATTTCTGTAGTGCCTTCCGTGTCGTTTGCACGTCCTAAAGCGCTTCGCAGTCAATGCATGACTTTTCAAGTGTAAAAAGACTTGCATTTCTATAGCGCCCTTCTCAACTAGAGGGCGTCCCAAAGCACTTTACAGCCAGTGAAGTATTTTTGAAGTCACTGTTGTAATGTCAGAATCACAGCAGCCAATTTGCGCACAGCAACCCCCCACAAACAGCAATGTGATAATGACCAGATAATCTGTATTAGTGATATTGTTTGAGTGATAAATATTGATTTTTATTTTGTGCTCAAGTCTCCTGGAGTGGGACTTGAACCCACAACCTTCATGACTCCGAGGCAAGAGTGCTACCCACTGAGCCACGTATGACACATACAATGGGGTGTGTCCTATGAGGAGAGAGTGCACTCCATATTGGGCAGATGGAGACTCGATGCCCTGGATTTTGCGGTCAGCGGTGAACGACCTGGCGCTCACCGTTCATTGCCCTTACACTTGCCCGCAGAATTTCTGTGGAATTTTACGCTGTGATTTCTGGTAATTAGAGAGCCGAACCAGCGCCCTCTACAGGAACTCTGGAACTCTGGGACCTGTGAACAGGGCAAGCAACTGCGCATCTCATTAATCAATCCGATTGACGAATCCTTACTGAGACCAATGTTCATTCTAACTTTTTTTTGGGGTGCACGGCCCATTCACAGTTTCGCGAACTGCGCAAAATTTAACATTAGAAAAGCTGGTCCCGGGCTGCGCGGGACCGGCAGAGAAGTGCAAGGCTTAGCGGGAATGTTGACTGAGACGCAGTCTAAACCAGGTTAAAATATTTAATTCAATGTAAAATCATGTACAGGAAGCAAAATAAAGAGAGAGAAAGATGGGATTGAGAGAGAAGAGACAAAAAGAAAAGGAAAAACTGGAGCAGTTTAGCAAAAAAAAATCATTTTCTGCAAAATAATCTTGGCAATGGAAGAGTCGTATAATTCAGACATTTTCACACCAAGAGCAATGTTGCGTAAAGTGATAAAGGCTGCTATCGATGTTCTGGCAATAGCATGTTCTAGAGGTCACTTTGTTGCTATTAATACTAAACTGATCCAGAAAACTGTAAGCGGGGACAATATGGCTACAAAGCGGACTTTTGCATATACTCCCAAAGCCCCACTCAGACTTGGCATTTACAGGTACTGTAGGCAGACACAGATTAGTGTGTTGGGGTTATATTGAAGTACTGTACTTTTGGTTTATGGGTGTAAGCTCTGGAATTCCCTCCCTAAACCTCTCCGCGCCTCTGCCTCCCTTTCCTCCTTTAAGATGCTCCTTAAAATCTACCTCTTTGACCAAGCTTTTGGTCACCTGCCCTAATTTTTCCTTGTGTGGCTCGGTGTCAAATTTTGTTTGATAATCGCTCCTGTGAAGCACCTTGGGATGTTTTACTATGTTAAAGGCGCTATATAAATACAAGTTGTTGCAACATTGTAATGGTCAGATTTACTTTATATTCTCTATTGTTAAAACTCAGTATTTTGCCTCCTGTTCTGATTTCTGTTCTACAGCGTAGTGGGTTCTGTAGCCTGTCAAATTGAACTGCTGATAATTGTCCTGATTCCTCGTAGCTGGAGAATTATCTATCAATTCAGGAGAATCCAGACATAGCTATGCGGAGCTTTCCCTGATCCTGTAACCTTTGGACCAGTCCATAACGTGCTCTGACGCCTGCATGCCAGAGCGACTACATCATTAGTCGCACAGGCTCCTGAGCTATTACTGAGTTACTCAATGGGCCTTCTCTTAAAGAAAGACTTGCATTTCTACAGCGCCTTTCATGACCTCAGGACGTCCCAAAGCGCTTTACAGCCAATGAAGTACTTTTTGAAGTGGAGTCACTGTTGTAATGTAGGAAACGTGGCAGCCAGTTTGCGCACAGCAAGCTCCCACAAACAGCAATGTGATAAGGACCAGATAATCTGGGTTTTTTTGTGAAGTTGATTGAGGGGTAAATATTGGCCAGGACACCGGGGAGAACTCCCCTGCTCTTCTTCAATATAATATCATGGGATCTTTTACTTGAGAGGGCAGACGGAGCCTCGGTTTAACGTCTCATCCAAAACACTGGCACCTCCGACAGTGCAGCACCCCCTCAATACTGCACTGGAGTGTCAGCCTAGATTTTTGTGCTCAAGTCTCTGGAGTGGGGTTTGAACCCACAACCTTCTGACTCAGAGGCAAGAGTGCTACCCACTGAGCCACGGCTGACGATGGCAAGGCAGTGGTTTTTAACTTGGAGAGATCTGGCTGATCGGATGAAAATTTACTCCTTTGGCTGTTAAGGGCTCTATGTGGAATGAGTTTGGGTAGTCTGAATGCAACGCTTGGTGAGCATAGGCCACAGCATTAAACCCCCCCCCCCCCAATTCAGCACTAAATTGGCAATAGCGTGGCTGGCGTTGGAAATGGTAAAATATCACACTTGTGCAGCAATGATCTTTTGAGTTTGGAATGGCTGTGGAACTGCTAGACATGATTTCCTACAACTTGAGTTTTGAGAACATCATGTTTATTTTTAAAATATTGATGAAAACAAAACTGAGGAACTATACTAAGTTTAATTGTGATTTAACTTTGCAAGAAGGAGTTTCCCCCCCATCTCATTGTACCTATAAGTATCCTGGTCTTGTGTCCTAATCTTGTACTAACTCCGCCCCCCCCCCCCGCCCCCCTGCCTTTTAGTGATATGCAACAAAGATACAATGACAGCAGGGCTTGCACATTAATAGTTTTAAAAAATTGATAACCCGTTGCAGATATTAATCTCTTTAAAATGTCAGGATGGACTGCACGTGCTGCGTGTCTGAATCATGTTTGTTAACATTTGCTCTGTTCTGATGGTTGATGATCTGAACTGACCAATTTTTCCCAATAGCACACCTTAACCACCTGTGATTTTTAAGCTCCTTACTATCCATCAGCAAGGTAACGGTAAACCTTCAACCAGCGTCTTAAGATTGCTGTTAATTTTGTGTTTTCTTTTAATGGCAACACTGATCACCAGGATCACAGCATCGCTAGGACGCAGATGATGGGGGAAATATGGTGCACGATGATCTCTGCGCTCCTCCAATTCTGGCCTCTTGCGTGTCCCTGATTTCCATCGCTGCACCATCGGCGTCCGTGCCTTCAGCTGCCTGGGCCCTAAGCTCTGGAATTTCCTCTCCGCCTCTTTACGTCTCTCTCCATTAAGACGCTCCTTTAAAACCTACCTCTTTTGACCAAGCTTTTGGTCACCTGTCCTAATATCTCCTTATGTGGCTCAGTGTCTGATTTTTGTCTGATAATCGCTCCTGTGAAGCGCCTGGGGACGTTTCACTACGTTAAAGGTGCTATATAAATACAAGTTGTTCTCGTAGTTGTCTCCTAGTTTGTGTGTTCTCCTAGTTTGTGTGTTATCAGCATATGGCCACCCATATTGGGGAAGAAGTATTCCGCAGCTGCCCTCGGTGCTAGTGGAAAATCCCGCGTAAATTGCTGCGTCAGTTACCTTGCAGTGCAGCTGCTAAAGTTGGGACCGCAGTCAGCAGGAGCCCTGTAAGGTAGCATGGTATTAAAGGCTCACAGTCGATGTTCCTCTCCTGCGCAGGCCGATTTGCCGGTTTCTTCAATGAGAAAACCATGCATGCGGGGAAGTTAGAATGGGCTGCGCAGACCCTTAAAGGAGCCGCACACCCAAAAAAAAACTGGCAGGGAACATTGCTCACAATAGGGCTTAAATTGCTGGAACAGCCTTGCTGCCCTCAGTTACAATTGGACCTACCTGGTGTGAGTTTTTTTTTAAAGCAGTAAAACTGTGTTTTAATTGGGTTTTGCAGGTGACTCACAAATCGAATAAATTTGGAATTGTGCAATGTGCACAGTGCAGATTTTGCAATGTTAGTTATATCAATTCTTGGCCTGTCTATTTATTTGCCATTAAATAACAAGTAGCTGTTTAACAAAGCTGCTCAATTGCCAGTGCCATGTGATCAGTAACAAATTGCTGACATAGTCCAGGAGTGCAAGTTATAGATGTATCATTTTATTTAATCATTTACTTTCATTATTCAATATTTCTTTGTACTTTTCTCTTCCCCATCTCCTGTTGTTCTGGGGTTCAGTTCCACAGTCACTTTACCAAAGTGGCCCTTTTTCATTTCTGAGCTATATTGGCCTTGATTTTGCGGTCAGCGGCGAAGGAACGGCTCTCTCCGTTCACCTCACTGACAGCTGCCCACGGAGTTTTTGTGGGCTTTAAAGCGGAGACTTGCTCTAGTCTGTGACATCTGTGAGCAGGACAAGAAACAGCGAGGCTCTTCAACCAATCAGATTGAGGAATCCAGGACAAAGCAGCCCGCTTGATTGGCACCCCATCCACCACCTTAAACATTCACTCCCTCCACCACCGGCGTACCGTAGCTGCAGTGTGTACCATCTACAAGATGCACTGCAGCAACTCGCCAAGGCTTCTTCGGCAGCACCTCCCAAACCCGCGACCTCTTCCACCTAGAAGGACAAGGGCAGCAGGCACATGGGAACGCCACCACCTCCAAGTTGCCCTCTGAGTCACACACCATCCTGACTTGGAAATATATCGCCGATCCTTCATCGTCGCTGGGTCAAAATCCTGGAACTCCCTCCCCAACAGCACTGTGGAAGTACCATCACCACACGGACTGCAGCGGTTCAAGAAGGCGGCTCACCACCTTCTCAAGGGCAACTAGGGATGGGCAGTAAATGCTGGCCTTGCCAGCGATGCCCACATCCCATAAACGAATTTAAAAAAATAATCCTCACTGAGACACAGAGTCTAAACTAGGAAGTATAAATTAGATTTAAATCATGTACAAAAAGCGAAAGAAAGATTGGGAAAGACAGATGGGATTAAGAGAGAGAGATAAAAGAGACAGACAGAAAAAGTAAAAGAAAATTTTAAAATTTAAAAAAAATTCTCCAACACTAATTAGCTTCTAAAGGAATGAGACTCCACGCTTGTAAAATTAAATTTTATGGGCCAGAGAGTTTGTTTGACGTTAAAAATTCACTTACTCCTGAATGCACCAGCCCTAACTTTTTTTGGCGTGCTTAGTGGGTAAGTAACCCAACTTCATGCCGTTGCACGTATAAGAGCGCAGCCTGTGGAGGAGCAGGGTAACTCGGACCGCAACTTCTGGATTTCCACATTTAACTGCACGTCCGTACTCCAGAAGTTGCTGTTCGATTTACTGCACAATAATCGTGAGCGCTGACGGCCTCACCGTTATTATTAACGCAAAATCCGGGCCAGCCTATATATTCATTGTAACTAAGATAAGACTGTGGATTCAATCAGAGCTTCCTGGCATGTGTGGCGATACAATTTTAAGAGATATAATTCAGTGGAAGCATATAACAGTCCACTAGCATTAATTGTTAGGCATCGATTTTGGACACAACAAAGGCGCACACAACCCTATCGACCCTCAAAGCCCCCATCACTAACATCTGGGGACTACTGCCAAAGTTGGGAGAGCTGTCTCAAAGGCATTTATGTAGCGCCTTTTAACGTAGTAAAATGTCCCAAGGCGCTCACGGGTGCGATTATCAAACAAGATTTGACACCAAGCCACGTAAGGAGATATTAGGACAGGTGACCAAAAGCTTGGTCAAAGAGGTAGGTTTTAAGTAGCTTCTTAGAGGGAGAGAGGTGGAGAGAATTCCAGAGCTTAGAGCCTCTGCTTACTTTCCTATTCTGTGGTGTGCTGTAGGCCTATGACCATTCTGTGCTTTTGTAATTTTATCCTACAGCCAAGCTGTGGTGGTGGATCGAACCCTGTACATTTCCGGGCAGCTGGGGATGGACCCTGCAACTGGGCAGCTTGTGAATGGAGGAGCAACCCAGGAAACCACGCAGGTAATGTCTTAGCGTCATTCAAAACAAGATCTTCGCCAAATCATACTGTACTTTTTATATATACTGTATATATTGCTCCGACTGCTCTTCATTGTGCAATCATTCCCAGAACCTTAATACTGTGGGCATCTTGCTTCTTTCACTCAGCCCTTCCTCCAGCAATTTATTTGGTTTTAATTGTGTGTCACTACTTCTTGATTTAACCACGTCTTTCCTCCGACTTTATTCAGTCGATGTCTTGTCCTTCTCCACTGGCCTCACCTCTTCGCCTAGGTTTCTCAGTAGAAGGGTTCCAGTTCACATTGCAGCTCTTTGCATCGTACGGGCGATAGATCAGCCAAGTCCTAACTTTTGCTGGTGTAGACTTGGAATGCTTCCTGGTTTCTGCTTTCTGGAACAACAATAATCGGAGAGATCTCTGCATCGTGCTTGCTCGGTTACCGGATCACGCAGGCAGGTGGCAGCACTTCAGTAATCTTTCCGCAGCTGAGGATGTGTGGATTCAATACGCATGGTGATGTTTGACACTCTTTTCTCACCGCAACCCTTAACCCTCTTTAGTCAGAAGTGAGACAGTTGCATCTGTAGTGCGTTTGTGGGTATAAACTAAGCTCTATGTGTCGGTAGTTGAAGGCCGATAGACAAGGAAGCTCGCAAATGCTCCCAAATGTAAGTGAGTTCTGTTGACCACGATACAAGTGGGTTATTCTCTGTAAACCATTGGTATTCTATTGATATCTACAACACAGCTAATCAGTTAAAAGAGAAAATCACTGTTTTTTGACTGGACCTACCAGGCTAGGTTTGATGAAATCGGAGCATGCTTTTCATGGTTCATATCCCTTTTGCTTCGTGAAGCATTGATGAACATTGCCAATGCACGGTAATGCGGGCACACTTTCTGAATCATTGTGATCCATGACCCAGTCTTTGAAGGATATTTGCAAGTTTGGGCATGCAGCCTGTGCTTTAATTACGAAACATTTTGCAGTCCAAGACTTTAACATAAATTAATCTTCACTTTAGAAAGCTGTAGCGACTTTAATTGATTTGTACTCGAAAATGCAATATGAGTGGGGAAAATATTTTTATTAACAGATTAAAGGGTCCCAGGTAGATTTGCGTACAACAGTTGAACTCCAGCAGCAACAAAAAAAAGAAAATCTCCTGTGGAGAGAGTTTGTTTTTTTAACCTCACCCACCCCTAAGATCTGGGGCAAAGCTACATCAGAAGACAATAACATTGAAACTTAAAACCACTAACAGACTTTCTGATGGTTTCCTATTTCCGCCTCCGTCCAAAAAAAAGAAATTGGTAGAAATTTCTTGCTGGAGCAGAGCAAGAATTTGAAATGTGTTAAAATGATTTTTTTTTTTAAAAGTCCCACTTTCTCTCCTTCGAATCTTTTGTAGATCTAACTTATTCCAGTTTATCAAAAAAAAAATCAGACTTCTGTGATTGAGCTTCTCTGTATTTTGTGGCCCGATTGTCCATTGGACGCGCAGTGGGACCGATTTTAACTGTAGGGTGTCCCAATCTGTCAATGACAACCTTTCTCTTAGGCAATCCCTCGGAACCGAGGATGACTTGCTTCCACATTAAAAATTAGTTCTCAGGTGACTGATGAGTCCAGTGCGGGCCCTACAGTCTCTGTCGCAGGTGGGGCAGACAGTGGTTGAAGGGGCGGGTGGGTGGGGTGCTTGGGTTGACGTGCGCTGCTTGCGCTTGGCTTCCGCTTGCTCCCGGCGAAGAGACTCGAATACAAAAAGAAAATACTGCAGATGCTGGAAATCTGAAATAAAAACAGAAAATGCTGGAGATACTCAGCAGGTCAGGCAGCCTCTGTGAAGAGAGAAACAGAGTTAACGTTTCAGGTCGATGACCTTTCGTCAGAACTGGAAAAATAGCAGGAAATGGAACAGATTTTTACGCAAGTGTAGGGGCTGGGAAAGGGGGGAGGGGATGAAAGAACAAAAGGGAAGGTCTGTGATAAGATAGAAGGCAGCAGCATTTTGCTGAAGAAATAATCTGGGGACTCTAATTTAAAACCACAAGTCCTGCCCCCACCTTCAGCTCATTGACTGACTCTGTTTTTAAAAAAAAATATTAATTCATGGGATGTGGGCGTCGCTGGCAAGGCCAGCATTTATTGCCCGCCCCTAATTGCCCTTGAGAAGGTGGTGGTGAGCCGCCGCCTTGAACCGCTGCAGTCCGTGTGGTGAAGGTGCTCCCACAGTGCTGTTGGGGAGGGAGTTCCAGGATTTTGACCCAGCGACGGTGAAGGAACGGCCGATATATTTCCAAGTCAGGGTGGTGTGTGACTTGGAGGTGATCCCATGCGCAATGTTCCCTGTTTAAAAAAATAATAATAATAATTCCGGCCCATTCAAAATACCATGCATGTGCGGTTTTTTAATTGAAAAGCCGGCTGTGCGGGTCCCCAGGACCGTTGCATGGCCGTGCAGTTTACAGGAAACATTGCCCCGCGCCTCCTGCCCTTGTCCTTCTAGGTGACAGAGGTTGCAGATTTAGGAGGTGCTGTCGAAGAAGCCTTGGTGAATTGCGGCGGTGGATTTTGTAAATGGTACACTTATCAATATTCACTCCGTAAATTAATCCTTCTTTGAAAACCTTTCTACTGCACCTTATGTGATGAAGTACCTTATAATGACCTTATTTGGGAAATTGAAGCACGTGGTATTAAAAGGACAGCAGAGAGTAGTGGTGAACGGATGACCTGGAGAGATACAGACAGTGGGGTCCCGCAGGGGTTGGTATTAAGACCATTACTTTTCTTGTATATACAGTCATAGAGTTATACAGCACAGAAAGAGGCCCTTCGGCCCATCGTGTCCGTGCCAGCCATCAAGCCCTCTCTATTCTAATCCCATTTTCCAGCACTTGCTCCGTAGCCTTGTATGCTATGGCGTTTCAAGTGCTCATCTAAATGCTTCTTAAATGTTGTGAGGGTTCCTGCCTCTACCACCCTTTCAGGCAGTGAGTTCCAGATTCCAACCACCCTCTGGGTGAAAAAGGTTTTCCTCAAATCCCCTCTAAACCTCCTGCCCCTTACCTTGAAACTATGCCCTCTGGTTATTGATCCCTCTACTAAGGGGAAAAGTTCCTTTCTATCTACCCTATCTATGCCCCTCATAATTTTGTACACCTCAATCAGGTCCCCCCTCAGCCTTCTCTGCTCTGAGGAAAACAACCCCAGCCTGTCCAGTCTCTCTTCATAGCTGAAATGCTCCAGCCCAGGTAACATCCTGGTGAATCTCCTCTGCACCCTCTCCAATGCAATCACATCCTTCCTATAGTGTGGCGACCAGAACTGCACACAGTATTCCAGCTGTGGCCTAACTAGCGTTTTGTACAGCTCCATCATAACCTCCCTGCTCTTGCCTTCATTAGCCGAGGCATAGAATATAAGTATTCCATATGCCTTTTTACCCACCTTATCTACCTGTCCTGCTGCCTTCAATGACATGAACTTGGCTATAGGGAGTAGAATTTTGAAGTTTGCGGATGATACAAAACTTGGCAACGTAATAAATAGTGAGCAGAATACTAGCAGACTTCAGCAGGCTACAGGTCTGGTGGCAGAGGACTGCTAACGTGGTACCGTTGTTTAAAAAGGGAGAAAGGGATAGACCGAGTAATTACAGGCCAGTCAGCCTAACCTCGGTGGTGGGATTAATCAGGGACAGTCAGCATGGATTTGTTAAGGGAAGGTCGTGTCTGACTAACTTGATTGAATTTTTTGAGGAGGTAACGAGGGTCGATGAGGGTAGTGCGTTTGATGTAGTCTATATGGATTTTAGCAAGGCTTTTGATAAGGTCCCACATGGCAGACTCGTCACGAAAGTAAAAGCCCATGGGATCCAAGGCAAAGTGGCAAGTTGGATCCAAAATTGGCTCAGAGGCAGGAAACAAAGGGTAATGGTCGAAAGGTGTTTTTATGACTGGAAGGCTGTTTCCAGTGGGGTTCCACAGGGCTCAGTACTGGGTCCTTTGCTTTTTGTGGTATATATCAATGATTTGGACTTGAATGTAGGAAGTATGATTAAGAAGTTTGCAGATACAAAAATTGGCCGTGTGGTTGATAATGAAAGAAGAAGCTGCAGACTGCAGGAAGATATCAATGGACTAGTCAGGTGGGCAGAACAGTGGCAAATGGAATTCAATCTGGAGAAGTGTGAGGTAATGCATTTGTGGAGGGCTAACAAGGCAAGGGAATACACAATAAATGGTAGGATACTGAGAAGTGCAGAAGATCAGAGGGACCTTGGAGTGCATGTCCACAGATCCCTGAAGGTAGCAGGACAGACAGATAAGGTGGTTACATAGATACATAGATACATAGAAGATAGGAGCAGGAGTAGGCCAACCGTCCCTTCGAGCCTGCTCCGCCATTTAATGAGATCATGGCTGATCCTCCAATTCAGTATCCTGTCCCCGCCTTCTCTCCGTAACCCTTAACCCCTTTTGCCTGTAGAAATATATCTAATTCCCTCTTAAATATATTTAATGAGCTGGCGTACACTGCCCTCTGTGGCAATGAGTTCCACGGGTTCACCACCCTCTGAGTGAAGAAATTCACCCTCATTTCTGTCCTAAATGGTTTAGCCCTTATCCTTAAATTATGTCCTCTAGTTCTGTTCTCACCCGCCAAGGGAAACATTCCTTCTGCATCTAGTCTGTCTAGACCTGTCAGAATTTTATACACTTCTATGAGGTCCCCTCTCAATCTTCTAAACTCCAGTGTGTACATCCCTAAACTACATAGTCTCTCCTCATAGGTCAATCCCGCCATTCCTGGTATCAGCCTGGTGAATCGCCGCTGCACCCCCTCCATGGCAAGAACATCTTTCCTCAGATGAGGCGACCAAAACTGTACACAGTACTCGAGGTGTGGTCTCACCAGTGCCCTGTACAGCTGCAGCAAGGTATCCCTGTTCCTGTATTCCAACCCTTTTGCTATGAAGGCCAGCATACCGTTTGCCTTCTTGACCGCCTATTGCACCTGCATGCTCGCCTTCAGTGACTGGTGTACAAGAACACCCAGGTCTCTCTGTACTTCCCCCTCTCCCAATTTATTGCCATTTAAATAATAATTTGCCCTCCCGTTCCTGCACCCAAGGTGGATAACTTCGCACTTGTCCACATTATAGTGCATCTGCCATTTATCCGCCCAATCACCCAGTCTGTCCAAATCGCTCTGGAGCTTCCTGGTCTCCTCCTCTGAGCCCACCCCCCCTCCTAGTTTAGTGTCGTCTGCAAATTTGGAAATGCTGCATCTGACTCCCTGATCCAGGTCATTAATGTAAATTGTGAACAACTGGGGACCCAGGACAGATCCCTGTGGTACCCCACTTGTTACTGCCTGCCATTCAGAAAATGAGCCGTTTATTCCAACTCTCTGTTTTCTATCTGACAGCCAGTTCTCTATCCACGTCAATACTTTCCCCTTTATCCCATGAGCTTCAATTTTCCCTGCTAATCTTTTATGTGGGACCTTATCGAAGGCCTTTTGGAAGTCCAGGTACACCACATCTACTGGCTCTCCCCCATCTATTTTACCAGTTACTCCCTCAAAAAATTCCAATAGATTAGTCAAGCACGATTTACCCTTTGTAAATCCATGTTGACTCTGTCCTATCCTGTCCCCATTTGCTAAGTGCTCCGCTATTTCATCCTTAATGATGGACTCCAGCATTTTGCCCACAACTTAAGAAGGCATACGGGATACTTGCCTTTATTAGCCGAGGCATAGAATATAAGAGCAGGGGGGTTATGCTTGAACTGTATAAAACACTAGTTAGGCTACAGCTAGAATACTACGTGTAGTTCTGGTCACCAAATTACAGGAAGGATGTGATTGCACTAGAGAGGGTGCAGAGGAGATTTACGAGGATGTTGCCTGGGCTGGGGATTTTAGCTATGAGGAAAGATTGGATAGGCTGGGGTTGTTTTCTTTGGAACAGAGGAGGCTGAGGGGAGACCTAATTGAGGTGTATAAAATTATGAGGGGCCTTGATAGAGTGGATAGGAAGGACCTATTTCCCTTAGCAGAAGGGTCAATAACCAGGGGGCATAGATTTAAAGTAATTGGTCGGAAGTTTAGAGGGGATTTGAGGAGAAATCTTTTCACCCAGAGGGTGGTGGGGATCTGGAACTCTCTGCCTGAAAAGGTGGTAGAGGCAGAAACCCTCGTCCCATTTAAAAAGTACTTGGATGGGCACTTGAAGTGTCGTAACCTACAGGGCTACGGACCAAGAGCTGGAAAGTGGGATTAGGGTGGATAGCTCTTTGTCGGCCGGCACGGACAAGATGGGCCGATGGGCCGAATGGCTTCCTTCTGTGCTGTAAATTATATGATTCTATGATATAGACAGACTGGTGAAATGGGCAGACACATGGCTGTTGCAATTCAATGTGGATAAGTGTGAAGTGATGCACTTTTGGAGAAACAATATGGAGAGGCAGTATAATTTAATGGTACTATTCTGAGAGGATGCAAGAGCAGAGGGACCTGGGTGTGCATATTCACAAATCTTTGAAGGTGGCAGGGTAAGTTGATTAAGGTGGTTAAGAAAGCGTCTGGGATACTTGGCTTTGTAAGTAGGGGCATTGAATACAAAAAACAAGGAAGTCACAGTAAACATTTACAAATCCTTGGTTAGGCCTCAGCTGGAGTATTGTGTCCAATTCTGGGCACCACACTTTAGGCAGGATGTGAAGGCCTTGGAGAGGGCACATAGGCAGTTTACCAGGGTGATACCAGGGATGAGAGACTTCAGTTATGTGGAGAGATTGGAGAAGTTGAGATTGTTCTCCTTGGAGCAGAGAAGGTTATGGGAAGACCTAATAGAGGTATTTGAAATTTTATGGGGTTTTGATAGAGCAAGCAGGGAGAAACTACTTCCTCTGGAAAGTGGGTCGGTAACCAGAGGTCATAGATTTAAAATAATTGGCAAAAGAACTAGAGGGGAAATGAGGAGAAAATATTTCACACAAAAGGTTGTTATGATCTGGAACTCACTACCCGAAAGGGTGGTCGAATCAGATTCCATAGGAACATTCAAAAGGCAATTGGACACGTATTTGGAGAGAACTAATTTGCTGGGGTTTGGGACTAAATTGGACAGCTCTATCAAAGAGCCAGCACAGGCACAACGGGCCGAATGGTGGCCTCCTGTGCTGTAAGATTCTACGATTCTACGTGTGGCAGATGAGATCAACGACCACCCGGTATTCTGATGTAGATGACCTCCCAATATTGTGATGTCCAATTCCTCTCGAACACAAAGTTCTTTAGGGCCACTTGAAATCTTCCAACTACAATGAGTTGTCCGTCAGAAATGGTACATAGGAAGGCAGGGAAAAAGAACAGGCCATTTGACCCAACGGGTCCTTCTACAGTCTACATACATTCTTCCTTATCACAAGACTCTAGCCCCTGCAATCCTTCCTTCCTTCCTTCCTTCCTTCCTTCCTTTTTCTTTCATTTTCTTTTCTTTGTTTTATTACTCGTGTGTGTGAGTGAGTGTGAAAGAGTGATTATAACAGACATCCGCAAAAAAGTATACGCAATGTTTGGCAAAGAGGAGGGTACACAAGTGTACCAGAGAGGGAGATACAACGTACAGTTCCTAGTGGTGGAATCTGACCGCTAAACTAAATAATTATAACAGGTTTAGGTACAAACTCCCTTCTCCCATTCCTATCGCCTCCTGAGTACTGAAGAATCTCCTCAATTTTCAACATTTCTTTCATACAGAAAAGTACACAGCAGTCCTGTCGGCACGAGACGAGAAAAGATAGGTTAACATTTTGATTATAATCCTTCCGTATCTTTCTCTCAACAGGTGCTGCTGGACTTGTGCATCTCCTGCATTTTCAACCCTTTTTTTCTTTTTTCAAACAGCATTTGTTAGAATTGCTCTCTCTGACACCGGCTGCGCTGCTTTTGGTGGCGAAATGCCATTGAGTCTTCCAGCTCCTAACATTCTGCTATTGTGGGATAATATGTACCTGTGTTCCTCATACAAAGCCCTGGTTAGACCACACCTGGAGCACTGTGAGCAGTTCTGGGCACCACACCGTAGGAAGGATATATTAACCTTGGATTAATATATTGGTGTAGATTTACCAGAATGACACCTGGACTCCAAGGGTTAAATTACGAGGAGAGATTACACAAACTAGGGTTGTATTCCCTAGAATTTAGAAGGTTAAGGGGTGATTTGATCAAAGTTTTCAAAGATATTAAGGGGAACTGATCGGGTCGATAGAGAGAAACTATTTCCGCTGGTTTGGGAGTCTTGGACTAGGGGGCAGAGTCTAAAAATTAGAGCCAGACCTTTCAGGAGTGAAATTAGGAAACACTTCTACACACAAAGGGTGGTAGAAGTTTGGGACTCTCTTCCACAAAGGGCAGTTGATCTCAGGTCCATTGTTAATTTTAAATCTGAGATTGATAGATTTTTGTCAACCAAAGGTATTAAGGGATTTGGGCCACAGGATGGTATATGGAGTTAGGTCGCAGATAAGCCATGATCTCATTGAATGGTGGAACAGGCTCGAGGGGCTGAATGGCCTCCTCCTTTTCCTATGGTCGTTCGGTGCCAACCACGGCTGGGACGGGGCACAGTAAGGCCGACTCCACAGTAGTACCTGGAATTCAGGTTACAGAGCTGGCCAGGGAGAAATTTAGCCAGAGTCTGTGCTGTTCTGTGTGCACCACCAGTAGTGGGCCATGTTAAACTCGATTCTGACAGTGGCAAAAACATTAACCATTTGACAGAGGAGCAGTCACTCTTGGAAAATTATTAGCATAGCTTTATTAGCCATGTTTGTAAACCACAAAGTTATCATTTCTGTGTGATGCTTTTGTGATAGAAATTATGCTGAGCCATTTCCTTTTCCAAAGCACCACTGGATGCTTTAGGTGGAGAAATGCCATTGAATATTTTACGGGGCCTGCAGTTCAGACAAAGAATTTACAGCACAGAAACAGGCCCTTCGGCCCAACTGGTCCGTGCCGGTGTTTATGCTCCACACGAGCCCCCTCCCACCCCTCTTCATCTCACCTTTTCAGCGTAACCTTCTATACCTTTCTCCCTCATGTGTTTATCTAGCTTCCCCATAAATGCATCTATGCTATTCACCTCAAGTACTCCATGTGATGGTGAGTTCCACATTCTCACCACTCTCTGGGTAAAGACATTTCTCCTGAATTTCCTACTGGATTTATTAGTTGACCATCTTGTATTTATGGCTCCTGGTTTTGAACTCCTCCCCCCACCCCCCCCACCCCAAATAAGTGGTGTGTCTACCCTATCAAATCCCTTCATTATAAAGACCTCTATCAGGTCACCCCTCAGCCTTCTATTTTCTAGAGAAAAGAGCCCCAGTCTGTTCAGTCTTTCCTGATATTTATAACCTCTCAGTTCTGGTGTCATCCTTGTGAATCTTTATGCACCTTCTCCAGTTCCTCTGTATCCTTTTTGTAATATGGAGGCCAGAACTGTGGTCTAACCAAAGTTCTGTACAAGTTCGACATAACTTCCCTGCTTTTCAATTCTATTCCTCTAGAAATGGGCAACACGGTGGCATAGTGGTTAGCACTGGTGCCTCACAGCGCCAGGGACCCGGGTTCGAATCCGGCCTCGGGTGACTGTCTGTGTGGAGTTTGCACATTCTCCCCGTGTCTGCGTGGGTTTCCTCCGGGTGCTCCGGTTTCCTCCCACAGTCCAAAGATGTGCGGGTTAGGTTGATTTGGCTATGATAAATTGACCCTTCGTGTTAGGGGGGGATTAAATACGTGGGGTTACGGGGATAGGGTGGGATATGTGTCGGTGCAGGTTCGATGGGCCGAAATGGCCTCTATCTGCGCTGTGGGGATTCTGTGATTCTGTGAAATGAACCGTGGTGCTTTGTCTGCATTTTTATCTCTGCTTTCATCGGTTGGGGGGGGGGAGAGGGAATGCACATTTTTAACAAGAATGCCTGAACTAATTTGTGTTTTTTTTTTTGGCAGGCGCTCATCAACATGGGAGAGATCCTCAAGGCTGCAAACTGTGACTACACGAATGGTACGAGGCTAAAATGTAGCATTCCTCCTTTTGCCGCGCACAGCCAGCAACAGGAGAGCTTTTATCATAAATCAGGAAGACCAAAGCGGAGAGGAAATAACTTTTTTTTTAAAAAAAACAAGAGTAGAATGATTTGTGTTTAGTAGGGAATATGGTCAAAATCTACTTTTGGCTAGAACTCGGAAGTTTAATTTAAGACCAAAGCAAAATACTGCGGATGCTGGATAATCTGAAATGATAACAGAAAATGCTGGAAATACTCAGCAGGTCAGGCAGCATCTGTGGAGAGAGAGAAACAGAGTTAATGTTTCAGCTCGATGAGCTTTCAATCAGAACTGGAGGGGTGATCGAGCTGAAACGTTAACTCTGTTTCTCTCTCCACAGATGCTGCCTGTATTTTCTGTTTCTATTTTAGTTTAATTTAAAAGATGTACTTAACGGAGTGATGTACTCTGTATGGCAGTGCTGAATTTAGTCCACAATGTGGCAGACAACACTACTTCAAGCATACTTTGGCAGGTTAGATATAATTTTAAAGAAAAGTGCATGAAGCTTTTTGAGTTGTTAATGTACTGGCCCTCTCGTCGCCAGTAGTTTTAGTTTTGAGCACTTATTAAGATGTTTATAAAAAAATAAAAAAATTATGTCCTGCATCGCAGCAGCGACCACACTTCAAAAGTGCTTCATTGGCTGTAAAGTGCTTTGGGACGTCCTAAGGTCGTGAAAGGCGCTATCTAAATGCAAGTCTTTCTTCCTTTTAGTTGTAAAAACAACCGTTCTGCTGGCAGACATCAACGACTTCAACTGTGTTAACGATGTTTACAAGCAATGTGAGTGTGGATCTCGTGTTTGTTTTGGTGGGGGGTGGGGGGGCCGGTGGGGAATAATAACTCCCCGAATTACAATTCATGATGGTGAATGCTGAAGTGATACTTTTGCAGTTATGTTTAGCTGTAGTACTGAAAGGCTTTCCTGCTGGTAATCAGAACTCTACATCAGTCGGAGTTATTTCAGTTTGTGTTAAACGCATTTGCTCTCCTTGACCGACGCATTTGTCTTTTTATTTTATTCCAGCGGGATAGAATTGAAAAGCCGAGAAGTTATGTTAAACTTGTACAGAACCTTGGTTAGACTTGGAGTACTGGGCACAGTTCTGCTCTCCATATTACAGAAAGGATAGAATGGCATTGGAGAAGGTGCAAAAAAGATTTACTAGGATAATACCAGAACTGAGGGGTTATACCTATCAGGAAAGATTGAACAGGCTGGGAAAGAGAAAGCTGAGGGGTGAACTGATAATAGTCTTTAAAATTATGAAGAGCTTTCAAAGGGTAGACGTAGAGAATATGTTTCCACTTGTGGGGGAATCCAAAACTAGGAGCTATAAATAGAAGATGGTCACCAATAAATCTAATAAGGAATTCAGGAGAAATTTCTTTACTCCAGAGAGTGGTTCGAATATGGAACTCGCTACCACATGGAGTAGTTGAGGAGAATAGCATAGATGCATTTAAAGGGATGCTAGATAAACACATGAGGGAGAAAGAAATGGAAGAAGGATCTGCTGATAGATAGATGAGGCCGGGTGGGAGGAGGCGCGTGTGCAGCATAAACCAGTTGGTCCGAATGGCCTCTTTCCGTGCTGTAAATTTCTATGTCAGTAAATTTGTGTTTCTTTCTCAGATTTTAAAACCAATTTTCCAGCCAGAGCTGCCTATCAGGTCGCTGCATTGCCACGGGTACGTTGCTTTGGGCGTTTGGTGTGTTGGTGTTGGGGAGCTGATCCAAGGCATTGGTTCACAGGGAAAGAATTGGGAAATGTTAAAAGATTGAGAAGGAATGCAGCCTGGATACACACTCTCCACAATCAAACATTCTTGCCTTGTAACTCTGTCCTCAGAATATTACGAATACGGTGCAAATTCAATCTCCATGAACAAAAATTAGTGTTTCAATTTTCTGCATTGATCTTGCTTTCAATCTCTAATATTTTGCTTTTAGATTAAATTTGCAAGTTTCTTTCAACCCACACGTGTCTCTCCCCCCCATGCTGATGGGGTGAGATGAAGCAGGGTGGGAGGAGGCTCATGTGGAACATAAATACCGGCACGGACCAGTTGGGCCGAATTGCCTGTCTTTACTCTTTTTTAAGTGCCAATTAGGATCATCGAAAGAAATCAATTTTAACAAAAGTGTCCCCTTATTAAAGGGGCGCAAACAATAAACTCCAAATTATAAATAAAACCAAAGGAACCGTATCAAATTAAAGCACGACGTTATCGTCCACGTCGACGACCCCCTCCGGTGCCCACCGGTCGCAGAAAGCCTCAAGCATACTGGCGGACGCCGCACGCTTCCTCCCCAGGGACACCTGGGCACGGACACAGCCATGGAAGAGAAGCAGGGTGGCCTGTTCCTGTGCTGTAAATTCTATACGTCTCTAAAAGCTTTCTGGTCCCATCAGAATTTAGTGGGATGTAATGAGTTATAGAGTCCATGCTGCTGACATGTCTGCAGATCAAATATTTGCTTCAATTGTCTGATTTAATTGTTTTTTTCTTTTTTGCAGGGAGGCCGAGTTGAGATTGAAGCTGTGGCTATATTGGGGCCTATTGTGGATGGACCCTTGGACCAGAAATTATAAGTGGGAGACTAATACTGTGGGGCTACAGTAAAAGCAACAAGGAAGTCACTGCACTGTGATTTTATCATTTGTCTTGTATTCTTTGTACGGATCAATCATTTAAAAAAAAAAAGACAAGAATTCAAAGTTAACATTATGATTGTATTTTGTTTTTAACTTCTAATTGTCTTTAACAAGAACCCTTATTTTCCAGTAACTAATGATGCTTTATATTCTGTGATCAAAGTTTTGCGAAATACACCTGATCTGAACTGGACCAGCTGGCCTTGCTTTGGTTATTGATGTCTTGTTGCTTTTCCTCTTCTTTCTCTCAAAATCTAGGCTGACATTTTAGTTCACTTCTGAGGGAAATGCTGGAATGTCTTTCGACTGAAATGTTAAACCAAGGCCCATTCTGGTGGAGGTAAAGTTCTCTCTTTGGCACTATTTGAAGAGGAGCACGGGTGTGCCAATATTCCTCCCTCAGCCATCCACCACCACCACCACCAAAAACACATGGGCTGGATTTTACCAGCCCTGAGGAGGCGGGACTGCTGGCAAAATGGGAAAAATTGGGAGCGGGTCCCAACCCGCCTCCGAACCATCTTCCCGGGAGGCGGGTCCCCGACATGCGCAGGGACCCGTCTCCTCGAGGCGGGAAGGGGAATAGAGCCAATTAACTGCCTGTTAACAGGTAGTTAACAGGCAGTATTGAGGATTATCCTCATTTTACCTCTGCAAGTGCGGGCTTCTCGACGTCGGGATACCCCGCCAGGGTCAGCGAGGTGAGCAGAGGGTCTGCGGGGGTGAGAGGGATCGAAAAGTCCGCTGTGGAGATGAGTGATGGGTGCAAGTGTGGACAAGTAAGTATGAGAGGTGAGTGTAAAGTGTTGGAAAAGTTTCCTTACCTTTGCTTCTTCCTGCAGTCTTCAACCCTTGGGGTTGCGGAGGTGCCTCATCTCAACGGCAGAGATGACAATCGCTGCTGCATTCTCAGATACAGCAGCCATCTGCTTTCTGCTGAGGAGAGAGGTTTTGGTGAGCCTTCTGTGCAAGGGCTCACCTTAGAACAGAGATTGTCAGTGTTTGACAGCTTCTCAAAGCTGTCAAACGCTGACAAGTCATCTGTCAAAAAAATTTCGACAGATGAAACGTCATACATTGACGTCCTCTGTCACCGGCTTTCCCTTAATTGGCTGGCTAAACCGGCAGGGCGGGCTTAACAAGGTCAATCAAGGGAAAATAGCATGGGTTGGCCAGACGTCATTGGGGGCGGAACTGAAACCCGAAAACCAGCAGGCGCGCCCCCATTGACAAAATCCAGCACATTAAGTGGCTAATTCATTTGATGCTTCTTGTATGCAAATTGACTTCACTTGGAAAAATAGTGTTTTTTGGCTATAAAGTGCTTCGGGACAATCTGAAGAGGTGATGAGGCCTCTTTAGGCTCAATTTTAGGCTCCCATCACTGCCAAGCGTGCACCGGTATCAAATTGTGATACCTGAAGAGTTCCACTCACTTAAATATTATTCATGCATTCTCTGGACAGATTGGATGCTGCACAGAGAATATTGTTGGCAATAGATTAGGATATCTGGCACAGCAGCAGATTCAAGCACTGTTGCTGTGCCTTTCAAGGGAATTGACTGGTCCCAACAATTGAGCTGCCAAACTTCAAAGAAATGGGGGGGGTGGGGGGCGGGGGGGTGCATGGCTGTAGGAAGTGTAAACAGCCAGGACAAGGGGGAGGACTGCTCCTTCTACAGAGAATGATCTGCAGGGAATGCAATTGTATGGATCTGGGGGGTATCTTCTGTAGAAGACTTCGGCAAAGAATTTGGCAAGATTTGCATGGGAGCAGGTCAGTGAGCAGGTAAGTGCAGTGTCCCTAGTGAGAGGGATAGCCACTGAGATATGAACAAAATTTTCCTTCCCTTACAAAGTTTGTCAAATAAAGCGTTTCCAGCAATTAGCTGCATCAAGTTAAATGGCGGAGCATGCCTGCAACTCGCACACTTGCCTCGAACAGCTACACCTTGACTGCATGCATGTTTCCCATGTGGGAAACCTAGACTTAAACCATTGCGAGGTATCCCATATTGATGTATGACACACCTTCAATCTTTCAAGGAAAATCTGTAATGCTGTAGCTCACTTAGTAGTGGTCTGCTAATATATCCACCAACAGCAACCTGGCGTGCTCCAAATTCATGGGGCTCAATTTTCCCGGGGTGGTAGCAGGCGCGATCGGTGGCGGGTCAGGTGGGAAAGTTGTTATTTTTGTCAGCGGGTTGGGAGCTCGCTCCCACACACCATTACCACAGGCACGTCTGTCATCGTGGAGCCGACCCGACCTGCAGCGGCGGGGGACCCAATTGAGGTAGTTTTCCATTATGAGGTAGTTTACAGGCACTTAAGAGCCTTTCTTCCCCCCTCCAACTTTTTTAAATTCCCTGCATGGCCACGGGATTCACGCAGCTCGGGAACCACGTCTGTCAACCTGAGGCGGGAGTTCTGTGGCCATTGCTCCAGCTGATTACTTGACAGCATGGAAAACAAACCAAAATAAAAACATGTTGATTACATCAGCTAACAGATTGATGGAGATTCTGTTCTACTTGAAAAGCTACTGGTAAATGTTAATTCAGAAATTCCTGAAAGGATGTGAGTGCTACCCTGGATGGTGAGGGAAATACATTTTTCGCTGGCCATTCTCAGCTGTTGCCTTCCAACTCTAATTGCAGTGAATTGATCTGCACTATATAAAAAAAAATGACCTATACCGTTTAAATAAATGTTTGTGATTTTTCTAGTCAGGATTTTCTCTCAGTATGCTGTGATTGTCCAGTTACACATTAAATCAAGTCATCAACTGTAACATTCCACTGGTTCAATTTGCTTTCAGTCCCTGAATATGACTAATGTAGTTTTTAAGTCTGAGACTTTAGGGTGAATTTCTGGAGACGTTCTCTCACTTGTCCATTGTTAACTTCAGCGAAAGAGCTGCAGAAATCCCAGACACACATTGTAAGCACCACTTACACTGTTTGTCAGGGATTCCGCAGCTCTTCCGCTGAACTTGCATAAGATTGTAAATCCATCCCTTTACGATTACATTTAAAATGTGCTTAATTTTATATATTACCTACACACACACATCTTTTATTTGTACCTGTTACTGATACAAACGTCTATAGATTTGTGACTAAAGCACCAATAACTTCCCAATTAATGTACTTTTTTAATTATGTTCTTAATCGTATTTGTAAATGGCATCATATTACTTAATGATATTTAAATATTTATTTGTCACTCATGCATAACTTTTATTATATTATTGCACAGTAAAGATTCAACACCCACTTTGTTAGATTAAACTTCAAATGTAATGTGGCCATGGTCCCTTTAAGGATCCCGGCTTAAAACGTGTCATGAGTGACTTCACCAGACCCGCTCCATCTAATTGGGCCGGGTAATGCGCTGGGCGGGCTTAATAGGCCCCATTAAGGGAAGTTCATTTTCTACAGCGGGATGGAGCCAGCAGCGGGGTCGCGACCCGCCACGGACACCGGCCGCACCAGATCAACCCAGGTAATGAAATTTCTGGGTGTGGTCTCAGACACTTTTGAGAGGGAGGGTCACAACATGCATTAGTATCTTGGGGCTTTTCAACTTGTTGCACTTCACCAGGTTGTTTATGATTGCAGGAAAAGGAAGCCCATTACACCAGACTGATGTGCACAAGCATAGAATGTACAGCGCAGGAACAGGCCATTCAGCCCAACTGGTCTATGCTGGTGTTTATTCTCTACATGAGCTTCATCTCACCCTATCAACATATTCTTCTATTCCTTTCTCCCTCATGTGTTTATCTAGCTTCCCCTTAAATGTATCTATGTCTCCAGGGCAATTAGGGATGGGCAATAAATGCTGGCCTTGCCAGCGACGCCCGCATCCCATGAATGAATAAAAAAAAATTCTCCTCAACTACTCCTTGTGGTAGCGAGTGCCACATTCTAACCACTCTGGGTAAAGAAGTTTTTCCTGAATTCCCTATTGGATTTATTAGTGACTCTCTTCTATTTACGGCCCCTAGTTTTGAACAACCCCCACAAGTGGAAACATCTTCTCTGTGTCTACACTATCAAACCCCTTCATTTTAAAGACCTCTATCAGGCCACCCCTCAGCCTTCTAAAGAGCCCCAGCCTGTTTAACCTTTCGCGATAGGTATAAACCTCTCTGTTCTGGTCACAACCTTGACACCCCTAACTAGGAAACAGGAAATGACTGTAAAAATAGTGGGGGCAGAATGTGTGGAGGCAGTTAACGAGGATCATGCAGGCAATATTGTACATTTATAGGCTGTACCCATCATTGATGCCTTTTTGTACCTGCCCCTAAGTGCTCTTTCGATCACAAACTTAACATACACCCCAACATCATGTACACCATGTGTTGACAAGCTACGTTAGTCAGAAGGAATGTGTTGTTAAATTCTATTGTAATAGTGGTGGAACGGGTCAAATTGCCCAAGGTTCCTGTTCCTGATCACTGTCCAGCAACACCTGTCCATCATTGGCTGCGTACAGGATTGGGCTTAACACTTTCTATCAACATTTCCTGTCATTGGCTCCCGGTCCGGCAACACCGCAATTTTAAAATTCTCATCCTTGTATTCAAATCCCTCCATGGCCTCGCAACCCCCCCATCTCTGAAACCTCCTCCAGCCCTACAACCCTCCAAGATCTCGTCGCTCCTCCAATTCTGGTGTCTTGAGCATCCCCGATTTTCATCGCTCTACCACTGGCGGCCGTGCCTTCAGCTGCCTGGGCCCTAAGCTCTGGAATTCCCTCCCTAAACCGCTCCGCCTCTCTACCTCTCTCTCCTTTAAGACGCTCCTTAAAACCTTCCTCTTTGACCAAGCTTTTGGTCACCTGTCCTGATAACACACAGTATTGGAGATCAGTGGCTTGGTGTCCAATTTTGTCTGATAACGCTCCTGTGAAGCGCCTTGGGATGTTTTACTATGTTAAAGACGCTATATAAATGCCAGTAGTTAGTTGGAGTGCTACAATTGGTCTTGGTGTCCTGGTCTAGGATGGGCCAAGTTGGCCATGGTTCCTGATCACTATCCAGCAGCACCTGTCAGTCATTGGTTGAGTATAGGATTGGGCTCAGTGATGATGTCCATGTTATCGCGTAGCCTAGTACTACTTCACTGTGGAGGGTTCATCCATAAAACAGGGGAAGTGTTCCACTATTCAGCTCTCCAAAACTTAAATACCTTTTCCGCAACTTGGGTTCTTTCAGGTCCGTGCAATAGCTATTTGCCCAGCAAACAGCCAGTGTTTCCTCTGGCATGTTGAAACATCTTCTTGTTATTCATTTATTGTGAAGGACTTCAGTGAGCAGACTCCGTTCTGTTAATAATGGATCAGATGTGAAACGAAAATATAAAAATAGGGTAACCGGAAGTGTCTTAAACTAGGGCTTGGGCCCATAACGGTGTCAAATTGTTTCTTACAATACTCCTGTGCAGCGCCTTGGGACGTTTTACTACGTTAAAGGTCCTATAAAAATACAAGTTGTTGTTGTTAGAGATCTGCACTGTACCTGACATACCATGCAAAACTTGTGGATACTTAATACCTTCATTAAGTGCAAATGAAGTTGTTTTATTGCCTTGCATGTTTATTTTGCAGGAGGTGGTTCATTGGGAAGCCATAGTAAGTGTAATAATAATATCTCGCTGTATTTTCAAGAGGTCCAGGTTGAACTGCGATTAAGTAAAGAATAAACCACATGAATGCTCTCAATATTGTTGAAAGCTGTTGTATATTTCACATCCTCCAGCATTTACACCCTTTAAAGTAAAACAAAATACAAACTATTTTAAGGAGGTTCGTAGCTAATGTGAAGTCGTCATTTCTCATACTTTTTCTCTTCTGAACATAGGAACAGGAGTAGGCCATTCAGCCCCTCGAGCCTGTGCCGTCATTCAGTTAGATAATGGCTGATCTGTATCTTCACTCCATTCAGCCACCTTGGTTCTGTAACCCTTCATACCCTTGCCTAACAAAAATTTATCAATCAATGTACTTAAATGACATGCTTACTAACATCTGACATGTTAGAGCGGAAATATATTCCATAAATATAAAGTCCCATCATTTTTTAATGTGTACCCAATAATTTATAAAATTCTGAATTTTTTTTCCCTAAAATAATTTGTATCTATGACAATGCCTTGCACGTTGAAAAGACAATTTTGGTGGAGCACATTATCAAACCTCCTCAATCACAGGGCAGTACCCAGTACTGCGAGCAGCTTGGCAGTGCTCCCGAAAGCTCTATTCCCCCAACAGCAACAAAGATACAGTGTAAAGTCCTGTGTAAAGTCATTAGCATGCTCTTGCGCAGTGTTACCAAAAAAAAATTGCAATTTAAAAAAAATACTCTATTTTGTACTGTAAGCGTAATGACAAATTATAAAATACTGCCAGATTGTTGCACTTCTCTTTGCATTACAAGGTGATTGTACAACACTTTTGTCCCTAAATTTTTGGTATGTGTCGCTGGATTTCATATTGTGAATAACCACATGAATTAACAGTTTAAAAACAAATTCTTTCGCCCGCAAGGTCACAGTCCCAAGTTTGCAATTACACAGAATGGCTCTTTCCGAGATTTCTTGGGCTTAAAAGATGGTAAATGTGTAGTGGAAAAAAACCAGCTCCCGAGAATGAAACGGTTACTCTCTCGTTTGTACACAGTGACGTAAGGGGACAGTCAATGGATATCATTAACACACCGGGTTATCCAATTGAATGGATTGCACGGCTGTGGCTTGGCAAGTGATGTGTGTAGAAACACCAGGTTGAATGTTGATGAGTAAAAGCAGGTTCTCCTTTCTTCTTCTGCAGAATTGCTGATACCTGCTGTCAGAATCTCTTAACATTGAGGACAGTGAATTGTAGGATATAAAGCAACTGTACAGGTTCCAGGTGAGCAGAAATATATCTTCAGGAGAACGTTCCAAGACTGGAATAGCAAAGTTAATCTTCCTTGCTTTCTGCCACTTAAGAGAAGAAAACATTAAAAGTATGAGTTATTTTGCACATTTTGTCCTTTTGTGGACAACAACAACTTGCATTTATATAGCGCCTTTAATGTAGTAAAACGCCCCAAGGCACTTCACGGGAGTGTTATAAAACAAAATTTGACACTGAGCCACACAAGGAGATATTAGGACAGGTGACCAAAAGCTTGGTCAAAGAGGTAGGTTTTAAGGAGCGGCGTAAAGGAGGAGAGAGAGGCGGAGAGGTTTAGGGAGGGAATTCCAGAGCTTGGGGCCCAGGCAGCTGAAGGCACGGCTGCCAATGGTGGAGCGATGGAAATTGGGAATGCGCAAGAGGCCGGAACTGGAGGAGCGCAGAGATCTCGGAGGGTTGTAGGGTTAGTCAAATTATAGAGAACCTTAAGGTCTGTACTACCTATAGCCCCCTATCATACCATTGCCAATTAAAATATCCCAAGGCGCTTCACAGGAGCGTTATCAAACAAAATTTGACACCGAGCCACATAAGGAGATATTAGGGCAGATGACCAAAAGCTTGGTCAAAGGTAGGGGGAAAAATTCGGTTGCTTTGCGCCTCTCAGGGCGCTAACTGGGTGCAAAGCAACTAGCGCCCGGGCGCGGCACCGCCAACACCTCCCGCGAAATTAAACGGGAGGTTAGCGCCCCGCGGCGCTGCGCCGCCAGCGATTACATCATCGCCATGCGCAGCGCCCTGGCCGCGATCTTCGGTAGCACCCCCTGACTTACCGCCGGACGCTATGTCCGACGGGGTCAGGGGGGCCTACCTGCGGCCGGGGCGGTGCTATTTAAAGGCAAGGTGCTGGGCGGCCATTTTTGTTGCTGGCCGCCTGCCAACACCTGCCTCCGCTCCCGTCCCCGGCCTCCTGACCCCCCCCCCCCCCCCCGGCGGAGTGCCGGCTGCGCTGCATGAGCCCGGCACTTCTCTTGAGTGCCGGGCTCTTTTGCCGGCACTCCAATTCCCGGTGGCCCAGCTGGGCCCCGGGTAACGCTGCGCAAGGCCCCTCCCCTTTAAGAAGGGGAGGAAGGCCTGCAGTACCGCGGCGCTGCAGCACATAGCGCCGCAATATTCCATCGCCGCGACCCAAGAGGGAGGAGGGGCGCTTCCAGTAGCGCCCCGCTTCCCTCTTGGGGCACTACCACTCAATTTCATCCGCGGGGGCGCTAATTTTTCCAGGGTGCTAAAAGTAGTGTCCCGGCGAAGTTAGCGCCCTAAAGGGGGCGCGACTCAATTTCTCCCCCGTAGGTTTTAAGGAGCGTCTTAAAGGAGGAAAGGTCTGGGGAGGGAATTTCAGAGCTTAGGGCCTTAGCAGCTGAAGGCACGGCCGCCAATGGTGGAGCGATTAAAATCAGGGATGCTCAAGAGGCCAGAATTAGAGGAATGCAGAGGTCTCGGGGTTGGGCGGGCGGGCGGGTGGGTGTTGTGGATCTGGAGGAGATTACAGAGCTAGGGATGGGCGAGGTTATGGAGGGAATTGAAAACAAGGATGAGAATTTTAAAATCGAGGCGAAACAACAAGATAGCAACAGAATACAACTATTCATTTACTAATGTCAAATAGAGTCAATTAAAATATTCTAGGGATGCTGATAGTTCTTTATCTCCTTCATAAGGTACAGCATGTGCAGAATTACTTTTGGGCATATTTTCTGACATATACCACAGTACCATAGGATACATCAAAAACATTAAAATTGAGAGGGGAGATCATTTTCTGTAGCCATTTGCCTGACATCAGGAAACTGGGTACAAAACAAAGTGGAAACACTTCCCTGACCAACCACTTTAAAAAAAAAAAGTAAAACACAGGTGATGACGACAAAAAAAGTTTTTATTGAAACGTTGACTGGCCATTTGACGATATTAGGAAGGATGGTGGTATAACATTGGGCATGGATTTGATTCTATTTCAAGGAAGATGGGTTATGTTTGGCCTCAAGTTAATTATTAAAGTGATAGTGCTGTGCAAAGAGCATGCAGTGTGGTCGGCCAGAACTCGGAGCACCGTCACTGCGGCGAGTGTCTCACCTCCTGACTCCCCAAAGCCGTTCCACCATCTACAAGGTACAAGTCAGGAGTGTGATGGAATATTCTCCACTTGCCTGGATGCGTTGCAGCTCCAACAACACTCAAGAAGCTCGACACCATCCAGGACAAAGCACCCCGTTTGATTGGCACCCCATCCACCACCTTAAACATTCACTCCCTCCACCACCGGCGTACTGTGGCTGCAGTATGCACCATCTACAAGATGCACTGCAGCAACTCGCCAAGGCTTCTTCGGCAGCACCTCCCAAACCCGCCACCTCTTCCACCTAGAAGGACAAGGGCAGCAGGCGCATGGGAACACCACCACCTCCAAGTTCCCCTCCAAGTCGCACACCGTCCTGATTTAGAAGTATATCGCCGATCCTTCATCGTCGCTGGGTCAAAATCCTGGAACTCCCTCCCTAACAGCGCTGTGGGAGCACCTTCACCACACAGACTGCAGCGGTTCAAGAAGGTGGCTCACCACCACCTTCTCAAGGGCAACTAGGGATGGGCAATAAATGCTGACCTTGCCAGCGACGCCCAGATCCCATAAGCGAATAAAAAAAAACTATAATTATCGAGGTGAAGGGGTAAGGAGAGGTTAACAGCATATTTTTTATATTCTGATTGGTTTCAATAGAAAATTCACGCCAGACGTTTTTGTTGCCTGCTCGAAAGATCTCCAGCACAAGAACTGCTGAAGTGTTTTAGAATCGTGTTTATGGCTCAGGGCAGGGGTTCCCAAAACTGTGGGTTTCTTTTATTATTCGTTTTTATGGGATGTGGGAATCGCTGGCAAGGCCAGCATTTATTGCCCATCCCTAATTGTCCTTGAGGAGGTGGTGGTGAGTCTCCTTGAACCGCTGCAGTCCGTGTGGTGAAGGTGCTCCCACAGTGCTGTTAGGGAGGGAGTTCCAGGATTTTGACCCAGAAACGATGAAGGATCGGCCGATATATTTCCAAGTCAGGATGGTGTGTGACTTGGTGGCTGTGAATTGTATTATATGACTGACGTATTCTGATATGCTGTAGGGAATAGCCATGTGTACGCTTGTCTGTGCAATAAAACTGCTTTTAAAGCAATTTACACTTGAACATTGTAACTAGAACAAGAACAACAACTTGTATTTATATAGCGCCTTTAACATAGTAAAACGTCCCAAGGCGCTCCACAGGAGTGTTAGCAAACAAAATTTGATGCCGAGCCGCGTGAGATATTAGGGCAAATGAAGATAGGTTATAAGGAGCGTGTTAAAGGAGGAAAGAGAGACGGAGAGGTTTAGGGAGGGAATTCCAGAGCTTAGGGCCCAGGCAGCTGAAGGCACAGCCACCAATGGTAGAGCGATTAAAATCAGGGACCTGCAAGAGGCCAGAATTGGAGGAGCGCAGATATCTCGGAGAGTTGTAGGGCTGGAGGAGGATACAGATATAGGGAGGGGGAGGGGGAGGGGGAGGGGGCGAGGCCAGGGAGGGATTTGAAAAGAAGGATGAGAATTTTAAAATCCAGGAATATTTTCAATCCAGCTACTACCCAGCATTAAATTGATTGCTAGCTTTCAGCCTCACATGGGTTTCTACCATCCCAGGCACCAGTGTAGAGTCTGGGATTTGAGCCTACCCATTAATGAATAACAAAAGTTGCAGAGTGTTATTTTATTGAAGCACCCAGGTGAAAGGCTAAAGTTCACAGACCAGGACACCACCAAGGAAGAAAGAAGAGCTAGATCAGGACATAGTGGTTAGGTGACTAGCTTGGGTTTTAAAGCATTATCAATGAATCAAAGGAAGGAGTACTGTTGTTTTGTTGACTTGGGGATGGATGAGTTAGAGTGGGAGATGGGGCAATGAGTATTGATTTCAACGCAAGTGAGGATGTAGAGAGTAAGGGGTGCGGTTGGGGGGGGCGGGGGGCATGGTGAGTGGGGGATCAAGACAATGAGAAACATGAGACAGGCCATGAGATGTTGCCAAGGATAATGCTTAATCTGGTGAAAGTAATTAGTACAAACAGTAATTATTCGACTTTCAACGTACTTATCTCTCTCACTGCAGAAGCCACCGTGTCTTCTGTTTCCTCTTCTTTTGTCTCCGCCTCTTCAACTCCGGCTTCGACAGTTATCTCACTTTCCACCTTTTCTCCGGTCTCACCTGGATACAGTAACCATGGAATCTGAATCAAGTTATTCATGCATTACCTAGACATGACCTTATCTTGCAGCTGGCTGACCTTTCCGAATGGGTTCATCCCTGAAATATGGAGAAGTAAACAATGCTGACGCAAAGCTAGCTGGAGTATTGTGTCCAATTCTGGGAACTACACTTTAGGAAGGGATGTCAAGGCCTTGGAGAGGATGCAGAGGAGATTGACTAGAATGGTACCAGAGATGCGGTACTTCAGTGACGTGGAGAGACTGGAGAAGCTGAGCTTGTTCTCCTTAGAGCAGAGAAGGTTGAGGGGAGATTTGAAAGAGGTGTTCAAGATCATGAAGGGTTTTGATTGAGTAAATAAGGAGAAACTGCTTCGAGTGGCAGAAGGGTTGGTAACCAGAGGACACAGATTTAAGGTCATTGGCAAAAGAACCAGAAGCGAGATGAGGATAATTATTTTTTTACTGATCTGGAAGGCACTGCCTGAAGTAGATTCAATAGTAACTTTCAAAAGGTAATTGGATAAATACTTGTAGGGGAAAAATTTGCAGGGCTATGGAGAAAGAGCAGGGGGGAGTGGGACTAATTGGAGAGCTCTTTCAACGCAATTTTAAACATCCCCCGCTATGCCGGGGCCGACCTAGAATTTGCAGGGCAAAGTTCTTCTGCAGGGGTGGATCTTCTGTGCTTGTGGGGCCACTTGATTAGATGGCTCCTGAGCATCCACATGAGGCACGCACCCAGAGAGCAATTAAAGAAGCAGCTTAAACTTGGCAGTGCCAGAAGTAAAAAGGTTGGTACAAAAGCAAAATACTGCGGATGCTGGAAATCTGAAATAAAAACAGAAAATGCTGGAAATACTCGGCAGGTCAAATAGTGTCGGTGGAGAGAGAAACAGTGTTAACGTTTCAGGTCGATGAACTTTTGTCAGAACTGGATTAAGTTAGAGGTGTAACGGGTTTTAAGCAAGTACAGAGGCAGGGAAAGGGGAGGGGAGGAGAGGAAAGAACAAAAGGGAAGGTCTGTGATAGGGTGGCAGACGGGAGAGATTAAATGACAAAAGGGATGATGGTGTGAGGCGAAAGGAGATGGTGATGGGACAAGTAAAGAAATGAAAGATGCGTCGAGAAGAGGTGTAAATGGGAATGGCAGAATCATCAGCAGCTGCCGTCCGAAAAAGTGGGGGCAGAGGTTATGATCTGAAATTGTTGAACTCGATGTTGAGTCCAGAAGGCTGTAAAGTGCCTAATGGAAAGATGAGGTGCTGTTCCTCGAGCTTACGTTGAGCTTCGTTGGAACAGTGTAGGAGGCTGAGGTCAGAGTGGGAGTGGGGCGGAGAATTAAAGTGCTGAGTTGCTCTCTCTCGCTCTCCCCATTTCCCCATCCCCCCGACTGGCCCACAGTCTTTTTTTTCTGTCGCGTTCTGAAACCAATACAGTATCACACCACGGTAGCGCCGGTATAATTAACGAAATACAAAAAGACCCGTCTTACTCATTGAAACTTATCTTACAACAACCCATCCCTAATTGTCCTTATCTCAAGGGCAACTGGGGATGGGCAATAAATGCTGGCCTTGCCAGCGACACCCACATCCCATGAACGAATTAAAAAAAAAAAACAACCTGCATTGATATAGCGCTTTTAACGTAAAACACGGTGAGCCTGAAGGCTTTGTGTCTTAATGCGAGGAGCATTCGTAATAAGGTGGATGAATTAGCTGCGCAAATAGATGTAAACGGATATGATATAATTGGGATTACGGAGACATGGCTCCAGGGTAACCAAGTCTGGGAATTCAACATCTAGGGATATTCAATATTCAGGAAGGACAGAAAAAAGGAGGTGGGGTAGCATTGCTGGTTAAAGAGGAGATTAACTCAATAGTAAGGAAGGATATTAGCTCTGATGATGTGGAATCTGTATGAGTAGAGCTGAGAAATACCAAGGGGCAGAAAACGTTAGTGGAGTTGTATACAGACCCCCAAACAGTAATGCTGAGGTTGGGGATGACATTAAACGGGAAATTAGAGATGCGTGCAATAAGGGCACAGCAGTTATCATGGGTGACTTTAATCTACATATAGATTGGGCTAACCAAATTAGTAACAATACTGTGGAGGAGGAATTCCTAGAGTGTATACAGGATGGTTTCCTGGACCAATATGTCGAGGAACCAACTAGAGATCAGGCCATCTTAGACTGGGTATTATGTAATGAGAAAGGATTTAGTAGCAATCTTGTTGTGCGAGGCCCCTTGGGGAGGAGCGATCATAATATGATAGAATTCTTCATTAAAATGGAGAGTGAAGTAGTTGACTCAGACTAGGGTCCTGAATTTAAATAAAGGATACTACGATGGTATGAGGCGCGAGTTGGCTAGGATGGATTGGGGAACGTTACTTAAAGGGTTGACGGTGGATAGGCAATGGCAAACATTTAAAGATCGCATGGATGAAATACAGAATTTGTTCATCCCTGTTTGGCATAAAAATAAAACAAAAAAGGTGACTCAACCGTGGCTAACAAGGAAATTAGGGATAGCATAAGATCCAAGGAGAGGACATATAATTTGGCCAGAAAAAGCAGCAAATCTGAGGATTGGGAGCAGTTTAGGATTCAGCAAAGAAGGACAAAGGATTAATTAAGAGGGGGAAAATAGATTGAGAGTAAGCTTGCAGGGAACATAAAAACTGACTGTAAAAGCTTCTATAGATATGTGAAGAGAAAAAGATTGGTGAAGTCAAGCGTAGGTCCCTTGCAGTCAGAATCGGGAATTTATAATGGGGAACAAAGAAATGGCAGACCAATTAAATACATACTTTGGTTCTGTCTTCACAAAGGAGGACACAAATAACCTCCCAGAGATGTCGGGGAACATAGGGTCTAATGAGAGGGAGGAATTGAATGAAATCACTATTTGTAGGGAAATGGTGTTAGGGAAATTGACGGGATTGAAGGCCGATAAATCCCCAGGGCCTGATAATCTACATCCTAGGGCACTTAAGGAAGTGGCCCTAGAAATAGTAGATGCATTGCTGGTCATCTTCCAAAATTCTATAGAATCTAGAACAGTTCCCATGGATTGGAGGGTAGCTAATGTAACCCCACTATTTAAAAAAGGTGGTAGAGAGAAAACGGGGAATTATAGACCGGTAAGTCTGACATTGGTAGTGGGGAAAATGCTAGAGTCCATTATAAAAGATGTAATAGCAGAGCACTTGGAAAACAGTGACAGGATCGGACAAAGTCAACATGGATTTACAAAAGGCAAATCATGCTTGACTAATCTACTGGAATTTTTTGAGGATGTAACTGGTAGAATAGATAAGGGAGAACCAGTGGATGTGGTGTATTTGGACTTTCAGAGGCTTTCGATAAGGTCCCGCATAAGAGATTAGCGTGCAAAGTTAAAGCACACGGGATTGGGGGTAAGGTACTGTCTTGGATAGCGAACTGGTTGGCAGACAGGAAGCAAATAGTTGGAATAAATGTGTCTTTTTCCGAGTGGCAGGCAGTGACTAGTGTGGTACCGCAGGGATCGGTGCTAGGACCCCAGCTATTCACAATATATATAAATGATCTAGACGAGGGAACTAGATGTAATATCTCCAAGTTTGCAGACGACACAAAGCTGGGTGGGCGTGTGTGCTGTGAGGAGGATACAGAAAAACTCCAGTATGATTTGGACAGGTTGGGTGATTGGGCAAATGCAGTATAATGTGGATAAATGCGAGGTTATCCACTTTGGTGGCAAAAACAGGAAGACAGTTCATTATCTGAACGGCAATAGATTGGGAAAAGGGGAAGTGCAATGAGACCTGGGTGTCCTTGTGCACCAATCGCTGAAGGTAAGCATGCAGGTGCAGCAGGCGGTTAAGAAGTCAAATGGTATGTTGGCCTTCATAGCGAGAGGATTCGAGTACAGGAGCAAGGATGTCTTGCTGCAGTTGTACAGGGCCTTGGTGAGACCACACCTTGAGTAGTGTGTGCAGTTTTGGTCACCTTATCTGAGGAAGGATGTTCTTGCCATGGAGCGAGTGCAGCGAAGATTCACCAGACTGATACCTGGGATGGCAGGAATGACGTATGAGGAGAGATTGGGTCGATTAGGCTTATATTCGCTAGAGTTTAGAAGAATGAGAGGGGATCTCATTGAAACTTATAAAATTCTAACAAGACTAGACAGACTAGATGCAGGAAGGATGTTCCCGATGGCGGGGGAGTCCAGAACCAGGGGTCACAGTCTAAGGATAAGGGGTAAGCCATTTAGGACAGAGATGAGGAGGAATTTCTTCACCCAGAGAGTGGTGAACCTGTGGAATTCTCTGCCACAGAAGGCAGTTGAGGCCAATTCATTAAATATATTCAGGAAGGAGTTAGATATATTTCTTAAAGCTAAAGGGATCAAGGGATATGGGGAGAAAGCAGGAACAGGGTACTGAATTTGGATGATCAGCCATGATCTCATTAAATGGCGGAACAGGCTTTAGGGGTCGAATGGCCTGCTCCTGCTCCTATCTTCTATGTTTCGATGTTTCTATGAGCTCAACCGTGTCGAAAGCTGCAGAGAGGTCGAGAAAGATGAGGAGGGATGGTCACAGTAACAGAGGATGTCATTTGTGACTTTGATTAGAAACCCGATTGCAGATGTTGAAACATGGAGTTGTGGGAAAGATGGGGGAGGCGACAACGCATTCATAGGGCAAGTACGGCGGGGGGGGGCGATGCAGCTGCCTCAGTCAGGTGATCAAATCGCTGGAAATTGTAACAGAAATATGGAAAGACGCTCTATTTTAAAATTGCTTGATCTTAAGGGAACTGGTTAATCTTTAGGTTAACTTGGTATTTTAGAACATAGCCTGCCTGCGAATTGTTAACAGAAATAGTTGAAAGGGAATTAAATGACAGAGAGAATTTTTATTTATTTAGTGGCTTAACACATCCCCAACCAATGAACCTCTTGAACTGTAGTCAGTTGTTCTGCAGGCAAACTGGCAGCCAATTCACACATGGCAAGATCCCATGAGATCATATATATTTACATCATATATTAAATTACTCATTCATCAGATGAGCGATTTTCTTTAGCTTTCAGGGTTTCTTTTATTTTAGATCATTTTAATTTTTATCACTACTTTTAATGAAAATTGTGGGGGACTTAGCCCGTGATCTCCCGATACACATTCCCAGTAGGCGAGGGTCTATGGTGGGAGCATGCATTCATAAATAAAGATGTGATTGCACTGGAGAGGGTACAGAGGAGATTTACGAGGATGTTGCCAGGACTGGAGAATTTTAGCTACGAGGAAAGATTGGATAGACTGGGGTTGTTTTCTTTGGAACAGAGGAGGCTGAGGGGATTTAATTGAGGTGTATAAAATTATGAGGGGATAGGAAGGACCTATTTCCCTTGGCAGAAGGGTCAATAACCAGGGGGCAGAGATTTAAAGGAATTGGTAGAAGGATTAGAGGGGAGTTGAGGAGAACTTTTTTCACCCAGAGGGTGGTGGGGGTCTGGAACTCGCTGCCTGAAAGGGTGGTAGAGGCAGAAACCCTCATCGCATTTAAAATGTACTTGGATATGCACTTGAAGTGTCGTAACCTACAGGGCTACGGACCAAGAGCTGGAAAGTGGGATTCGGCTGGATAGTTCTTTTTCTACCGGGGCAGACAGGATTGGCCGAATGGCCTCCCTCTGTGCCGTAAATTTCTATGATTCTATGAAATCTGAAATACTGATTGCCCATGTAAAACACAGACAGTTTGTTTTTATTTGTTCACGAGATGTTGGTATCGCTGGCAAGGCCCAGCATTTATTGCCCATCCCTAATTGCCCTTGAGAAGGTGGTGGTGAGCCGCATTCTTGAATCGCCATGATGCTTCTTTGTAGCAGTTTGTTACAACTGAGTGTCTCGCTCGGCCATTTCAGAGGGCAGTTAAGAGTCAACCACATTGCTGTGGATCTGGAGTCACATATAGGCCAGACCGGGTAAGGACGGCAGATTTCCGTCCCTAAAGGACATTAGTGAACCAGATGGGTTTTTACGACTATCTGGGAGTTTCATGGTCACCATTACTGACACTAGCTTTTCATTCCAGATTTAATTAATTAACTAAATTTTTAATTCCCCAGCTGCCATGGTGAGATTTGAACTCATGTCACCAGATCATTAGTCCAGGCTTAGACTGGATTACTAGTCCAGTAACATAACCACTATGCTACCCTACCCTATGGTGTGTATAGAGTGAATGCCTTCCATTTTTAATTGGAAATCTCACATTCAGAAGTTCTTTGGTGTAGCTAGCCGAGGCTCACAGTGCAGCCTGTTCCTCCCAGTCAGCTGTGGCTCAGTGGGTAGCACACTCGCCTCTTAGTCAGAAGGTTGTGGGTTCAAGTCCCACTCCAGGGACTTGAACACACAAAGCTAGGCTGACACTCCAGTGCAGTACTGAGGGAGTGCTGCACTGTCGGCGGTGTTGTCTTTCAGATGAGACGTTAAACTGAGGTCCCATCTGCTCTCTCAGGTGGTCGTAAAAGATCCCATGGCACTATTTCGAAGAAGAGCGGGGGTGTTATCCCTGGTGTCCTGGCCAATATTTATACCTCAATCAACATCAGTAAAACTGATTATCTGGTCATTATCACATTGCTGTTTGTGGGAGCTTGTTGGTTGTAAAGCGTTTCCCACATTACAACAGTGACTACACTCCAAAAAATACTTAATTGGCTGTAAAGCGCTTTGAGACGTCCGGTGGTCGTGAAAGGCGCTATAGAAATGCAAGTCTTTTTTCTTTTTTTTCCCCTGTTTCGAGAACTAAACCTGCCTGTAAAATAGCCTTCGAGGGTGACCGTCCTTTTTTGATTTCCAGCATGTGGAAAACACAGCTCGTCGCAACACCACAATTGCAGATCCCAGCTGCCGCGTTACCTTCAGTCTCTTCCTCTGCCTCGGAGGGTTGCACCTCTGTGATAGCGTCTGCATCAGAAGGGGAGGTCTCTTCCATTGGAGCTGCGGGTAGCTCTGGTTCTTCAAGAATCATCTCTGTGGGAACAGAACTGAGGCAGTCCTCAGCAGCCACCTCCAAAACCCCACCAACTTCTGAAGGGCTCGGTTCGCTGGTGACGACCTCGTCAGGGACAGTGTCGGACTCTTTGGGCTCCAGTAGTTGGGAGTGATCTGGAATTGTTTCACTTTCATCGGTAATGGGGCCATTTATATCTGGAGCTGTCGGTTTTTCCCCATGGATCATCACGCCCATTAAAGGAAAGAGACAAAAAAAAGTTTTGATCGGTAAAAATATTTCCAGCAATCTTACGTTTTTATCTCATATACACAACAAGTTGCATTGATATAACATCTTTAATGTGGTAAAACGTCCCGATACCCTTCACAGGAGCGTTTGACACGAGCCACTTGAGATATTAGGACAGGTGACCAAAAGCTTAGTCACAAAGTGGTAGGTTTTAAGGAGCGTCTTAAAAGAGAAGAGAAAGGTAAAGAGGCAGAGAGGTTTAGGGAGGGAATTCCAGAGCTTAGGGCCCAGGCAGCTGAAGGCACGGCCGCCAATGGTGGAGCGAAGAAAATTGGGGATGCACAAGAGGCCAGAATTGGATGAGTGCCGAGATCTCGGAGGGTAGTAGGGCTGGAGGAGGTTACAGAGATAGGGAGGGGTGAGGCCATGGAGGGGTTTGAAAACAAGGATGAGAATTTTAAAATCGAGGCGTTGCAGGACTGGGAGCCAATGTAGGTCAGCGAGCACAGGGGTGACGGATGAACAGGACTTGGTGCGAGTTAGGACACAGGCTGCAGAGTTTTGGATAAGCTTACGGTTTACGGAGGGCGCAAGGTGGGAGGCCGGCCAGGAGAGCATTGGAATAGTCGCGTCTAGAGGCTCCAATTCATAGGCTGTGTTCTTTCATCTTCTCTCCTCTTAAACATTTATGATGTCCTCCACTATGTCTACACCACACTAACTGAATCTGTAAATCATAACATCAAAGGGGGACAAATAACAACTGGTGCTCAAAGCTCAGAAAGGAAGATGGCGCTTGACAAACCTCATTTGACGAGGTGGCAGATACGGTGAATGGGGAACTGCAGTGGATGTGGTGTACATGGACTTTCAGAAAGCCTTTGACAAGGTACCACACAGGAGAGACTTGGAGAAGATTATAGGATATGGAATTAAGGGATAGGTAGCTAATTGGATTAAAAACTGGTTAGAAGGGAGAAAACAGAGTAGGAGTTGGGTTTCTCAGCTTGTTTGGAAGTGGGTAGCGGTGCCCTACAGAATTCTGTTCTGGGACCACTTCTGTTTCATTGACATCACTGATTTGGATATAGGGCTAGAGGGTGTGGTGTTCAGATTTCCAGCTGATACTAGAATAGGAGGCATAGTGTAACAGTTCGATTTCTGACACCAAATATGGTTTGCAATTTGTATTCGACCAAGTCCAGGTACACACAATGGGCCGTATTTTCCGATCGGAGGCTTCCTGCGTGTGGAGGCCTCAGATCTGGAAAAAATCTACCGACTTACCTGAGGGCTCCCGAGGTGTGTATACTTCCGCTCCTGGGCCTCTCCAAATCGAACTGTGCAGGGCCCACGTATCCCAGAGGCGCATGCGGTTCGCAAGCATCCCTGGGATCACATGGGCCATGGGGAGCCAATAGGAGAAGGAGAAGTCCAAAAATGTGCGGGTTAGGTTGATTTGGCTATGATAAAAAAATTAAAAAAATTGACCCTTAGTGTTAGGGGGGGATTAAATATGTGGGGTTATGGGGCTAGGATGGGATATGTTAGGGGGAATTAAATACGTGGGGTTACGGGGGTAGGGTGGGATGTGTGTACTGTGGGGATTAAAGCAGGGACAGGGTATTGGATTTGGATGATCAGCCATGATCGTATTGAATGGTGGAGCAGGCTCGACGGGCCGAATGGCCTACTCCTGCTCCTAGATTCTATGTTTCTATGTTTCTATGGAATCGCCCTTCATACACTTGACAGATAGACCTGTCAAATATATGAATGGAAATCACCCCAAAAACACTGTAAAACATTAAATACATTTTTTTTAAATCGCATTTTTAAAATGAGTTGAAATTACAATAAATTAAATATTTTAAACAAATTTGATTTTTTGAAAAAAATAATTAAAGTTTTTTACGGGGCTAAAAATAAACTTACCTTTTTAAAAAGTATTTTTCAATGATAAATGAGTGAAAATTTTTTTTTAACTTTATTTCACATCTTATGCTGGTAAAAGCAGGTGTAAGATTTCTAAGGGTTTTCTGCGGGCGGAGGTTCTCCAGAAAGCGGAACTCTCCCCCCGCAGAGGCCCTTCTCCAGGGCAGGCGTCCAATCTGTCAAGAGCATTCTTGACAGATCGGAAATGCCGGTTTTCAGCGCATGCGCTTGGCATGCCTGAAACCGGCATTTCTGATGTCCCTACAGGCGTGTACACAGCGCGTACACACCCGTAGGGATCAGAATATACGGCCCAATATCTTTAAGCAGTAGCTATACAGGGAAATAAGCGATACTACTGCGTGTTCTTTCCCCGGGTAGAGATGTAATCTTCGTTGTTGTTCCTTTCCAATCCTGATTCTCTTTCTATAACTTGTTATGAAAAGCTTGAGATCTTTATAGTCTGTTTCTCACGGAATACTGTCAGTGCTAATTAATAATGGCATGACAAGTGTTATTGTGAACAAGACCGCCAGAAAGGATGCATTTCCTCCAAAATGACATGCCAACTTGTTTTCACCCATTGTTCCATCTCTTTATCTCAAAACTGCCTAGGCTACCTGTTTCCCAATGTGACCATGAAAACAAGCCAAGAGGCACGAATCTTATACATCCTGTCGTTTCAGCAAACACCTAAACCACAGCTAAATTGTATCCTGACTAATCAAACCCTAAAGCACTGTGGGAATGAACAACTTTTAACCATTTCATTAAGAAAAAAGAAACCAAAAACTTCAATCACATGAGATTAAACCAAATCCTAATCCGACGTATGTATGTATACACAACTAGGGTATCTTATAATAATAAATAATTCTGAGGTCCAAAGGAAGGCTAATGATATGATATAAAAACAGAAAATGCTGGAGATACTCAGCAGGTCAGGCAGCATCTGTGAAGAGAGAAACAGAGTTAACGTTTCAGGTCGATGACCTTTTGTCAGAACTGGAAAAAAGCAGGAAATGGAACAGATTTTTAAGCAAGTATAGGGGCTGGGAAATGGGGGAGGGGATGAAAGAACATTGATATGATGGTGGAATTCAATGTCAGCAAATGTGGGGAGGTACATTTTGATTTTTTTTTTTTAATTATTTTTTCACCCCCAATGCCAGGTTTATGATTTTCACTTCCCTCCAAGCTGTGGAAGAAGACTGGATGAAGGTGAGGGGCAGGGATACTAGTGACCTGCCACTCAATTCTTTTTCATTCATTCTCGGAAGGTGGGGGCGAGCCCTCTTCTTGAACCGCAGGAGTTCGTGTGGTGAAGGTGCTCCCACAATGTTTAGGTGGGCAGGTCTGGGATTCTAACCCAGGGACGACGAAGGAACGGCGACATATGTCCACGTCGGGATGGTGTGTGACCTGGAGGGGATCTTGGAGGTGGTGGTGTTCCCATGCGCCTGCTGCCCTTGTCCTTCTAGGTGGTAGAGGTCACGGCTTTGGGGGCTGCTGTCGAAGAAGCCTTTTTTAACCCCTTTGAAACAGCAAAGATGAAGGGCAAATAAAAGTTGGCCTTAACTCTACCAAGAGTGACACATGTATCTACCTGAGTGAGGAAGTTATGATCACGGCCTGGAGTTCTGTTCTTTAGAGGGTTTAGAATTCTAAACTGTGTGCCCTAAAATGGACCCTTTCTCCCGTTTTCAGAATTCTCGTTCTACCTGGACCCCTCCCTCTGGCCTCTTACCCTCTCTAGATCTTTCCATTGCGAATTGCCAGAGTGACATCGGCCGTCTCAATTTCTCTGTTCCCTTCACTCACTCCAACCTACCTCCCTCTGAACTTGCAGCACTCCGTTCTCTCAGATCCAACCCCAATATTGTCATTAAACCTGCTGACAAGGGTAGCGTTGTTGTTGTTTGGCGAACCGACCTCTACCATGCGGAGGCTGAACGTCAACTCTCTGACACCTCCTCCTACCTCCCCCTGGACCCACTACCGAACATCAAGCAATCGTTTCCAAGACTGTCATTGACCTCATCTCCTCTGGAGATCTTCCCTCCATGGCCGCCAACCTCATAGTCCCCCAACCCTGCACAGCCCACTTCTACCTCCTTCCCAAGATCCACAAACAGGACTGCCCTGGTAGACCCATCGTTTCAGCCTGTTCTTGCCCCACAGAATTGATTTCTTCCTATCTCGACTCTCCTTGTCCATTCTCTTCCCGCCTACATCCGCCAATTTAACAGTTTCCAGTTTCCTGGCCCCAACCGTCTCCTTCTCACGATGGACATCCAAACCCTCTACACCTCCATCTCCCACCAGGATGGCCTGAGGGCACTCCACTTATTCCTTGAACAGAGGCCCAACCAGTCCCCATCCATCACCACTCTCCTCTGCCTGACTGAACTTGTTCTCACATTGAACAACTTCTCCTTTGACTCCACTCACTCCCTCCAAATTAAAAGTGTTGCTATGGGAACCCGCATGGGTCCTAGCTATGCCTGCCTTTTCGTGGGATATGTGGAACATTCTTTATTCCAGTCCTACTCAGGTCCCCTACCTCACCTCTTTTTCCAGTACATTGATAACTGTATCGGTGCTGTTTCCTGCTCTCGCCCTGAACTAGATTCACTTTGCTTCCAATTTCAACCCTTCCCTCACCTGCACATGGCCCTTCTCCGGCTCTTCCCTTCCCCGACTTCTCTGTCTCCATTTCTGGGGGTAGGCTATCGACAAACATCCCACTGACTCCCACAGCTACCTGGACTACACTTCCTCCCACCTCGCTTCCTGTAAGGACTCTATTCCATTCTCCCAGTTTCTCCGTCTCCGTCGCATCTGCTCTGACGATGCCACCTTCCATACTAGTGCTTCCGATATGTCTTCCTTTTTCCTCAACTGAGGATTCCCCTCCACCGTGGTTGACATGGCCCTCAATTGTGTCTGTTCCATTTACCACGCTTCTGCTCTCACCCCTTCCCCTCCCTCCCAGAACCACGATCGGGTTCCCCTTGTCCTCACCTTTCACCCCACCAACCTTCACATTCAACGGATCGTCCTCCGCCATTTCTGCCACCTCCAGTGTGATCCCACCACCAAACACATTTTCCCCTCCCCTCATTCCAAAGGGACCGCTCCCTCCGACACCCTGGTCCACTCCTCAATCACCTCCAACACCCCGTCCCCTTCCCACGGCACCTTGCCATGCAAGCGCAGGAGATGCAACACCTACCCTTTTACCTCCTCCCTTCCCACTGCCCAGGGCCCCAAACATTCCTTCCAGGTGAAACAGTGATTTACTTGTACTTCTTGCAATTTAGTATACTGTATTCGCTGCACACGATGCGGTCTCCTCTACATTGGGGAGACCAAACGCAGATTGGGTGACCGCTTTGTGGAACACCTCCGTTCATTCTGTAAGCGTCACCCTGAGCTTCCGGTCGCCTGTCACTTTAATTCACCGCTCCATTCCCACTCTAACCTCTCTGTCCTCGGCCTCCTCCACTGTTCCAATGAAGCTCAACGTAAGCTCGAGGAACAGCACCTCATCTTTCGATTAGGCACTTTACAACCTTCTGGACTCAACAGAGAGTTCAACAATTTCAGACCATAACCTCTGTCCCTATTTTTTCACATGGCAGTTGTTGATGATTCTGCCATTCCCGTTTACACCTCTTCTAGAGTCATCTTTTGTTTTTTTACTTGTCCCATTGCCATCTCCTTTTGCCTTGCACCATCATACCTTTTGTTATTTAATCACTCCTGCCTTCCATCCTATCACAGACCTTCCCTTTTGTTCTTTCCTCCCCTCCCCTCCTTTCCCGGCCCCTACACCTGCTTAAAAACCTGTTCCATCTCCAACTTTTTCCAGTTCTGACGAAAGGTCATCGACCTGAAACGTTAACTCTGTTTCTCTCTCCACAGATGCTGCCTGACCTGCTGAGTATTTCCAGCCTTTTCTGTGCCCTAAAACATATTGGTCCAGATTTTGCGGTGGTAATGACGGCGAAACTGTCAGCGTTCGCCGTCATTACCCCTCTGAAACTGACCGTAACTTCAGGATTTAGCGCATGCGCAGATAAACACGGAAATCCTGAAGTTGCAGCCAGTCATTCCTTGCTCTGCCACAGGCTGCGCTGTGGAACTCCCCAGAGCCGGCAATCAGTGAAATCAGTTGAACAGACAAAAACTTAAGCTTTTCTGCACTAATATCGCTGTTAAACACCCCATAAAAAGTTAAGCTTTGTTGGAATAGATGTAACTGGGGTTTTAACAGCGTATTGACTACTGAACAACCGTTCTGGCCCTGAAAAACTAATTTTATATTTGTGTAATGTCAAATTTCTCAATTATGATAAAATACTAGGGGGGGAAAAATTCAGTATCGCCCGTTTGGGGCGCAATTATCAGCCGGGCGCAAAGATTAGCGCCTGGCGCTAATTATCGCCTCCGACTGCAAACTTGACTTTTATCGCTCCTGGAGGTGATTGGAGCGCTAAATCAGGCGCTACACATCTGTCTTAAGGCGCAAAGGCCGAGGAGCGAGGCGCTAACTCAGAGCGCTGGTGAAGCTCATGTGATGTCAGTCAGCAATGGAACACAGACACAATGGCGCCGGCCAGTTCTTAAAGGGGAGGGTCGATCTTGCTCTCCATCCACATCCTGCTCATTGCAGCCTTGAATCTCGGCCTGGAGAGACCTGTACATCAAATCTGCTGGAAAGAACAATGGAGAGAACCAGGGAAAGAGCTCAGAGTGCAACCCCCACAGTCTCTTCTAAATCGATACAAGGAAGGGCAAATCAAAATGAACCTGCAAAGTGCTGCTCAGTACCCAAAACTCCTTCACACAGCGTTGAATCTCTCCAGAAGTCTCTTTCTCTCTCTCTCTCTCTCTCTCTCTCTCTCTCAGAATGCATGGTTCAAAACTGTCACCAACAATAAAAGGCAGGAAGCGGTTGTCTTTAAATAGCGCTCCCCCAGTCCCTTCCTGACTGCAAAACGCTCCCCTCAACCTGTCGTTGCTAGCAGCAGGCGGTAAGGCAGGGGGCGCCACTCAATATCCGCTACGGGGCGCAACTGGGGCGTTGCGCACTCGACTGATGTCACGATCTGCCAGCGCAGGAGACTGTGGCGGTAGTGTTTAGCGCCGCCGCAAAATGTCTAGTTAATTTCGCGAGCGGCGCAAACATTGCTGCGCCCGGGCGCTAGTTGCTTTGCGCCCCATTAGTGCCCTCTTAAGGCGCTAACGGGAGGCGCAACCAACTGAATTTTTCCCCCTAGATTTTTAAAATAATATATATATTATATTAAAAGTTTGTTTATGATATTTCAGCTTCTACCTTAACCCCATGTGTATGTCCCAATCTTTATTTTGCCCTCTGTAAAACCAAATTTAAAACGTGCAGATAATCGGTGCTTTTTATTTCCTGGTTTGCTGTCTGTGAGAATTCTTCAATGTGATTGTCTGCTTAGACATCACTGCTAATATACGCTGGGGATCCCCTTTTGATAGCGTTACAATCAAATTAAGGTCGAGAAAGCTAAAGTTGTCGCCACAGAGATCGCAAGATCTTTGTGGGCAGCTTTCTTTAAGGTCAGCGGCGATCGCCGTCGCTTCGCTGCTGACCTCACATTCCGGGCCATTGTTTTAAATAAAAACCAAATAACACGAAATAATGTTTTTTTCCACTTTCCTATGTTCTCTCCAGCCCCAACTACAGGAAATGGCTGCTCAGCGTGAGATGCTCTGTCAACCAACAGACGTGTGAGACCCTATCCGGACATGGTGTTACCCAGACCCTGTCACTCCAATAGGTAATTTCCTGGGAGAGGCAAAAAAAACCAAAGAGGAAGGAAAAAAAAATCCTGTGTCAATTTCGAAAAAATTTGGTGAAATTCCTTTCCGACCCCTGAACGTAATCAAACAAACTGCAGGAGCCCACGTACTAGCTCAGAGAGTCTCGCTGTTGCCGGCTACCCTATAACTTGACTTGAAATGGCCTCATTTGTGAAGCTCCTTCGGTTTAAAGCTGTGTTGAGATAGAACATGAAGGAATTTGACACATTAACCAGTGAACTCCCAGAGGAAATTAACAAGTGCAACAACCTGTGGTAAAGGAACCGTCACACTTCAGATCCCCACAGGGGTTCCGTTCTAGATTGAGATAAACTATTTCTGCTGGTTGGGGAGTCTAGGACTAGGGGGCATAGTCTAAAAATTAGAGCCAGACCTTTCAGGAGTGAAGTTAGGAAACACTTCTACACACAAAGGGTGGTAGAAGTTTGGAACTCTCTTCCGCAAACGGCAATTGATGCTAGAGCAATTGTTAATTTTAAATCTGAGATTGATAGATTTTTGTTAACCAGAGTTATTGAGGGGTGTGGGCCAAAGGCGGGTATGTGGAGTTAGGTCGCGGATCAGTCATGATCTCATTGTATGACGGAACAGGCTCGAGGGGCTGAATGGCCTACTCCTGTTCCTATGCTCCTATGTTCTAGTGTTCGATCTCCTGGCCTCATTTTCTCCATTTTGCTCATGATGCCCATGATTTGTACAACACAACAATGATTGGCATCTTGCCGTTCAGTACAGTGCAAGAACTGTGAACCTTTATCCTAGACCCAGCACTGCCAACGGACAGAAGATTTGGTTGAATATGCTTTAAGATGTGATTCTCATCTTCAGATTTAGCTCCCATGGGTGAATTTGCTACCATTGTGGGTTTGTGAAGGTCCCCCTTCAATTTGCCACATAAAAGCAGCAATTATTCTGTGGAATGGGATCATCTGTACCTAAAGGCCTATTCCTGAGGTCACAAAGATCTCAGCCGACTGCGTGCTGCTCCCCCTACCACTGGATTGGGGCGGTACCGCTAACGCGCCCTCGCGGGCCTGATGCACCTGCTCTGAACCTGCTAATGAGTCCGCGTCCCTGGGATTTGGGGTTGGGATCGTCAACAATGTCCTCATTAAGCTGCGTGGCCATGCAGCTCGCCAGCTCACCAGCTTTACAATGCAAAACTAATTGGCCCGCGCAGCCCCTTAAAGGGGCCGCGCACCCAAAAAAAATTAACGGGAGCATTGGTCGTCACCCATGGCAACCCCCATCCGGTGGTGCAGGGACGTAGGGATTTCAGACCCCTTTGTTTCTGGTTTTTATGGAGAGAGTCTCGTACCCTGACAGGAACTAGAAAGTCAACCTAATCACGTTCAATTTTCCTTCCTGGTAGTTTTTTTTTGTGCTTTACTGGTTATTAAAACTTGATGCACAAAGACAACAAAATAAAACATCTCTGACTGCCAATGATACCAGCGAGGTTTGTAAGCCCCTTTTTAACACTTTAGCAGAAACTCAGTCTGGCTCCACTGGTATTAATTTATTATACACACTTGCTCAATCTTATTGGAATCACATCATTGCAAATTTACTGACATGACATGCTTCTGCCCAAAAATCAGAAACATAATAGCTTTTAATCCCCGGACAAAACTTTATTTGATTAGTTCAGCCTGCTAGAAGCCGCACTGCTGACAGTTGTGTACATGGAGAGATCAGAGCTGTTAGTTCACAGATTAGAGCTGTGACCTCACTGCTATAAAGAAATAAAGAAAGACTTGCATTTCTATAGCACCTTTCACAACCTCAGGACGTCCCAAAGCGCTTTACAGCCAATGAAGTACTTTTATGAAGTGCAGTCACTGTTGTAATGCGGGAAACACAGCAGCCAATTTGCGCACAGCAAGCTCCCACAAACAGCAATGAGGTAAAGTCAGAAATGGGGATGTTCGCTGATGACTGCACAGTGTTCAGCGCCATTCACAACTCCTCAGATAATGAAGCAGTCCATGCCCGCATGCAACAAGAACTGGACGACGTTCAGGCTTGGGCTGATAAGTGGCAGGTAACATTCGCGCCACAGAAGTGCCAGGCAATGAATATCTCCAACAAGTGAGAGTCTAACCACCGCCCCTTGACATTCAATGGCATTACCATTGCCGAATCCTCCACCATCAACATCCTGGGGATCACCATTGACCAGAAACTTAACTGGACCAGCCACATAAATACTGTGGCTACAAGAGCAGGTCAGAGGCTCGGTATTCTGCGGTGAGTGTCTCACCTCCTGACTCCCCAAAGCCTTTCCACCATCTACAAGGCACAAGTAAGGTGTGTGATGGAATATTCTCCACTTGCCTGGATGAGTGCAGCTCCAACAACACTCAAGAAGCTCGACACCATCCAGGACAAAGCAGTCCGCTTGATTGGCACCCATCCACCACCTTAAACATTCACTCCCTCCACCACCGGCGTACCGTGGCTGCAGTGTGTACCATCCACAAGATGCACTGCAGCAACTCGCCAAGGCTTCCTCGGCAGCACCTCCCAAACCCGCGACCTCTACCACCTAGAAGGACAAGGGCAGCAGGCGCATGGGAACACCACCACCTCCAAGTTCCCCTCCAAGTCACACACACCGTCCTGACTGAGAAGTATATCACTGATCCTTCATCGTCACTGGGTCAAAATCCTGGAACTCCCTCCCTAACAGCACTGTGGGAGCACCTTCACCACACAGACTGCAGCGGTTCAAATATTGGCCAGGACACCGGGGAGAACTCCCCATCTCTTCTAAATAGTGCCATGGGATCTTTTACGTCCACCTGAGAGAGCAGACAGGGCCTCAGTTTAACACCTCATCCAAAACACAGCACCTCCGACAGATGCAGCGCTCCGTCAGTACTACTCTGGAGTGTCAGCCTAGATTTTTTTTTTGAGCACAAATCTCAGGAGTGGGACTTGAACCCACAACCTTCAGACTCAGAGGCGAGGGTGCCACCAACAGAGCCACAGCTGACACACTGACCTGTAATTTGCGGCCCCTACGGGCGGGTACAAGGTGCGTACACGCCCGTAGGGGCCGCGCAAGTTCCGGATTTTTGCACGCGAAGCGCATGCGCGAAAACCTGGAACTTGCGATCTGTCAAGAATCTTCTTGACAGATGATCCGCAACCCCGGGAAAAGGGCCTCCGCGGGCGGAGAGTTGCGCTATTTGCCCAACTTCTGCCCAGCGAATGCCTGTGAAATTCTTATGCCTGGTAAAAGCAGACATAAGGTTTGTTTTTACCAGCGTAAGAGTTTAAAAAAACATAAAAATAAATTTTATCAATTTATACATTTAAAAACCTGTGAAATAAGGTAAGGTTATTTTTACCCCCTTTAAAACATTTACATTTATTTTTCAAAATATTAAATTTTTGTTTTAAATAGTTAATTAAATTGCATTTTAATTCATTTTAAATATGTAGGGGTAAAAATTCAGTTGGTTGCGCCTCCCGTTAGCGCCTTAAGAGGGCGCTAATGGGGCGCAAAGCCGCTAACGCCCGGGCGCAGCGATGTTTGCGCCGCTCGGGAACTTAACTAGAGATTGTGCGGCGGCGCTAAAACTTACCGCTGCGACCACCTGCGTGCGCAGATTATGACGTCATTCCATGGTGCAACGCCCTTGTGGCGCCCCGGAGCGGAAATTGAGTGGCGCCCCCTGCCTTACCGCCTGGCGCTTCCAACGACCAGAAGACTGGAACGCTATCAATCGCTGTGGGGCTGGCGGGGGCGCTATTTAAAGGGGGCCTCTTCCTGTCTTTTATTGTTGTGGCATTTTTGAACTACGCATTCTGAGAGAGAGAGGAAGAGACTTCTGGAGAGATTCAATGTTGTGTGAAGGAGTTTTGGGTACTGAGCAGCACTTTGCAGGTTCATTTTGATTTGCCATTCCTTGTATCGATTTAGCAGAGACTGTGGGAGCTGCACTCTGAGCTCTTTGCCTGGTACTCTCCATTGTTCTTTCCAGCACATTTGATGTGCAAGTCTCTCCAGGCCGAGATTCAAGGCTGCAATGAACAGGATGTGGATGGAAAGCAAGATTAACCATCCCCTTTAAGAACTGGCCCGTTCCATTGTGTGTGTGTTCCATTGCTGACTGACATTACATGAGCTTCGCCAGCGCCCTGAGTTAGCGCCTCACTCCTTGGCCTTTGCGCCTTAAGACAGGTGTGCAGCGCCTGCATTAGCGCTCCACTCACCTCCCGGGGCGGTAAAAGTGAAGTTTCCAGTCAGTGCCGATAATTAGCGCCAGGCGCTAATATTTGCGTCCAGACGATATTTGCGCCCCAAATGGGGCGCGACCTAATTTCTACCCCGCAATTTTTTAAAAATGTATTTGATGTCTAGGTGTATATTTTGGGGGTATTCACATTCATGCTTATGGGGTTTCTGTACATACGGAATCTCCATCAGCATGAATGGGGATCCCTTTCTTTTATTGGTTGGGCCGGCCCACGTGATCCCAGGGGTGCTTGCGAACTGCCTGCGCCCCCCCCGGAATATGTGGGCCTCCAACCCGCGGGTACCCGGAGAGGCCCAGGACCGCAAGTCTCCGGACCTCCCGGACCACCAGGTACGTGAGCATTTTATTTGCAGATCGGAGGCATTTCCCCGCGGGAAGTCTCCGACCGCAAATTCAGGGCCACTGTGTATAAGTTGGTTCGTGTGTTTGCTCACTAATGGTCCATTTTTCACTGTGGTACTCTTTCAGGAATTTTTGCATTCCTTTGTACAACACACAAGTATGAACGTAAATAGGAACAGGAGGAGGCCATTCAGCCCCTCGACTGTTCCGCCATTCAATTAGATCATGGCTGATCTATATTTTAAATCTGTGCAAACTATTAAAAAAAAGCTAGTAGTAAAGCAAATTATGTGTAAAATGCCAATTTGGAAATCGTGGAAAGCTGCTGTTAAATTACAGCACTGTCACTGAACAAAGCACTGTCATCTAAATGTGGTGACAGGGCTTTGGTGAGACCACACCTGGAGTACTGTGCACAATTTTGGTCTCCTTATCTGAGGAAGGATATACTTGCCTTGGAGGCAGTGCAACTAAGGTTCACTAGATTGATTCCTGGGATGAGAGGGTTGTCCTACGAAGAGAGATTGAGTAAATTGGGCCTATACGCTCTGGAGTTTAGAAGAATGAGAGGTGATCTCATTGAAACATATAAGATTATGAGGGGAATTGACAGGGTAGATGCTGAGAGGTTGTTTCTCCTGGCTGGAGAGTCTAGAACTAGGGGGCATAGTCTCAGGATAAGGGGTCGGCCATTTAAGACCGAGATGAGGAGGAATTTCTTCACTCAGAGGGTTGTGAATATTTGGAATTCTCTTCCCCAGAGGGCTGCAGATGCTGAGTCGTTGAGTATATTTAAGGCTGAGATCGATAGATTTTTGGACTCTAGGGGAATCGAGGGATGTGGAGATCGGGCGGGAAAGTGGAGTTGAGGTCGAAGATCAGGCATGATCTTATTGAATGGCGGAGCAGGCTCGAGGGGCCGAATGGCCGACTCCTGCTCCTATTGGTTATGTTCTTATGTGACACTAGTGCCTCTGGCGACACAAAATTCCAGCTCAAGAGGCGATTTTTCCCAATGTCACTGGAGACAAGACACTGCCAGTGGGAAACATAAACAGGCGTTAATTTACCCTGGTCATGGGCAGGCTCAGCAGGACAACATTGTGCCCGACTTCCTGTGACATCTGGGAAGGTTCGATGTCCAGAAACAAAAGTGACAATTCCTGCTGGACCATGATCCAGGCCTCAATATTGCTGTAATCTCTGCCCCATATTGTAAACACACTGAAAATCAGAGCCCGAGCACAGCCAAGTCAAGCAGGTTTGCAATATCAATATGATTAACCCATCAGAATAAATCAAAAAGCAAAATCTGCATTTGCTGTAAATCTGAAGCAAAAGCAGAAAATGCGCCAGACCCTTTGCAGGTCAGGCAGCGTCTGTGGAGAGAACACAAGTCAGTCGCTATTTAGGTGTGGAACCTTTCCTCAGAACCAGAAGATGCTACAGATGAACAGCCTTGGGATGTTTCCACCTCCGTAACATCGCCCGACTCCGCCCCTGCCTCAGCTCATCCGCTGCTGAAATCCTCATCCGTGCCTCTGTTGCCTCTAGACTTGACTATTCCAACGCACTCCTGGCCGGCCTCCCATCTTCCACCCTCCATAAACTCACCCACAACTCTGCTGCCCGTGTCATAACTCGCACCAAATCCTGCTCACCCATCACCACTGTGCTCGCTGACCTACACTGGCTCCCGGTTAAGCAACGCCTTGATTTTAAAATTCTCATCCTTGTTTTCAAATCCCTCCATAGCCTTGCCCCTCCCTATCTCTGTAACCTTCTTCAGCCCCACAACCCCCCCGAGATATCTGCGGCCCTCCAGTTCTGGTCTCTTGCGCATCCCCAATTTTAATCGCTCCACCATTGGCGGCCGAGGTCCTAAGCTCTGGAATTCCCTCCCTAAACCCCTCCGCCTCTCTACCTCTCTTTCCTCCTTTAAGACGCTCCTTAAAACCTACCACCTTGACCATCTGCCCTGATATCTCCTTATGTGGCTGGGTGTTAAATTTTGTTTGATAATCGCTCCTGTGAAGCGCCTTGAGACGTTTTACTACATTAAATGCGCTATATAAATGCAAATAGTTGTTGTTCTGCAGGGGGCTCACAGGCCGCTGCCATTGTGGGCAATAGATGAAGGAATGTCTGCTTTGTTTACAGGGAGTCAGAGGTTCCAAATTAGATGACAATAATCCTTTGAGAGATAAGAGAGAAAATGTGAATAATTCATCTAGTAACATGATCTAACTGGAGATCTCCTTAGTGGAATCAGATCTTCTCTATTATGGTTCTAACAGACCACTAAAGGTCACAAATTAGCCGCAAGCAATGCTCTAAGTAAGATGTATTTTAAAGTGAATGCATTCTGCAAAATAAGCTCGAAAACATCCCTGTAAATAAAAATAACAGCTGATCAAATTAATTCTGCTGACAGACAACCGACGGACCGAATGCCTAATAATTAAACCGAGGGTATAGTTATAATTTTTTTTTAAATCCTGAAATACGCAGCAGGTTATCTGAAAGAGAAAGCTCGGCTAATGTTTTGTGTGTGACCCTTCATTAGAACTGCAGGCCAAACATAAAGGGGTTTCTCCAGCCTTGTTCTGATGAAGGGTCGCATGCAATGTTCCCTCTAATTTTTTCAGTGTGCCAGTGCAGCCTTCGGTCGCCTGAGGAAGAGAGTGTTTGAAGACCAGGACCTCAAACCCGGCACTAAGCTCATGGTCTGCAGTGCAGTAGTGATACCCGCCCTCCTGTATGCCTCAGAGACATGGACCATGTACAGCAGGCACCTCAAAGCAGTGGAGAGGTACCACCAACGCTGCCTCTGCAAGATCCTGCAAATCCATTGGCAGGATAGGCGCACCAACGTCAGTGTTCTCGCTCAGGCCAACATCCCCAGCATCGAAGCTTTGACCACGCTCGATCAGCTCCGATGGACGGGCCGCATCATCCGCATGCCCGTTACGAGACTCCCAAAACAAGCGCTCTACTCGGAGCTCCGACACGGCAAGAGAGCCCCAGGTGGGCAGAGGAAGCACTTCAAGGACACCCTCAAAGCCTCCTTGAGAAAGTGCAACATCCCCACCGACACCTGGAAATCCCTGGCCCAAGACCGCACAAAGTGGAGGAGAAGCATCCGGGAAGGTGCCAAACATCTCGAGTCTCTTCGCCGGGAGCAAGCGGAAGCCAAGCGCAAACAGCGGAAGGAGCGCACGTCAACCCAAGCACCCCACCCACCCACCCCTTCAACCACCGTCTGCCCCACCTGTGACAGAGACTGTAGGTCCCGCATTGGACTCATCCGTCACCTGAGAACTCATTTTTAGTGTGGAAGCAAGTCATCCTCGGTTCCGAGGGACTGCCTAAGAAGAAGAATTTTTTTTTTGGTGCGTGTTGGCCGCGCATGTGCGGTATCTCTTCCAGCAGCAGGAGCTGGTGAGCGGCCTGTGCGGGAACTCGCGATTGGTGTGCGGCCGCTCACCTCGGGGGGAACATTGGTCACGTGTTGACCCATTTTTCTTTTTCTGATACCAAAGGCAAAATACTGCAGATGCTGGAAATCTGAAATATAAAACATAAATCTGGAAATACTCAGCATCTGCGGAGGGAGTTGGCCTTTATTATAAGAGGATTTGAGTATAAGAGTAAAGACGTCTTACTGCAATTATATAGGGTGAGACCACACCTGGAGTATTGTGTACAGTTTTGGTCTCCTTACCTAAGGAAGGATATACTTGCCATAGAGGGAGTGCAACGAAGGTTCACCAGACTGATTCCTGGGATGGGGAGATTGTCCTATGAGGAGAGAATGTGTAGACTAGGCCTATATTCTCTAGAGTTTAGAAGAACGAGAGGTGATCTCATTGAAACATACAAAATTCTTACAGGGCTTGACAGGGTAGATGCAGGGAGGATGTTTCCCCTGGCTGGGGAGTCTAGAACCAGGGGTCACAGTCTCAGAATAAGGGGTCGGCCATTTAGGACTGAGATGAGGAGGAAATTTCTTCACTCAGAGGGTGGTGAATCTTTGGAATTCTCTACTCCAGAGGGTTGTGGAGGCTCAGTCGTTGAGTATATTCAAGACAGAGATCGATAGATTCTTGGGCTCTAAGGGAATCAAGGGATATGGGGATAGTGCAGGAAAGTGGAGATGAGGTAGAAGATCAGCCATGATCTTATTGAATGGCGGAGCAGGCTCGAGGGGCCAAATGGCCTACTTCTCAGAATAAGGCAGTAATAAGGACTGCAGCGGTTCAAGAAGGCGGCTCACCACCACCTTCTCAAGGACAAGTAGGGATGGGCAATAAATGCCGGCCTTGCCAGCGACGCCCACATCCCGTGAAGGAATAATAAAAAAGAAATTCCACGGCACACTTCGATGAAGAGCTGGGGAGTTCCCCCAGTGTCCTGGCCAATATTTATCCTTCAACCAACATCACTCTGTTTCTCTCTCCACAGATGCTGCCTGACCAGTTGTCTATTCTCAGCATTTTTTGTCTTAACTCAGATTTCAGTATACAGATTTTTCTTTCTACCAATGCTTTGCAATTATCCTATCGAATAGTGCCGTGGGATCTTTTTTTAAATATTATTTGTTCACAGGATGCCCTGGAGGGGTCAATTACAGAATCCATTTGGTTAGAGTTGAGAAATAATAGAGGTGCCATTACACTACTAGGTGTGTTCTATCGGCTGCCAACTAGTGGGAAGGATATAGAGGAGCAAATTTGCAGGGAAATTAAAGAGAGTTGCCAGAACTATAGAGTAGTGATAATGGGGAACTTCAACTGTCCTAATATAGACTGGGATCGTAATAGTGTGAAGGACAGAGAGGGGGAAGAATTTCTGAAGTGTGTTCGGGAGAACTTTCTTGATCAGTACGTTTCCGGCCCAATGAGGAAGGAGGCATTGCTGGATCTGGTTCTGGGGAATGAGGTGGGTCAAGTGGAGCAAGTGTCAGTCGGGGAACATTTAGGGAACACTGATCACAGTATCATAAGGTTTAGATTAGCTATGGAAAAGGACAGGGAGCAATCTAGAGTAAAAATACTTAATTGGAGGAAGGCCAATTTCAGTGGGATGAGAATGGATCTGGCCTGGGTAAATTGGAATCAAAGGTCGGCAGGCAAAACTGTAATCGAACAATGGGCTGCTTTAAAGAGGAGATGGTTCGGGTACAGTTGAAGTACATTCCCACAAGGGGGAAAGGAAGGGCAACCAAAGTCAGAGCTCCCTGGATGACAAAAGAGATAGAGAGTAAGATGAAGCAGAAAAAGGGCGCGTACGACAGATGTCAGGTCGAGAATACATCTGAGAATCAGGCTGAATATAGAAAGTTCAGAGGAGAAGTGAAAAAGGAAATAAGAGGGGCAAAGACAGAGTATGAGAATAGATTGGCAGCTAACATAAAAGGGAATCCAAAAGTCTTCTATCGGCATATAAATAGAAAACGGGTAGTAAGAAGAGGGGTGGGGCCGATTAGGGACCAAAATAGAGACCTACGCATGGAGGCAGAGGGTATGGCTGAGGTACTAAATGAGTACTTTGCATCTGTCTTTACCAAGGAAGAAGATGCTGCCAAAGTCATGGTGAAAGAGGAGGTAGTTGAGATACTGGATGAGATAAAAATTAATAAAGAGGAGATACTAGAAAGGATGGCTGTACTTAAAGTAGATAAGTCACCAGGAGCAGATGGGATGCATCCTAGGATGCTGAGGGAAGTTAAGGAGGAAATCATGGAGGTACTGGCCATAATATTCCAATCCTCCTTGGATACAGGGGTGATGCCAGAGGACTGGAGAATTGCAAATGTTACACCATTGTTCAAAAAAGGGTGTAAGGATAAACCCAGCAACTACAGGCCAGTCAGTTTAACCTCGGTAGTGGGGAAGCTTTTAGAAACGATAATCCGGGACAAAATTAACAATCACTTGGACAAGTGTGGATTAATTAAGGAAAGCCAGCACAGATTTCTTAAAGGGAAATCATGTTTAACTAACTTGATTGAGTTTTTTGATGAGGTAACAGAGGGGGTTGATGAGGGCAATGTGGTTGATGTGGTGTACATGGATTTCCAAAAGGCGTTCGACAAAGTGCCACATAATAGCCTTGCCAGCAAAGTTGAAGCCCATGGAATAAAAGGGACAGTGGCAGCATGGATATGGAATTGGCTAAGTGACAGGAAACAGAGAGTAGTGGTGAACGGTTGTTTTTCGGACTGGAGGAAGGTATACAGTGGTGTTCCCCAGGGGTCAGTACTAGGACCACTGCTTTTCTTGATATATATCAATGACTTAGACTTGGGTGTACAGGGCACAATTTCAAAATTTGCAGGTGACACAAAACTTGGAAGTATAGTGAACAGTGAGGAGGATAGTGATAGATTTCAAGAGGACATAGACAGGCTGGTGGAATAGGCGGTCACGTGGCAGATGAAATTTAACGCAGAAAAGTGCGAAGTGACACATTTTGGTAGGAAGAATGAGGAGAGGCAATATAAACTAAAGGGTACAATCTAAAGGTGGTGAATGAACAGAGAGACCTGGGGGTATATGTGCACAAACCGTTGAAGGTGGCAGGGCAGGTTGAGAAAGCGGTTAAAAAAGCATACAAGATCCTGGGCTTCATAAATAGAGGCATAGCGTACAAAAGCAAGGAAGTTATGATGAACCTTTATAAAACACTGGTTCGGCCTCAACTGGAGTATTGTGTCCAATTCTAGGAAGGATGTGAAGGCCTCAGAGAGGGTGCAGAAAAGATTTACAAGAATGGTTCCAGGAATGAGGGACTTCAGTTACGTGGATAGACTGGAGAAGCTGGGGTTGTTCTCCTTGGAGCACAGAAGGTTGAGAGGAGATTTGATAGAGGTGTTCAAAATCATGAGGGGTCTGGACAGAGTAGATGGAGAGCAACTGTTCCCATTGGCGGAAGGGTCGAGAACCAGAGGACACAGATTTAAGGTGATTGGCAGAAGAACCAAAGGCGACATGAGGAAAAACTTTTTTACGCAGCGAGTGGTTAGGATCTGGAATGCGCTGCCTGAGAGGGTGGTGGAGACAGACTCAATTACGGCTTTCAAAAGGGAATTGGATAAGTACCTGAAGGAAAAAAAGTTGCAGGGCTGCGGGGAAAGGGTGGGGGAGTGGGACTAGCTGAAGTGCTCTTGCAGAGAGCCGGCACGGGCTCGACGGGCTGAATGGCCTCTTCTGTGCTGTAACCATTCTATGATTCGATAATTGTAATAGAATATTTAAAAAAATAAAGATTATTGACATTCACAAATTGAAACAAAAGACAGATGGCGTTGGAAATTAGCTGAGGGGTGGGAAACAATGGGAACTTCTCAGAGAGGTTATGGCGGGATGGAGTGAGAAATGCTGAGTATGGAGCCCCAGTGTTCACTATCTCCGTTCAATCCTGTCTCTAATTCACAAAGAGTGACTTTGATTCATAAACTCGATGCAAATTGATCAGATTTGCAGATCACAACAAACTGGAGAAGGAAGAGTTCTGACGAAGGGTCATCGACCTGAAACGTTGACTCTGTTTCTCTCTCCACAGCCTGACCCGCTGAGCGTCTCCAGCATTTTCTGTTTATATTTCAGATTTCCAGCATCCGCAGTATTTTGCTTTAGTGGAAAAGGCAGCTGATTCTGAGGAGACAGCTGGGGGAACCCAAAAATGCTTTGGACAGAAATCTGTAAGCGGCCAGAACAATGGCAGATACATTTAATATGGGCTAATGTGAAGTGCTGCACATTAGAAGGAAACAAGTGTTCTGCCAACTTATACAGTTTTTAACAAACATGAAAAGTTAACAAAAATTACCTCATAAGATGCTCAAAGGCTCATCGTTCACAGTTTCCCAGTATTTAATTAACAAGAAAACCCCAGGTTAATTCAGACGAGGAAGATTTTGTAACTAATCTTTTTAACTTTTCAACCGAGAAAAAAGAAATCCATTCATCAGTAAATAACCTTTGTTGACATAAAGGAAAACAAAGAAATCATCACTGCTGCTAATCGCACAGGTTGCTTAACGGAGCACTTAACAGTCGAAAAGTTGTTAATATTTTAAAGGAGATCATTCCTGAGATAAATCTTTCAGAAATGAATCTCAAGTTTGTTTGAAAGCCTTTTGGGAAAACATAGAGGCCTAGAAATTGGCCTCCTTAGCACTTCCCGTTATCGCCTCCGGGGGGCGCTAACGGGGCGCTGAGCACTTACCGCCCGGGCGCGGCGAGAAGATCGACTCCCGCTACATTCGGCGGGAGGTTTGCGGCGGCGGTACGGCGTTGCGCCCCCGATCTCCTTCGCCCGGAGATCGTGACGGCATCGCCCTGGTAGCGCCCCGGACCCGAACTTCGGTTCCGCCCCCCCGCAGCATCATCGGGCGACAACACCGGCAGCTGCAGGAAGCGCTGATCGGGCGCAGCTGGGCGCTTCGGGGGCGAGACTTAAAGGCCAGGCGGCCGAGGTAGGGGAAAAAAAAAATTCTGAAATGCTCGTTCTCTTTTTTTTTGTCCATTTGTCTTCACCAGTGCTCGATCAGCCCGGCTCTCTGCTGCAGTGCGTCGGGCTGATTGGGCCAGATCGCCGCTGCCGTCGGGGACCAGGTAGGTTTTGCCCTTGCAGAACCTGCAGCGATGGCCCTTCCTTTAAGGGAGGGAAGGAGCCTTCCAACGCGGCAGTGCTGCACGGCCCAGTGTGGAGCGCTGCACACCTACCGCCCACCCGCGGCCTGTCGCGCTCCAGGAAGGAAGCGGTGTGCTTGCTTTAGCCCTCCACTCCCTTCCTGGAGCGCAAATCCCCGAATTTTCTAAATTTAAAAGTTATAATGAATTTGTCCCCTAGAAACTCAGACATCGTCACAGGGTGAAGGGAAGCATCTTTCTGGTTTAACTCGGAGGCATGTTGCACATACTCAGGGGCTCTGTGCAACTTTCCTGAGGAAAGAATTGCCAATCAAAGCCTTTGAGACAGTTTGAGATCTTGAAGTAAAAACTTTAAGGAAGGTGTTACACCAACAGCCTGCATTTATACAGCGCCTTTAACGTAGCGAAAACCTCCTGAGGCGCTTCACAGGAGCGATTATCAGAGAAAGGAATTTGACACCGAGCCACATAGGGAGATGTCAGGACTGGTGGGTCCGAAAGCTTGGTCAAAGAGGTGGGTTTTAAGAGCATCTTAATGGAGGAGAGAGAGGTGGAGAGGCGGAGAGGTTTAGGGAGGGAATTCTAGAGCTGAGGGCCCAGGCGGCTGAAGGCACGGCCGCCAATGGTGGAGCGATGGAAATCGGGGGATGCGCAAGAGACCAGAATTGGAGGAGCGCGGGGATCTGAGAGTTGTGGAGCTGGAGAAGGTTACAGAGATAGGGAGGGGCGAGGCCACGGAGGGATTTGAAAACAAGGATGAGATTTTAATGGTGGAGCGATGGAAATCGGGGATGCGTAAGAGACCAGAATTGGAGGATTGTTTTTTTAATATGGGCAAGTGTAAAGTGCACATTGGAAGGAAAACGTGGTTCTGTCAACCTATACAAACGAGGCGTCAAGACACAAAAGACAACTTAATTGGTCAATTTAATCATGTTATTGTGAAACATGTCATTTTTTTAATATTTGATTCTGTTAAAAACTTATTTTCGAGATTATAAATTTCAGTCACTGGACAAAATGGCGGTGGATCTTTTTTCCAAGAAGTATTTTGAGTGATTTCATTGGCTCATCAACAAACTATGATTAGTTAATGTTTACGTTGGAAGGCCCCATTATAATTGTTTACACAGAAAATTTAAATGCTAAATGTTGACATGCAAACATTACTAAAAATTGTTGAAATAGGTAGTAATGTTTGTGCTCGGGAAGCGCGTGCATACAAAAAAGGCTTTTAATAATACGTAGGTGTGCAAATATGTGATTTCCTGAGACAAACATTGCTTTATTACAGGCCTCTCATACTCCATTGGGCAAGGGGATCGTAATATAATGGGTACATAATGGTCATGGTACTGAATTAGTCTCTTCTCTTCTTAGGCAGTCCCTCGGAACCGAGGATGACTTGCTCCCACATTAAAAATGAGTTTGCAGGTGACTGATGAGTCCAATGCGGGACCTACAGTCTCTGTCACAGGTGGTGCAGACGGTGGTTGAAGGGGCGCGTGGGTGGGGTGCTTGGGTTGACGTGCGCTCCTTCCGCTGCTTGCGCTTGGCTTCCGCTTGCTCCCGGCAAAGAGACTCGAGGTGTTCGGCGCCTTCCCGGATGCTTCTTTAATTAGTAACTAGATATTGGCCCGCAATTTGTGGTCAGCGGCAATGCAAAGGCACTCGCTGCCGGCCCCGAAGAAAGCCGCCCAGAAAGATCTCGCGATCTATGTGGCGAGAAGTTTGCCTTTTATGACGTTCAGTTGATTTCAGCGCTCTGTAGTGGGAATTCCCTCGCGCGATCTGCTGTGACGTCAACAAGCTTTCTAAGCAGCCAATCATGACGCAGAATTCTCACAGACCGGGAACCAGGAAATGAGAACCTGCTGTTATCCCGACTTTTTAAAAATGTTACAGGGAGCGGAACAAAGATTGGGACTCTTACATGGGGATAAGGCAGAACCTGAAATATCATGAACAAACTTTAAAAAAAAAAAATTGTTTTAAGTTTTTAAAAATTGTATTGTTTATCATAATGGAGAAATTTGACACTCCACAAATATAAAAATTAGCTTTTCAGGGCCATAGCTTTTGTTTAGCAGTCAATACACTATTAAACCCCCAGTTACACTATTCCTACATTACAACAGTGACTACACTTCAAAAGTACTTCATTGGTTGTAAAACGCTTTGGGACGTCCGGTGGTCGTGAAAGGCGCCATATAAATGCAAGTCTTTCTTTCTTTCTTATTCCAACAAGACTTAACATTTAACGGGGTATTTAAGAGCGATATTACCGCGGAAAAGCCCAAGTTTTCGTCAGTTTCAGTCATTTCTCTGATTGCCGGCTATGGGGGGGGCGGTGAGTGGGGTGGGGGGGAGGAGTGCGGGGGGGGTTGGAGTCGTGGTCACAGCGCAGCCAGTGAATGACTGACCGCAACTTCAGGATTTCCGCGTTAGGATGCGCAAGCGCTAAATCCTGAAGTTGTGGTCAGTTTCAAAGGGATAATAACGGCGAACGCTGTTTGTTCGCTGTTATCACCCACTGGAAATTCCAGCCCATTATGTTTTTAAACCCTACCATAGCGAATTGTGAAATTGAAAGAAAGAAAGTCTTGCATTTCTCCAGCGCCTTTCACGACCACCGAACGTCCCAAAGCGCTTTACAGCCAATGAAGTACTTAAGTGGAGTCACTGTTGTAATGTAGGAAACGCGGCAGACAATTTGTGCACAGCGAGATCCCACAAACAGCAATGTGATAATGACCAGATAATCTGTTTTAGTGATGCTGATCCAGAGATAAATATTGGCCAGGACAACGGAGAGAACTACCCTGCTCTTATTCGAAATAGTGGCCGTGGGATCTTTTATGTCCACCTGAGAGAGCAGACGGGACCTCGGTTTAACGTCTCATCCGAAAGACGGCACCTTCGACAGTGCAGCACTCCCTCAGTACTGCACTGGGAGTGTCAGCCTAGATTTTTGTGCTCAAGTCTCTGAATAAACCTGGTTTTCTACATTACAACAGTGACTACACGTTCTTTCTATCTTTCTTTCTAATTTGTGGGTTAGCACCAGAAAAGTTGACCATGAAAGAGGCTGGATTCACTGAATTCTTTTAGGGGCGGGCGCCTACCTGCTCTGGCCGATGTGTGATTGCAGTCCCACAGTATATGACTGACTCTTAATAAGAACATAAGAAATAGGAGCAGGAGTAGGCCATTCGGCCCTTCGAGCCTGCTCCGCCATTCAATGAGATCATGGCTGATCTTCTGCCTCAACTCCATTCACCGGACCTATCGCAATATCCCTTGATGCCCTTACTAGTCAGAAATCTATCGACTTCTGTTTTGAATGTACCCAATGATTGAGCCTCCACAGCCCTCGGGTAGAGAATTCCAAAGATTCACCACCCTCTGTGTGAAGAAATTTTTTATCATCTCAGTCCTGAATGGCCGAGCCCTTTATCCTGAGGCTGTGGCCCCTGGTTCTAGACTCCCCAGCCAAGGGAAACATTCTCCCAGCATCCACCCTATCAAGCCCTGTAATAATTTTGTATGCTTCAATGAGATCCCCTCTCATTCTTCTTAATTCAAGAGAATACAGGCCTAGTTTACTCAATCTCTTCTCATACGACAGTCCCGCCATCCCAGGAATCAATCTTGTGAACCTTTGTTGCACTCCCTCTATGGCAAGTATATCCTTCCTTAGGTAGGGAGACCAAAATTGTACACAGTACTCCAGGTGTGGTCTCACCAAGGCCCTATATAATTGGAGTAAGACTTCTTTACTCCTGTACTCAAATCCTCTTGTAATGAAGGCCAGCATACCATTTGCCTTTCTAATGGCTTGCTGCACCTGCACATTCACTTTCAGTGACTCATGTACAAGGACACCCAGTAGGGTAGCTAAGGATAGGCAATAAATGTGACCTTATTAATTAATGGCACTGTAGAACACCAACATTTTGAATTTTTTTGACTCAGGAAGATGCAGAAACATGGGAACCTTTTAAAAAATTATATTTTCTCGTCTATTTCTTCAGTGTATCAGTATATTTTCAGTAGCGAGGCGGAGAGCTTTAAAGAAGACCTCAGAACATTCCAAAGCACTTTTCCGGCAATGAAGTACTTTTGAAATGTAGTCACTGTTGTAATTGGTTTCAGAATTGGATTTTATAAATTTCAACCATTCTGCACCTCTTGTCAAATGCTCAGGTGTACAAATTTTTTTTTTTCCAGTTTTAAAATTCACATCCTTGTTTTAAAATCCCTCCATGGCCTCGCCCCTCCCTAGCTCTGTAACCTCCTCAAGCCCTACAACCCCCCGAGATATATGTGCTCCTCCAATCCTGGCCTCTTGCGCATCCACGATTTCAATCGCTCCACCATTGGCGGCTGTGCCTTCTGCTGCCTAGGCCCTGAACTCTGGAATTCCCTCCCTAAGTTGTGTTAGCTGTGGCTCAGTTGGTAGCACCCATCACCTCTGGGTCAGAAGGTTGTGGGTTCAAATCCCACCCCAGAGACTTGAGCACAAAAATCCAGGTTGACACTCCAGTGCTAGTACTGAGGGAATGCTGCACTGTCAGAGGTGCTACGTTTCGGATGAGACATTAAAACTGAGGCCCCTGTCTGCTTTCTCGGGTGGACGTAAAAGATCCCACGGTCACTATTTCGAAGAACAGCAGGGGAGTTATCCCTGGTGTCCTGGCCAATATTTATCTTTCAATCAACAATACTAAAAACAGATTATCTGGTTATTATCACATTGCTGGTTGTGGGAGCTTGCTGTGTGCAAATTGGCTGCTGTGTTTCCAACATAACAACAGTGACTGCACTTCAAAATAGTACTTCATTGGCTGGAAAGTGCTTTGGGACGTCTGGTGGTCCTGAAAGGTGCTATATAAATGGAATTCTTTCTTTTAAACCTCCTCGTGTCTCTACCTCTCTCTCCTCCTTTAAGACGCTCCTTAAAACCTACCTCCCCTGTCCTAATATGCAAGGTGTTGTTGTTTTCTCTTCCCCCACCCCCCCCCCCCCCCCGCCCCCGGAAGATGATAACATATTGTGGGGTATGATTCCGCAAGCACCAGAGCCAGTGCCAGTACCTCAACTGAGGGGTCACTCCTCCTTGGTGAACCCAGACAGCGAATGTCCACAGGCCCTTCGAGTATTCGAGCGTAGGGATGGGAAGAAAAATTGGGCCCGATTTTGCTGTCAAAGTAACAGTGAGGCTAATGGCGCTCGCCGTTATTTAAGGGTAAATGGTACAGCAACTTCAGATGCGCGGTTAAATGTGGAAATCCACAAGTTGCCGTTAGCTTCGCGAAAACGACACCTCACCCTTAGCCTCACCGTTTTTTTTTTTAGGAGCTTGCTGTATTTGTCCATTAAATGCCCGTTAAACTCACTACAGAAAGATAAGTCTTGTCATTACAACCGTAAGTACCCTTTTAACGACGAGTTGATTGTTACTGACTGCCAAGCAACCTCTCGAGCACAGGAAATTAACTATTTACAAGTGTGGAGTCTCATTCCTTCAGCTTTTGAATTTTTCGGGCAGATTTTAAAAATGTTAAATTTTACGTTTTATTTTCTTACTTTTTCCCTTCTGTCTCTCTTTTCCCCTCTCTCTTGATTCCGTCTTTCCCTCTCTTTATTTCTGTGCCTGATTTGGCATTGAATTCACCCACTTTAATTCACCCTCCTTCTCAGTTCCTTCCGCTGTTTACTTCCCAATCCTTCAATCTCGTTGGTTCAGGAGATACACAGTTGCTTGCCCTGTTCACTCAGGTCCCAGATGCCTTGTTGTGCCATTATCATCTCGCACTTTCAGCAACCTTGTAGGTATTATTTCTGTGAAATCGGGGAAATAGAGGGATTTCTGTCCAACTTGCCATTAGAAATAGCTGATGCAAGTCAATGGTTAGCAGCCTTGAAGTAATCGCAATTCAACATTACAATGACCATAATCTCAGAAAGCGACGGCCTTGTGGTTAAAAGCACCACACAATAAAAGAGAAGACTAGGGGGTGGCCTGGCAGAGGTCTTTAAGATTATGATAGGGTTTGACAGGGTAGACGTAGAGAAGATGTTTCCACTTGCGGATGAGACGTTAAACTAAGGCCCTGTTTGCCCTCTCAGGTAAACATGCTTAATATTCTCTCTCTTTGATCCCTATCCTTTCCATCCTGAGCTACTGAGATAACAACAACAACAACTTGCATTTATATAGCGCCTTTAACATAGTAAAATCGTCACAGGAGCGATTATCAAACAAAATTTGGCACATAAGGAGATATTAGGACAGGCAACCAAAAGCTTCGTCAAAGAGGTAGATTTTAAGGAGCCTCTTCAAGGAGGAGAGAGAAGTGGAGAGACAGAGAGGTTTAGGGAGGGAATTCCAGAGCTTAGGGCCTTGGCAGCTGAAGAAGAGAAGTAGAGAGACGGAGAGGTTTAATAAAGACCTGCATTTCTACAGCGACTTTCACGACCTCAGGACATCCCAAAGTGCTTTACAGCCAATGAAGTACTTTTGAAGTGTAGTCACTGTGGTAATGTGGGAAGGGATTTAGGGAGGGGATTCCAGGGTTTAGGGCCTAAGCAGCTGAAGGCACGGCTGCCAATGCTGGAGCGGTGATAATCGGGGATGCGCAAAAGAGTTTCATTGCTATTCGACCCAACAGGTCCGTGCCGGTGTTTAAGCTCCACTCGAGCTTCCTCCCAGCCCTCTTCATCTCACTCTATCAGCATATCCTTCTACTCTATTCTTGACAACGTCATGTCAAGTAGGGCTTCTGGTCCAGAATATCTAATGTTATGTTAGGCAGGTATTCTGCAGTATCTGTTTGATTTACTGGAGGGGATAACCTTTACAAAACCTTTCCTCAGAAGATTAAATGGGTTCGGACACAGTCCATGATAAAATGGATTGTATGTGGCTTGTGGATAGAATGGGCTCACAGGACTGAATATTGCTTTTCAATCTATGATTTGTTGTATTTTTGTATTCATCAGTCTCCCCCATACCTTGCTCTGTTCTCGCAGTCTCTTTAATCAGTCATTGATCGCTCCTTCCCCCCCCCTCTCTCTCTCTCTCTCTCCTTACTCAATGATCAATCTATGAATTTAGCAATCATAAGAATTAGGAGCAGGAGTAGGCCATACGGACCCTCGAGCCTGCTCCGCCATTCAATAAGATCATAGAAACATAGAAACATAGAATCTAGGAGCAGGAGTAGGCCATTCGGCCCGTCGAGCCTGCTCCACCATTCAATACGATCATGGCTGATCATTCAAATCCAGTACCCTGTCCCTGCTTTAATCCCCACAGTACACATATCCCACCCTACCCCCGTAACCCCACGTATTTAATTCCCCCTAACATATCCCATCCTATCCCCATAACCCCATGGCTGATCCTTGACCTCAACTCCACTTTCCCGCCCGATCTCCATATCCCTTGATTCCCCGAGAGTCCAAAAGTCTATCAATCTCAGCCTTGAATATACTCAACGACTCAGCATCCACAGCCCTGTAGGATAGAGAATTCCAAAGATTCACAACCCTCTGAGTGAAGAAATTTCTCATCTCAGTCCGAAATGGCCGACCCCTTATCCCGAGACTATGCCCCCTAGTTCTAGACTCTGAATAATGTGTCTATCCTCCATAATCTGCTTGTACAGCACCCAATGTGATCAATTTTTCTCTCGCTCTGTGCGGAATGGTCTGCTCCTCTCTGTGATCAGGGATCTGTTTCTCAGCACTCGGAGATCTGATTCTCTCTTCAGGGATCTCCTGTCTTGCTTGGTGTCAGCCGTGGCTCAGTGAGTAGCACGCCTGCCTCTGAGTCAGAAGGTTGTGCGGTTCAATTCCCACTCCAGAGACTTGAGCACAAAAATCCAGGCTGGCACTCCCTGTGCAGGGCTGAGGTAGTGCTGCACTGTCAGAGGTGCTGTCTTTCGGATGAGATGTTAAACCGAGGCCCCATCCTCTCTGCTCTCTCAGGGGGACGTAAAAGATCCCAGGGCCACTATTTTGAAGAAGAGCAGGGGAAGTTATCCCCAGTGTCCTGGCCAATATTTATCCCTCAATCAACACCACTAAAACAGATTATCTAGTCATTATCTCATTGCTGTGTGTGGGACCTTTCTGTGTGCAAATTGGCTGCCACGTTTCCTACATTACAACAATGACTACACTTCAAAAGTACTTCATTGGTTGTAAAGCGCTTTGGGACATCCTGAGGTCGTGAAAGGCGCGATATAAATGCGAGTCTTCCTTTCTCTCCGAGTGGTATGGGATCTCTCTCTGCGCTCAGCGAGGTTTTCTGTTTACACTCAGCGGCCTGTTTCTTTCTCTCCCAGCTGTCAGTGATCTGTTCATCTCTTCTTTCTGATGCAGCTGAAAGTACTCCCCCACCCCAAACCCCGGCTCTGAATAGGGGACCAGATTCATTTAACTGATCAACAAACTCCAGAAGAGAAAATTTTAAAAGAGCCTTCTTTAGAACTCAAAAAGCGGAAAAATCATGACATTCAACAACTACGCAAACGTTGTATTTAAAAAAAAAATTTCACCACAAGCATAAAATATATATATTGTGGAGCCAGAGTAACTATAAGATCTAAGTGGTGTTAATATAGGAAGCCAGAGTGTTTGGTTTATTGGTCACCCTGAGCTCGGGTAAGTCTATCTGAGGGGCAGCACTCACCACATTTGCTGGCTCCATTTCTCTCCTCCAGTCTGGAGCTCGGTCTGTTACTATCCTGTAGCTGGGTTTGTGTGCTGCTTGAACAACCCATCGAGCCTGCTCCAAAAACAGTCTGTAACACAGCAAAAAAAAATCCACCAGGGGGGGAAAAAAAATCGGTCCGAAGGATTCAGATTGGCAGCAAAAAGTAAGTTAAACTTCAAGAAGAAGGCACCGGGTGTTCCCTCTCTGTCTCTCTCTGTCTCTCTCTCTCTCGCACGCTCGCTCTGCACTGCACCTGGGAGAGCAAGCAGCAAATGGGAATTGCTCACCAGCTCGGGGCAAGGCGGTGAAACAACTAACTTGTTTTCTTAAAAGCCGGACAACTTTATCCCCCATTAACCTTGTTTCCGCTCCAGTGAAGACACAGCGATGTGCACTGTGTTGTGATCGGTTGCCATATGAGCAGGGTGTAATCCGCCTGACTAAAGATGGATTGATTTACATTGCCTCTGAGTGATAATGGACCGTGAGGGAAAGAGCCGCAGAATAGGAGGGCAGCCCAGTCCCTGGTCAGGATTTTACTTACGATGCTGCCATGTCCCCTCTTTAGTTTTAACCATCATCCTGTGTTCTGTCAGAATCAAAGACCTTCCATACGGTTACTCCTTGGTTCCATAGGGGACACGATTAAAAGAAGACCAGACATCTCAAAGCGTTTTACAGCGAATGAAGTACTTTTTGAAGTGTAGTCACTGTTGTAATGTAGGAAACTCGGCAGCCAATTTGCGCACAGCAAGCTCCCACAAACAGCAATGTGATAATGACCAGATAATCTGGTTTTTTTTGTGATGTTGATTGAGTGATAAATATTGCCCAGGACACTGGGGATAACTCCCCTGCTCTTCTTCAAAATAGTGGCCATGGGATCTTTTACATCCACCTGAGAGAGCAGACGGGGCCTCGGTTTAACGTCTCATCGGAAAGACGGCACCTCTGACAGTGCAGCACTCCCTCAGTACTACACTGGAGTGTCAGCCTAGGATTTTTGTGCTTAAGTCCCTGGAGTGGGACTTGAACCCACAACCTTCTGACTCAGAGTGCTACCCACTGAGCCACAGCTGTGGATGATAGAGAAGATGTTTTTACTTGTGGAGGGTGTCCAAAACTATGGGCCATAAACATAAGGAGTCAAATTTTGCTGAAACAATAACAGCATCTGAATGACGCACGGCGTTATTAGCGCTGAAATCGGCCAGCAACTTGTGGCGAGGCGGAGATACCCCGTGAATGGTGAATCGCCACAAATCGCTGGACGATTAGCGCCGCTCCTCCGTTAGCTTCGCGAAATCGCGCCCTCCACCTCCCCGTGATTTTAATGAAATAGTCACTAATAAATCCAATAGGGAATTCAGGAGTAACTTCTTTACCCAGAAAGTGGTGAGAATGTGGAACTCGCTACCACAGGGAGTGGTTGAGGCGAATAGCACAGATGCATTTAAGAGGAAGCTGGATAAACACATGAGGGAGAAAGGAATAGAAGGATATGTTGATAGAGTGAGATGAAGGAGGGTGGGAGGAGGCTCGAGTGGAGCATAAACACCGGCATAGACCTGTCGGGCCGAATGGCCAGTTTCAGTGCCTTAAAATTCTGTGTAATTCTGTGTAAATAATATGTAAGTACTGTGTGCTTCTTAATTGTTTGTTATTCACAAGACAAGCACATAATCGAGACTGACCATGCAGTACTGAGGGAACACTGCACTGTCGGAGGGGGAGTACTGAGGGAGCGCCGCACTGTCGGAGGGGCAGTACTGAGGGAGCGCTGCACTGTCGGAGGGGGAGTACTGAGGGAGTGCTGCACTGACGGAGGGGCAGTACTGAGGGAGTGCTGCACTGTCGGAGGGGCAGTACTGAGGGAGCGCTGCACTGTCAGAGGGGCAGTACTGAGGGAGCGCTGCACTGTTGGAGGGGCAGTACTGAGGGAGCGCCGCACTGTCGGAGGGGCAGTACTGAGGGAGTGCTGCACTGTCGGAGGGGCAGTACTGAGGGAGCGCTGCACTGTCAGAGGGGCAGTACTGAGGGAGCGCTGCACTGTCGGAGGGGCAGTACTGAGGGAGCGCTGCACTGTCGGAGGGGCAGTACTGAGGGAGTGCTACACTGTCGGAGGGGCAGTACTGAGGGAGCGCTGCACTGTCAGAGGGGCAGTACTGAGGGAGCGCTGCACTGTCGGAGGGGCAGTACTGAGGGAGCGCTGCACTGTCGGAGGGGCAGTACTGAGGGAGCGCTGCACTGTCAGAGGGGCAGTACTGAGGGAGCGCTGCACTGTCGGAGGGGCAGTACTGAGGGAGCGCCGCACTGTCGGAGGGGCAGTACTGAGGGAGTGCTGCACTGTCGGAGGGGCAGTACTGAGGGAATGCTGCACTGTCGGAGGGGCAGTACTGAGGGAATGCAGCATTGTTGGAGCGGCAGTACTGAGGGAACACTGTACTGTTGGAGGGGCAGTTCTGAGTGAGCACTACACTGTTGGAGGTGCAGTACTGAGGGAGCGCTGCACTGTTGGAGGGGCAGTACTGAGGGAGCGCTGCACTGTTGGAGGGGCAGTACTAAGGGAGTGCTACACTGTCAGGTGGGGCAGTACTGAGGGAGTGCTACACTGTCAGGTGGGGCAGTACTGAGGGAGTGCTGCACTGTCGGAGGGGCAGTGGTGACGGACTGTTACTTTGTAAAACATGCAGAGGGTGAAATTCGACTGGGACTGAAATGCAAAACGGGCGGTATTGCATCAGTCGCCTGTTACACGCTCCACCTGATATCCAGTCCGATCGAGGTCAGCGGAACTCAATACCAGACGGGGAGTCTAACGGGTGGTCGATGCAATACCGCTCGTTTTGTAGCTCCACCCAAGTCGAATTTCACCCCTGCAGTCTTTGGAGTGAGACATTAAACTGTGGCCCCGTCTACCCTGGTCAGGTAGTATGTAAAAGATCCCATAGCACTATTCAAAGAAGAGCAGGGGAGTTCTGGTGTCCTGGCTAATATTTATCCCTCAACCAACATCACTAAAAACAGATTATAGTTTGGTATACAGCAAGGTCCCACAAACAGCAATGTGATAATGACCAGATAATCTGTTTTAATGATGTTGATTGAGGGATAAATATTTGCCAGGACACCGGGGAGAACTCCCTTGCTCTTCTTCGAATATTGCCGTGGGATATGTTACATCCACCTGCAAGTGTAGACGGGGCCTCAGTTTAACAACATATCCAAAAGAATTTTGATAATATGAAAAAGTAGTTTGACATTTTCCTTTTTGTAATATGCAGCAAGCACATTGCATGTCAAGTATTTTGTCAAGCCCATTCCATTATTTTTGTTCTTCAGACCTTAAAGAAAAATGACAGGGGGTGGGATAAACGGTTTGATCACATTAACTTCTGAGCACTTTCATTATCTTCCAACAAAGGTTGTCACTTTTAATATCACAGCCGAGGAGAGATGAATGTGGCAGACACCCTGTTTTTCACACTAAGTTGTCAGTGTAAATCAATGGAGATCTGTTGTAACTGATTATGATTAATGTGCTATGACAAGGGAGACACATAACTATTATGATTGAATTAACAAGGATGAATAATTAATGGCACAAAGCCAACTACCTCAACTGCATATTTGTTAACAGAAATATTTGGCCTTTGAAAACTAGAAATGCCTAACAATTCCAAAGACTTGCATTTCTATAGCGCCTTTCACAACCTCAGGACGTCCCAAAGCGCTTTACAGCCAATGAAGTACTTTTTGAAGTGCAGTCACTGTTGTAATGTAGGAAACGTGGCAGCCAATTTGCGCACAGCAAGCTCCCACAAACAGCAATGTGATAATGACCAGATAATCTGTTTTTTAGTGATGTTGGTTGACGGATAAATATTGGCCCAGGACACCGGGGAGAACTCCCCTGCTCTTCTTCGAAATAGTACCATGGGATCTTTTATCTCCACCTGAGAGGGCAGACGGGGCCTCGGTTTAATGTCTCCATCTGTAAGATGGCATGTCCGACAGTGCAGCGCTCCCTCAGTACTGCCCCTCCGACTTGGATGCAAAAAATATTTCTCTTTCTCTCTCTCTCTCTCTCTCACTCTCTCTCTCTCCCTCTCTCTCTGTGTCTGTCTGTCTGTCTCTCTCTCTCTCTCTCTCTCTCTGTGTCTCATACATATATAAATTTGCATCCAGGTCCAATCACTTCAAAAGCCAGGCAGGTCCTCTCTCAGCAACAGCCAGACAGTCTCTGATACCAGGCAGACAGTCTCTCACCTGCAATGCAGCAGGAATGATGACATCATCAGAGGCGACTTTCAGACTTAAACCACTAGTTCATGGGTTCCCACATGCTGGAACTCAATTGCCCAATTAAGTGAAAATTGCATCATTGCATCATTGATCCACATTAATCTGGAGTCGGGGGGGCAACACGAAATGCGGATGACACGACCCCAACCCAACCCCAAGACAAAATCCAGCCCTCTGAGTCAGAAGGTTGTGGGTTCCAGTCCCACGCTAAAGACGTGAGCACAAAAATCTAGGCTCACACTCCAGTGCAGTACTTTCAGATGAGATGTTAAACCGAGGCCCCGTCTGCTCTCTCAGGTGGCTGTAAAAGATCCCATGGCACTATTTCGAAGAAGAGCAGGGGAGTTATCCCCGGTGTCCTGGCCAATATTTATCCTTCAATCAACATCACTAAAAACAGATTATCCGGCCATTATTACATTGCTGTTTGTGGGATCTTGCTGTGCGCAAATTGGCTGCCACGTTGCCCACATTACAACAATGACTACACTTCAAAAGTACTTTATTGGCTGTAAAGCACTTTGGGACGTCCTAAGGTCGTGAAAGGCGCTAGAGAAATGCATGTCTTTCTTTATTGATATAGAGAGACCCAGCTAATCTTATTAATAACAGCAGGTAAACATATGAGTGAAAAATGGTATCAAAATGGGGTGAAGCAAGGCTGTGTCATCGCACCAACGCTCTTCTCGATCTTCCTTGCTGCAATGCTCCATCTCACCCTCAGTAAGCTGCCCACTGGAGTGGAGCTGATCTACAGAACAAACGGGAAACTGTTCAACCTCCGTCGCCTCCAGTCTAGATCCAAGGTCGTCCCTTCCTCTGTCGTCGAATTACAGTATGCAGACGACGCTTGCGTCTGCGCTCACTCGGAGGTCGAACTCCAAACCATCGTCAACACCTTCACCGAAGCATACGAGAGTATGGGCCTTACACGAAACATCCGTAAGACAAAGGTCCTCTACCAACCTGCCCCCGCCACACAGTACTGCCCCCCGATTATCAAAATCCACGATGAGGCCTTGGACAACGTAGACCACTTTCCATACCTCGGGAGCCTACTGTCAACAAGGGCAGACGTCGATGACGAAGTCCAACACCACCTTCAGTGTGCCAGTGCAGCCTTCGGTCACCTGAGGAAGAGAGTGTTTGAAGACCAGGACCTCAAACTCGGCACCAAGCTCATGGTCTACAGAGCAGTAGTGATACCCGCCCTGCTGTATGCTTCAGAGACATGGACCATGTACAGCAGGCACCTCAAAGCACTGGAGAGGTACCACCAACGCTGCCTCCGCAAGATCCTGCAAATCCATTGGCAGGATAGGCGCACCAACGTCAGTGTTCTCGCTCAGGCCAACATCCCCAGCATCGAAGCTCTGACCACGCTCGATCAGCTCCGATGGACGGGTCACATTGTCTGCATGCTCGATACGAGACTCCCAAAGCAAGCGCTCTACTCGGAGCTCCGACACGGCAAGAGAGTCCCAGGTGGGCAGAGGAAACGCTTCAAGGTCACCCTCAAAGCCTCCTTGAAAAAGTGCAACATCCCCACCGACACCTGGGAATCCCTGGCCCAAGACAACACAAAGTGGAGGAGCAGCATCCGGGAAGGCGCCGAACACCTCGAGTCTCTTCGCCGGGAGAAAGCGGAAGCCAAGCGCAAACAGCGGAAGGTGCGCACGTCAACCCAAGCACCCCACCCACCCTCCCGCCCCTTCAACCACCGTCTGCCCCACCTGTGACAGAGACTGTAGGTCCCGCATTGGACTCATCAGTCACCTGAGAACTCATTTTTAGTGTGGAAGCAAGTCATCCTCGGTTCCGAGGGACTGCCTAAGAGAGAAGAGAGAGACCCAGCTAATCTTATTAATAACAGCAGGTAAACAAATGAGCGAAAAATGGTAAGTTACACGGGTTAATGATTGACATTGTGTTCATTTTCTGTAGGGACAACACTATGTATGGAGTGAACACCAAAAGCTGTGGCACATAGATCAAAGCTTTGGTGCATAGCACCCTCTAGAGAAATTAGAATAGCATTATTTTACAGTTTATTGTTGTTCATGTTGTAATTAATTAATACAAATATATTAAAAAATAATCATGCGAAAATGTAATCAGAACATGAGAAAGTACTGAAGGAGCAAAGACCATTCAGCCGTAAAGCCTGTTCCTACTTGCAGACCATTGGGTGGATTTCACCCCCATTCCTGCACCCACCCCCTACCCCTGAGTAGATTTGGGTGGCTGACTGACTGGCGGAATACCCGGTGGGCCCGGTTGGCTTTGAGGGTTCGGGCCTCATTGGCACCGGGCCGGGTGGGCTGCGCCTGGAGGTCGCGCTTCCCCAGGGCGTCGCAATATCGGGCAGCCCAGCCAGACACCGGGTCACAAGATGGCAAGTAAGGAGGGGAGGTGCCTCGATCTCTGGATCCAGAGGGGCCGCGGCCCAGGCTTGTTTTGTGGCACCTGGGGGCGGAGGGGAGCATTCCATAAAAACGAAGAGGAACTTGCTTTTGGGATTGACGTAAGAAAACTACGAGGCACTTGGTCTAAGCGTTAAACAAAGCTTTAATCAACTGTTTTACAACATGGAGGTCTAGTTGTGTCCTTTTCTAGTTCCTGTTAAGAATGTCCTGCGCAAGCTGGGCCCGTGCCCGAGTATTTATACTCTCCCTGGACAGCGCCACCCGCTGGCCACTCAGTATTATTTCATTAGTCATGAATGACAGATTCATGTCAGGGATCCTCTTTGGCCGGGTCCCGCCAGGTGATACTGGTCAGAGCCTATACGGCTCACGCTCCTCCCATTCAGACCAGCAATGGCAATCGGGGTCCTAGTTACATCATAACAACGACTTGTATTTATACAGTGCCTTTCATGTAGTAAAATTCCCCAAGGCACTGGACAGGAGCGTTATCAAACAAGATTTGACACCGAGATACATAAGGAGATATTAGGGCAAATCGTCATTGATAGTCATTGCCTGGCACTTGTGTGGCATGAATGTTACCTGCCACTTATCAGCCCAGGCCTGAATGTCGTCCAGGTCTTGCTGCATGCGGGCATGGATTGCTTCATTATCTGAGGAGTTGCGAATGGAAGTGAACACTGTGCAATCATCAGCGAACATCCCCACTTCTGACCTTATGATGGAGGGAAGGTGGGACTTCGTCTCCACAAGGACTGTGCGGTGGTCACTGCTACCAATGCTGTCATGGACATGTGCCTCTGCGACAGGTAGATTGGTGAGGATGAGGTCAAGTAGGTTTTTCCCTCATGTTGGTTCTCTCACCACCTGCCGCAGGCCCAGTCTGACAGCTATGTCCTTCAGGACTCGGCCAGCTCGGTCAGTAGTGGTGCTACCGAGCCACTCTTGGGTGATGGACATTGAAGTCCCCCACCCAGAGTACATTCTGTGCCCTTGCTACCCTCAGTGCTTCTTCCAAGTGGTGTTCAACATGGCGGAGTACTGATTCATCAGCTGAGGGAGGGCAGTAGGTGGTAATCAGCAAGAGGTTTCCTTGCCCAGGCTTGACCTGAAGCCATGAGACTTCATGGGGTCCAGAGTCAATGTTGAGAACACTCAGGGCCACTCCCCCCACGACTGTATACCACTGTGCCGCCACCTCCACTGTCCTGCCGGTGGGCAGGACATACCCAGGGATGGTGATGTAGAAGTCTGGCACATTGGCTGAAAGGTATGATTCTGTGAGTATGACTATGTCAGGCTGTTGCTTGACTAGTCGGTGGGACAGCTCACCCAATTTTGGCACAAGTCCCCAGATGTTGCTGAGGAGGACTTTGCAGGGTCGACTGGGCTGGGTGTGCCTTTGTCGTGTCCGAAGCCGGTGCCGAGGTCGATGCCGGGTGGTCTGTCTGGTTTTAATATTCTTATTGTTTTCTGTAGCGGTTAGGTACAACTGAGTGACTTGCTAGGCCATTTCAGAGGGCAGTTAAGAGTCAACCACATTAGTGTCCTATGCATTTGTTACCTCCAGACTGCACTATTCCAATGCTCTCCTGGCTGGCCTCCCATCTTCCACCCTCCGTAAAAGTTAACGCATCCAAAACTCTGCTGCCCGTACCCTAACTCGCACCAAGTCCGAGTAATGTTATTGGTCATGTTTCTGCTGTTGCTATTTCCAGCTTCTCTAGACCCATCTTTTGTTTCTATACTTGTCCCATTCCCACACCCTTTTGCCTTGCACTATCCCCCTCCAACCTCCCTACCCCTTTCCCTCTCTCCCTCCCTCCTAACTGCTTGCTGCACCTGCATGTTTGCTTTCAGTGACTGGTGTACAAGGACACCCAGGTCCCTTTGTACATCAACATTTCCCAATCTATCACCATTTAAATAATACTCTACCTTTCTGTTTTTCCTACCGAAGTGTATAACTTCACATTTATCCACGTTATACTGCATCTGCCATGTATTTTCCCACTCACTCAACTTGTCTAAATCGCCTTGAAGCCTCTTTGCATCCTCCTCACAACTCACAATCCCACCTAGTTTTGTGTCGTCAGCAAACTTGGAAATATTACATTTGGTTCCCTCATCCAAATCATTGATATATATTGTGAATAGCTGGGGCGCAAGCACTGATCCCTGCAGTACCCCACTAGTCACCGCCTACCACCCCGAAAAAGACCCATTTATTCCTACTCTCTGTTTCCTGTCTGTTAACCAATTTTCAATCCATGCCAGTATATTACCCCCAATCCCATGTGCTTTAATTTTGAACACTAACCTCTTATGTGGGACTTTATCAAAGGCCTTCTGAAAATCCAAATACACCACATCCACTGGTTCTCCCTTATCTAGTCTACCAGTTACATCCTCAAAAAACTCCAGTAGGTTTGTCAAACACGATTTCCCTTTCATAAATCCATGTTGACTTTGTCTAATCCCGTTGATATTTTCTAAGTGTCCTGTTATCACATCCTTTATAATAGACTCTAGCATTTTCCCTACTACTGATGTTAGGCTAACTGGTCTGTAGTTCCCTGTTTTCTCTCTCCCTCCTTTTTTAAATAGTGGGGTTACATTTGCCACCCTCCAATCTGCAGGAACTGTTCCATAATCTATAGAATTTTGGAAGATGACAACCAATGCATCCACTATTTCCATGGCTACCTCTTTTAGTACTCTGGGATGCAGATTATCAGGCCCTGGGGATTTATCAGCTTTCAGTCCCATGAATTTCTCCAGCACTATTTTTTTACTAATACTAATTTCCTTTAATTCCTCCTTCTCACTAGACCCTTGGTTCCTTAGCATTTCTGGGAAGTTATTTATGTCCTCTACCGTGAAGACAGAACCAAAGTATTTGTTTAATTGCTCAGCCATCTCATTGTTCCCCATTTTAAATTCTCTCGTTTCTGACTGTAAGGGACCTACATTTGTCTTCACTAATCTTTTTCTTTTTACATACTTGTAGAAGCTTTTACAGTCTGCTTTTATGTTCCTTGCAAGTTTACTTTCATACTCTATTTTTCCCCTCTTAATCAATCTCTTGGTCTTTTTTTGCTGAACTCTAAACTGCTCCCAATCCTCAGGCTTGCTACTTTTTCTGGCAACTTTATATGACTCCTCTTTGGATCTAATACTATCCTTAATTTCTTTTGTTAGCCATGGTTGGGCCGCTTTTCCTTTTGTGTTTTTGTGCCAGAAAGGAATGTATAACTGTTGCAATTCATGCATTCGTTCCTTAAATGTTAGCCATTGCCTATCCACTGTCATGCCTTTTAATGAAGCTCCCCAATCTATCATAGCCAACTCCCTCCTCATACCTTCGTAGTTTCCTTTGTTTAGATTTAGGACCCTAGTTTCAGATTGGACTACTTCACTTTCCATCTTAATGAAGAATTCTATCATGTTATGGTCACTCTTCCCTGAAGGACCCCGCACAACAAGATTATTAATTAACCCCTTCTCATTGCACAATACCCAATCTAGGATAGCCTGTTCCCTAGTTGGCTCCTCAACGTACTGGTCTAAAAAACCATCTCGTACACACTCCAGGAATTCATCCTCCACAGTATTACTGCTAATTTGGTTTGGCCAGTCTATATGTAGATTAAAGTCACCCATGATTACTGTAGTACCCTTGTTACATGCATCTCTAATTTCCTGTTTGATGCCATCCCCTATATTACCACTACTGTTTGGAGGCCTATATACAACTCCCACCAATGTTTTCTGCCCCTTGGTTCTTCTTAGCTCCACCCAGACTGATTCTACATCTTGATTTTCTGAGCCAATATCCTTTCTCACTATTGCTCTGATTTCATCCTTTACTAATAACGGCACCCCACCTCCTTTTCCTTTTTGCCTGTCCTTCCTAAATATCGAATATCCTTGGATATTCAGCTCCCAGTCTTGGTCACCCTGCAGCCATGTCTCTGTAATTGCAATTATATCGTATCTGTGGTAACACAATACAGCTTCCTGTGACTCGAACTTTATTGCATCACTTCCTGTGATTAGTCCAGGATAAATACTGGACTGATCAGTTGGATCCTGGAGAGGCATAGAGTAAGACCTCTTTTGTATGTAGCACCTTTTTAGTTGATTAAAGCTTACTTTAAGTTCACCACGCGTAAGGCTCATTCTTACGACAATTTAATCAACTTTGGAAAACTTCGCACTCAAACTTTTTGGACGAACTCGGAACTAAGGATCCAGGGAATCACCCATCATGGAAAACATCCTTAAACCATCGCGTCTTGACTTGGACCCAAACACCCCAGCAGCCGGTAAGGTGTGGAAACACTGGTATTGCACGTTTGACAATTTTCTTGAATATTGTAAGGCTGATGATAACTCAAAGTTGCGGATACTCATCAACTGTGTCACCCCGAATGTATTTCAGTATGTGGAGAAATGGGACAGTTACAAGGAGGCAATTCGGACGCTTAAGAGACTATATACTAAGACACCGAATGAGGTCTATGCCAGACATCTACTAGCAACAGCCCAACAAGGGCCGGAGGAATCCATTGATAAATTCCTCCAAGATCTTCGCAGACTTAGTATGGACTGTAACTTTCGGGCGGCCTCAGCTGAGCTGTACCGTGAAGAAATGATCCGTGATGCTTTCATCTGCGGGCTTGCCTCCCCATTTATACGCCAGCGTCTACTGGAAAGTAAGATACTTGAGCTTCAGAAAGCTTATGACATGGCTTGCTCTCTAGATCTGGCAAAAAGAAATGCAGACCTTTATACAGTGCCCAGACCTCGGTCTACTGCCTTAACTACAGTCAGGCAATTTAAGAGGCCACAGGTGAACTCTATTAGGGAGGTCTTTATCCCTGACGATCAATCTGATGACTTCACTGATGAAGAGGATGATGACCCCACTGTGGCAGCCTCTTGGCAATCTAAGAAATGCTTCTTTTGTGGTGATGAGTTCCACCCTCGGAAATTCTGCCCTGCTCGCAATGCGTTTTGCAGTCATTGCAACAAAAAGGGTCATTTTGCAAAGGTTTGCCTATCAAGAGCCTCTACGAGGGCTTATCAAGCTAAGTCCTACCGAACTGCCCCGGTAAGGGCCTATCAAGATGTTCCGGCTAAAATCTATCGTGCTTCCTCTCGAAGAAACACACCTAGAGTTTCAGCCACTCTTTGTGCAACGACACCAATTACAGCTGCTTGTCCTCAGAACCTATTCCATGCAGCTACAAAAGCATCAATTAATGGACATACTTTAGATGCCTTAATTGACTCAGGTAGCACTGATAGTTTCATTAGGGAACAGATTGTTGCAGAGTTAAAGCTACATGTTTTCCCATCGGACCAGGCAGTTGCGATGGCTCAGTCATCACTTAATACCAGAATTTCTGGCTTTTGTATGGTTGAAATAACACTTAATGGTCGCAGGTATCCCTCCACCCGGCTTTCGGTGCTCAAGGACTTATGTAGTGATCTTATCTTAGGGCTGGATTTTCAAAAGCAGCATAAGAAGCTACAGCCATCATAGAGGCAGTACGGAAGTGGAGTCATCTCCTAGCTCGCCAGCACTTTACCTTAATCACGGACCAGCGATCGGTCGCCTTCATGCTCGATAATCGAAAACGGACCAAAATTAAAAATAATAAAATCCAGCTTTGGCGGCTGGAATTGGCCTCTTTTGGTTACACCATCCACTATCGACCTGGCAAGGAGAATGTGGCTCCGGATACCCTCACACGAGCATTCTGCTCCGCCATGGCACCCTCTACGCTCGTAGACATCCATGATGGGTTGTGTCATCCGGGCGTTACTCGCATGCTACACTTCGTGCGGTCCCGAAATCTCCCATTCTCTACCGGGGATGTAAAGAAGATGTGCTCGGACTGCAGAGTCTGTGCGGAATTGAAACCTCGGTTTTTCCGCCCCTCGGGTGGTATACTCATACATGCGACCCAGCCAATGCAACGGCTTAGCATCGATTTTAAGGGGCCGTTGCCCTCTTCAACTCGCAACACTTATCTATTGACCATGGTCGATGAGTATTCCCGTTTTCCGTTTGCCTTTCCCTGCCCCAATATGCTGACGACCACGGTTATCAGCTGCCTTGAGCAGGTATTTGCTTTCTGTGGTACGGCATCCTATGTTCATTCGGATCGGGGCCCTTCTTTTATGTCAGGAGAACTCAAGGCCTATCTCTCGGAACGGGGTATTGCTGCCAGCAAAACGACGCCTTATCATCCGGTTGGGAATGGGCAAGTCGAGCGTTTTAACGCTATCATCTGGAATGCGGTACATCTGGCTTTGAGATCTCGGGGCCTACCCAACCAGCAATGGGAAGCAGTACTTCCAGACGCATTACACTTTCGACCGCCACAAATACGACGCCTCATGAACGGTTCTTCCGATTTCAGCGTCGCTCATCCTATGGGATATCTCTCCCGTCGTGGCTGACTGCACCGGGACCAGTGCTACTCCGAAGATATGTCCGGGCGTCTAAGAATGACCCCCTGGTAGATGAGGTTGAGCTCACTGACGTCAACCCTACCTACGCCTATATTCGGTATCCTGACGGTCGGGAATCTACCGTGTCATTGCGGGATCTGGCTCCCTGCCCGCCGAAACATAGAGGGACACCAGGGGATGATATTGTACCAGGCACATCTCTGGGCTCGCCAGGTGCCTCTCATCACGATCTGGATCTGACGCCGGCTGGTACCTCACTCCAGCGTGCCGACCTGGGGCAGACTGACTATGAGCCCGTCGGGGCTCGCACGCGCAGCCACGATCCACCCTGTACCGTACGCTCGGAAACGGATCTGCCACAGCCCTGCCCGACACCCGTTCGGGCACCAGTACACAGTCAGGATCGTCCTGACCCCTCACAGAGCGGGCTGGATCACTCGGACTCTGGTCCACGGCCCGCGGCGGGTAAACGGGCTAGGGGCCCTCTACCGCTACGAGAACCCAAACGGGTGCGGCTCTCCCTCGTCCAGCGGCTACGAAATGGAGGGAGAATGTGGTAACACAATACAGCTTCCTGTGACTCGAACTTCATCCCGGCCTCCTAATCTTTTGGGGGGGGAGAATGTGGTAACACAATACAGCTTCCTGTGACTCGAACTTTATTGCATCACTTCCTGTGATTAGTCCAGGATAAATACTGGACTGATCAGTTGGATCCTGGAGAGGCATAGAGTAAGACCTCTTTTGTATGTAGCACCTTTTTAGTTGATTAAAGCTTACTTTAAGTTCACCACGCATAAGGCTCATTCTTACGACAGTATCCGTTTACATCTATTTGTGCTGTTAATTCATCTACCTTATTACGAATGCTTCGTGCATTCAGATACAGTGCCTTTAGATTTGTCTTTTTAACATTTTTAGACATCTTAACATTTTTTTATACTATGGCCCTATTTGTCTTACCATTTTTTCTTACCCTGACCCTATTTGTTAGTGCACTCTTTTGATTATACGCTCTGTCCCCTCCTGACACAATCTGGTTATCCTTACCCCAATCACTTTCCTGCACTGCTTCCTTGTCTTTTCTCTTTAGCATTCTAGAGTTCTCTCCACCGGGACCCTCCCCCCACCTTATTTAGTTTAAAGTCCTATCTACCTCCCTAGTTATTCGATTCGCTAGAACTCTGGTGTAGGATCCGTTCCTCTCCCCCAACGGTAAAAATTGGACTATGAAATATAAAAACCCAGAACTGCAGAGCCAGCAAAAAGGACTCGGTAATAGAGGGTTAATTCAAACATTGCAGCCAAAACTATGACTGGATCACAATCTAAAATACGAATGCTTCTGAACAAGAACATTCGCATATTAATTTACCTTAAGGGGTTTCATTGTCCACCTTAGACCATGGCCCCTGAATAACTAGTTTCAGTGTAGGCCTAGACAATGGGACGGGCCTCGAACCTTTTAAATACAAATGCTAACAGAAACCAACAACCTCGCATATGCAGTCACTTTGGGAGGGTTGCATTGTCAGAAAGATATCTCAAATCAATGGACAATTCACACATTTTGAAATGAATCGTACGCTCAGAAGGGGGCCAGGAAATACTGCAAGTTGGTTTTGGTTTAAAGTAAGATCACTTCGAAGACAGTGGTGTGGGAAGCCGACGGCAGAACAGCGAACAGAAAGATTCGGGCCTACAATCAACTCCAAGAGACAGCCGATTGGGAGTGGTGATTGTATGTTTCTGTCAAATCATAGAGGGGCCTTTTATGATTGAGTCTGAGTAAGTTTGCGAGTTTCAGTCAGATCACAATAAGAGTTTTGTGATTGAGTCTGGGTAACTTTATATGTAACAGTCAAATCGTGGAAGGGTTTAACTGTGTCACATTGTGTCGATGCAAATGACCCTTGCGTAGGGGTTTGTATTTTGGGGTTGTTAGCCTGATATAAATCGTAGGGATTTATACTAGGGAAGTAATTGTGTGTGTGTGTGTGTTCAATAAACGAACGAATCAAAGGTTGAGCCAAAACCCTGTGCCGTGTGTATTTTGTTCTTATAAATCCTGACGTCCAAGGACTGTGTGTAACGGGGGACCGGTATCGGAGAAAACCCCTTACACTGGTCCCAGCATGGTTCAGGTGTAGTCTGTCCCAACGGAACAGCTCTCTCTTTCCTCCTCACCAACATCTGGGGACTTGTGCCAAAATTGGGAGAGCCTGACAAAGTCATACTCACAGAATCATACCATTCAGGCCAATGTCCCAAACTCCTCCATCACCATCCCTGGGTATGTCCTGTCTCACCGGCAGGACAGACTCACCAGGGGTGGTGGCGCAGTGGCATACAGTCGGGAGGGAGTGGCCCTGGGAGTCCTCAACATTGACTCCGGACCCCATGAAGTCTCATGGCTTCAGGTCAAGCATGGCAATGAAACCTCCTGCTGATTACCACCTACCACCCTCAGCTGATGAATCAGTACTCCACCATGTTGAACACCAAGAAGCACTGAGAGTAGCAAGGGCACAGAATATACTCTGGGTGGGGAACTTCAATGTCCATCACCAAGAGTGGCTTGATAGCACCACTACTGGCCGAGTCCTGAAGGACATAACTGCCAGTCTGGGCCTGCAACAGGTGGTGAGAGAACCAACACGAGGAAAAACCTACTTGACCCTGTCCTCACCAATCTACCTGTCGCAGATGCATCTGTCCATGATAGTATTGGTAGCAGTGACCATCGCACAGTAATTGTGGAGACAAAGTCCCATCTTCACAATGAGGACACCCTCCGTCATGTTGTATGGCATGACCACCGTGCTAAATGGGATAGATTCAGAACAGATCTAGCAGCTCAAAACTGGGCATCCATGAGGCGCTGTGGGCCATCAGCAGCAGCAGAATTGTATTCCACCACAATCTGTAACCTCATGGCCCAGCATATCCCTCACTCTACCATTACCATCAAGCCAGGGGACCAACCCTGGATCAATAAGGAGTGTAGAAGAGCATGCCAGGAGCAGCACCAGGCGTACCTAAAAATGAGGTGTCAACCTGGGGAAGCTGCAACACAGGACTACATGCATGCTAAACAGCGGAAGCAGCATGCTATAGACAGGGCTAAGCGATCCCACAATCAACGGATCAGATCAAAGCTCTGCAGTCCTGCCACATCCAGTCGTGAATGGTGGTGGACCATTAAACAACTAACGGGAGGAGGAGGCTCCATGAATATTCTGATCCTCAATGATGGCAGAGCCCAGCACGTGAGTGCAAAAGACAAGGCTGAAACGTTTGCAACCATCTTCAGCCAGAAGTGCCGAGTGGATGATCCATATCGGCCTCCTCCTGAGGTCCCCACCATCACAGAAGCCAGTCTTCAGCCAATTCGATTCACTCCACGTGATATCAAGAAACAGCTGAGCGCATTGGATACAGCAAAGGCTGTGGGCTCCGACAACATCCCGGCTGTCGTGCTGAAGACTTGTGCTCCAGAACTAGCCGCGCCTCTAGCCAAGCTGTTCCAGTACAGCTACAACACTGGCATCTATCCGACAATGTGGAAAATTGCCCAGGTATGTCCTGTCCACAAAAAGCAGGACAAATCCAACCCGGCCAATTACTGCCAACATCAGTCTACTCTCAATCATCAGCAAAGTGATGGATGGTGTCATCGACAGTGCTATCAAGTGGCACTTACTCACCAATAACCTGCTCACTGATGCCCAGTTTGGGTTCCACCAAGACCACTCGGCTCCCGACCTCATTACAGCCTTGGTCCAAACATGGACAAAGGAGCTGAAGGACATGGGCAGCAGGCACATGGGAACACCACCACCTCCAAGTTCCCTTCCAAGTCACACACCATCCTGACGGAGGAGGCGGGGGTCCCAGTGGAGGGCTCTCTACGCGGATGTCCTCCCTTTATCTATTGGGGGCTTGGTCTGGAGAGTGTTGCACGGGGCAGTCCCGTGCAATAAATTTTTAAGTCGGTTCACGGACTCCCAGGCCGCCAGCCTTTTCTGCGGCCTGGAGGAGTCCGTGTTCCATGTTTATACGGAGTGTGAGAGGTTGCATCTGCCTTCACTGTAGAAGGCACTAACAACATCCCAATAATGGATAATCAAGGGGCCACAGGGAGTGGGGAACTAAAGACAATCACTATCACTAAGGAAATAGTACTCGGTAAAATAATGGGACTAAAAGACGACAAGTCCCTTGGACAAGATGGCCTGCATCCCAGGGTCTTAAAAGAAGTGGCTGCAGAGATAGTGGATGCAATGGTTGCAATATACCAAAATTCCCTGGACTCTGGAGAGGTCCCAGCGGATTGGAAAACCGCTAATGTAACACCCCTATTTAAGAAAGGAGGGAGACAGAAAGCAGGAAACTATAGACCAGTTAGCCTAACATCTGTCATTGGGAAAATGCTGGAGTCCTTCATTAAGGAAGCAGTAGCAGGGCATTTAGAAAAACATACTGCAGTCAAACAGAGTCAGCATGGTTTTAGGAAAGGGAAATCATGTTTAACAAATTTGCTGGAGGTCTTTGAGGATGTAACAAGCAGGGTGGACAAGGGTGAGCCAGTGGATGTGGTGTATTTGGATTTCCAGAAGGCATTCGATAAGGTGCCACATAAAAGGTTACTGCATAAGATAAGAGCTCACGGAGTTGGGGGTAATATATTAGCATGGCTAGAGAATTGGCTAACTAACAGAAAGCAGAGAGTCAGGATAAATGGGTCATTTTCTGGTTGGCAAACGGTAACTAGTGGGGTGCCACAAGGATCGGTGCTGGGGCCCCAACTATTTACAATCTACATTAATGACTTGGGTGAAGGGATTGAGTGTAATGTAGCCAAGTTTGCGGATGGGTGGGAAAGCAAGTTGTGCAGAGGACTCAAAGAATCTGCAAAGGGATATAGACAGGCTAGGTGAGTGGACAAACATTTGGCAGATGGAGTATAATGTGGGAAAGTGCGAGGTTATCCACTTTGGCAGGAAAAATAAAAAAGCAAACTATTATTTAAATGGAGAGAGATTACAAAATGCTACACTTCAGCGGGACCTGGGGGTCCTTGTGCATGAAACACAAAAAGTTAGCATGCAGGTACAGCAAGTAATAAAAAAGGCAAATGGAATGTTGGCCTTTATTTCAAGGGGGTTGGAGTATAAAAGCAGGGAAGTCCTGCTACAACTGTACAAGGTATTGATGAGACCACACCTTGAGTACTGCGTACAGTTTTGGTCTCCTTATTTAAGGAAGGATATACTTGCATTAGAGGCAGTTCAGAGACGATTCACTCGGTTGATTCCTGAGATGAGGGGTTTGACTTATGAGGAAAGGTTGAGCAGGCTGGGCCTATACTCATTGGAATTTAGAAGAATGAGAGGTGATCTTATCGAAACATATATCGATACTGAGGGGGCGCGACAGGGTAGATGCAGAGAGAATGGCCCAGAAATTAGGCTCCCTGGCTTCCCGTGGGTGCAATGATCGCGTGCGCACCTACCTACCACGCCTGCCGTTGACCTCTGGGCCCACGGGGACTTCAGCTCCTGGGCCTCCTGCAGCTGCCGGCGCGCAGTGCTTGTGTATCCCAGGGGCGTAGTTAGTACGATGCGTCCCCTGGGATCACGTGGGCCATGGAGAGCCAATGGCAGCAGACCATCTTTCATTCATAGATTTGACAGGAAGACCTGTCAAATCTATGAATTGAAATCGGCCCCAAAACAACACCTAAACTTCAAATAAATTTTTTAAAAAACCATCACATTTTTAAAATAACTATAAGTTAAATAAATTAACTACTTTAAACAAAAATTTAAATTTTTGACAAAATTAAAATACTTTTTAACAATGCTAAAAATAAACTTGATGCGGAGATGCCGGCGTTGGACTGGGGTGGACAAAAATGAGAAGTCGCACAACACCAGGTTATAGTCCAACAGATTTATTTAAAATTACAAGCTTTCGGAGCTGTCGCCCCTTCGTCAGGCAAAGTTACTGTGAGAGAATCTATCAGAATTCACAGAATATAAAAACACAGAGAAAATGCATAGATTAAATCTTTCCCTACATCAAAGACACGCTAAGAGCACAGCCAAGACAATGAGATGTGTCCCAGGGGGTCCAACGCGTCAGAACACCTGCTGGCTGCATATCCTCTCCATTTTTTGTGTTTGTTTCTTGTGTTTTTTTTTAAAACTGGAAAGACCGGCAACGATGTCAAGTCACGTTCTAAACGTGACTTGACATCGTTGCCGGTCTTTCCAGTTTAAAAAAAAAACACAAGAAACAAACACAAAAAATGGAGAGGATATGCAGCCAGCAGGTGTTCTGACGCGTTGGACCCCCTGGGACACATCTCATTGTCTTGGCTGTGCTCTTAGTGTGTCTTTGATGTAGGGAAAGATTTAATCTATGCATTTTCTCTGTGTTTTTATATTCTGTGAATTCTGATAGATTCTCTCACAGTAACTTTGCCTGACGAAGGGGCGACAGCTCCGAAAGCTTGTAATTTTAAATAAATCTGTTGGACTATAACCTGGTGTTGTGCGACTTCTCAAAAATAAACTTACCTGTCTTTAAAGTATGTAAAAAAGATAAACCTGTTGAAAAAATGTTTAAATTGTAATTAATTAACCACTTACCTTGTTAAAAACGGGTCTTGCGCCTGCTTTTTAAAAGCACAGCTTCTTCAATACTTACCTTCCCGGAGAAACCTGAAAAAAAACCTAAGTTCGCTGCGTGCGCGCAGCCTCTCCCGCGCACGCGGTTCACCTCTGAACCACTCCCTTCACGAAACCGGAAGTTCCGGTTTCCCGCGCATATGCAGTGCATGCAGGAAACCGCCACTTCAGGAGGCCTTACGGGTGAGTACACAGCGCGTACTCACCCGGCAAGTGCCTAATTTCTGGCCCGATGTATCCCCTCGTGGGGAAATCTAGAACTCGGGGGCACAGTCTCAGAATAAAGGGTCGCACTTTTAGAACTGAGATGAGGAGGAACTTCTTCTCTCAGAGGGTCATAAATTTGTGGAAATCTCTGCCCCAGAGAGCTGTGGAGGCTGGGTCATTAAATACATTTAAAGTGGAGATAGACAAATTTTTTCAAGATAAGGGAGTGAAGGGTTATGGGGAGCAGGCTGGGAAGTGGCTTTGAGCCCTAGATCAGCCATGATCTTATTGAATGGCGGAGCAGGCTCGAGGGACCAAGTGGCCTATTCCTGCTCCTATTTCTTATGTTCTTATGTTCTTGCAGCCCCTCTTCCATTATTTGAAGGGGCTGATCCTCGATTTTTGGCTGCACTTCAGTCCCACGCTCCTGATCTTTGGTCACCCGGTGCGGAGGGGAGTGGGCAGGTCGGGGGACCTCCTCGTAGGATTGCTCCTGGGCCTGGCCAAAGTGGTCATTAACTGGTCCAGGCAGCGGGCGGTCGAGGGGGTCGTTCGGGTCCGACTGCCTGTCTCTCTTCCGCGGCCATGTTCGCGCCCGGGTGACCTGGGAGATGGAGAAACATAGAAATAGAAACATAGAAACATAGAATCTAGGAGCAGGAGTAGGCCATTCGGCCCGTCGAGCCTGCTCCGCCATTCAATACGATCATGGCTGATCATCCAGTACCCTGTCCCTGCTTTAATCCCCACAGTACACATATCCCACCCTACCCCTGTATTTAATTCCCCCTAACATATCCCATCCTATCCCCATAACCCCACATATTTAATCCCCCCTAACACTAAGGGTCAATTTATCATAGCCAAATCAACCTAACCCACACATTTTTGGACTGTGGGAGGAAACCGGAGCACCCGGAGGAAACCCACGCAGACACGGGGAGAATGTGCAAACTCCACACAGACAGTCACCCGAGGTCAGATTCGAACCCGGGTCTCTGGCGCTGTGAGGCACCAGTGCTAACCACTATGCCACCGTGTTGCCCTTATGTATAATGGTCCATCACCCAGTGGATTGTTATATATAATGGCCCATCACCCAGTGGATTGTTATGTATAATGGCCCATCACCCAGTGGATTGTTATGTATAATGGTCCATCACCCAGTGAATTTTTTTCTATAATGGCCCATCACCCAGTGGATTGTTATGTATAATGGTCCATCACCCAGTGGATTGTTTTCTATAATGGCCCATCACCCAGTGGATTGTTTTCTATAATGGCCCATCACCCAGTGGATTGTTATATATAATGGTCCTTCACCCAATGGATTGTTATATATAATGGCCCATCACCCAATGGATTTTTATATATAATGGCCCATCACCCAGTGGATTGTTTTCTATAATGGCCCATCACCCAGTGGATTGTTTTCTATAATGGCCCATCACCCAATGGATTTTTATATATAATGGTCCTTCACCCAATGGATTGTTATATATAATGGCCCATCACCCAATGGATTTTTATATATAATGGCCCATCACCCAGTGGATTGTTATATATAATGGCCCATCACCCAGTGGATTGTTATATATAATGGTCCATCACCCAATGGATTGTTATATATAATGGCCCATCACCCAATGGATTGTTATATATAATGGCCCTTCACCCAGTGGATTGTTATATATAATGGCCCATCACCCAGTGGATTGTTATATATAATGGTCCATCACCCAGTGGATTGTTATATATAATGGCCCATCACCCAATGGATTGTTATATATAATGGCCCTTCACCCAGTGGATTGTTATATATAATGGCCCATCACCCAGTGGATTGTTATATATAATGGTCCATCACCCAGTGGATTGTTATATATAATGGCCCATCACCCAATGGATTGTTATATATAATGGTCCTTCACCCAGTGGATTGTTATGTATAATGGCCCATCACCCAATGGATTGTTATATATAATGGTCCATCACCCAATGGATTGTTATATATAATGGCCCATCACCCAGTGGATTGTTATATATAATGGCCCATCACCCAGTGGATTGTTATATATAATGGCCCATCACCCAGTGGATTGTTATATATAATGGTCCATCACCCAATGGATTGTTATATATAATGGCCCATCACCCAGTGGATTGTTATATATAATGGCCCATCACCCAGTGGATTGTTATATATAATGGCCCATCACCCAATGGATTGTTATATATAATGGCCCATCACCCAATGGATTGTTATATATAATGGTCCTTCACCCAGTGGATTGTTATGTATAATGGCCCATCACCCAGTGGATTGTTATATATAATGGTCCATCACCCAATGGATTGTTATATATAATGGTCCATCACCCAATGGATTGTTATATATAATGGCCCATCACCCAGTGGATTGTTATCTATAATGGCCCATCACCCAGTGGATTGTTATATATAATGGCCCATCACCCAGTGGATTGTTATATATAATGGTCCATCACCCAATGGATTGTTATATATAATGGCCCATCACCCAGTGGATTGTTATATATAATGGCCCATCACCCAGTGGATTGTTATATATAATGGCCCATCACCCAGTGGATTGTTATATATAATGGTCCTTCACCCAATGGATTGTTATATATAATGGCCCATCACCCAATGGATTGTTATATATAAGAAAGAAAGACTTGCATTTATGTAGCGCCTTTCACGACCACTGGACGTCTCAAAGTGCTTTACAGTCAATGAAGTACTGTTTTTGAAGTGGAGTCACTGTTGTAATGTGGAGCACACGGTGTCTGACGGCACGCTCGAGGCCTTCCGCGACTGGTGGGCACCGCAGGGACTGGAGTGCATCATCACCCCCGGAAACTGAATTTTAATTTAATTTGTTAAGTTTCATTTGATGTATTTTTGTTAAGTTACAGTTTTTGTTTATTGATCGCACCAAAAGAGCACACCATCCTGACTTGGAAATATATCGGCCGTTCCTTCATTGTCGCTGGGTCAAAATCCTGGAACTCCCTCCCTAACAGCGCTGTGGGAGCACCTTCACCACACGACTGCAGCGGTTCAAGAAGGCGGCTCACCACCACCTTCTCGAGGGGCAATTAGGGATGGGCAATAAATACTGGCCTTGCCAGCGACGCCCAGATCCCGAGAATGAATTAATTAAAAATTCTAAACTCCAAAGGTATTTAATAAAGTTCAATATTTAAGACTAATATATATATATATATATATATATTTAAGTGGCCCTGCAGATGGAGCACGCGGTGTCCTCCGGCACGCTTGACGCCTTTCGAGACCGATGGGCGCCGTGGGGACTGGAGTGCATCGTCACCCCCGGTAATGTAATGTAATTTAATTTGATAAGTTTTATTTAAAGTTTTGTTAATTTTCAGTTAATTTACAGTTAATTTGGTTCAATAAAAAGAGGACCTTCTCAAGGGAAATTAGGGATGGGCAATAAATTACAGTTAATCTTTCTGACTGCCTTTTATCACACCTCGGCAGAGAAACAATCAGATAAGAAAGATTAACTGTAGTCGTCTGACATTGTACTCTGCACAGGCATTGTTCTCTGTCTATATATGCTGTGCCGATTTGTATTTCTTCACTTCACCCGACGAAGGAGCAGCCGCTCCGAAAGCTTGTGATTTCAAATAAAACTGTTGGACTATAACCTGGTGTTGTGCGACTTCTCACTTTTGTCCACCCCAGTCCAACTCTTTTATTCAAAAACAATAATACCTGTACAACTCATCAATTACATAGTAAATCCATTACATAGTAAATCCATTACATTCATCCATCACAGTAAAAAATAAAGCCTTAAAAACAGCCTTAGTTAATATAAATGCAATGATTACTTTTACAAATAATCAATAATGTTTACAGTACAAATACCCTTAAATACACACAACTTTTTAGATTTAAAATAATAAATCTCAAAGTTAACTCCACGTAAAACAAAACCCATTTCAACACCAGTGTACAAACACATAGCACCATCATAATCCAATTAATGCTACAAATAACATTTATTCCAATAAACCAAGAAAAAACCCGTTTTACGCCAGTCCTACTGGCATTATTCGTTCGATCATTCGATCATTCATTCAATTGTTCGTTCGTTCATTCAAGCGTTCGTTCGTTCGCTCGAGCGTAAGTTCCATTATGTCTGAATGCGTGCGTGCGTATCAGTTATCTAAGTGCGCGCCTGCGTGCGTTCGCTCGAATCGTTCGTCTGATCGTTCCCCACGCGATCATTCGTTCGATCGAGTGTAAGTTCCAATGTGCATGCTTGCGTTCGCTCGAATCGTTCGTTCGACCACTACCCCATGAGGTCGTTCGTTAGTCCACCCCAGTCCAACACCAGCAGCTCCGCAATTTAAGAATAGTGCCGCCTTTTAAAGGGGCACAAACAATAAAATGCAAATGAAAAACAAAAGGAAAATGATCAAAATCAACATTTCCCAATGGAATTCTCTGAGGCTGGAGTCTGGGGAGCTGCTGTCAGCGTTGCCATGGAGCTTGAGGGGGGGGGTCACGTGGTATAATTGAACCGGGCGGTGTGTGTCACGTGTCCTCCCTTGCTCTCCGCGGGGGGGCGGGGCCGAGGACGTGAGCTCAGCCAGCTCTCGCGAGGGCTGGGCGCTGTAAAGCGGGCGGCGGGGCGGCCGCCCCTTCCTTTGGTGTCCGCGGCCATCTTGGAGTCGGCTGGCGGATTCGCGGCGCTCCCTCCCTCACACACGCACTCGCACCCCGGCCCTCCGCGGCGGCTCACTCCCGCTCTCACTTGACTTTTTTCAGTAGAAGAGAGGAAGAAACAAAGCGGCCGGGCAGGATGGTGGCGGCGAAGAAGACGGTGAGGCCTGCGGTGGTGTGGGGAGGCCTGGGGAGGAGGCCTTCACGTGGAGTGGAAGCAGGCCGGGGCCTGGGTGGTGTGTGGGGGGGCAACGGGGGGCCCGTGTTTGGTTTCTTCTAACCCACCCGAGGTTGTGCGGATCGGCGGCTCTCCGCTCAGCTTTGGCTTCGCCGCCGGTTGGGGTTTGCGGTCCGCGCCGGGCTGCTTCCAGCCGGGCCTCGAGGTTGCGGCCTGGCTCCAGCGCTGAGGTAGTAGGGGGTGGGTTGCCGCTTTTCCCGAATGATTTGGGCGCCTCCGCACCGAGCCCCACACTCGGGGGGGGAAAGGAGAGGCCGAGTGTGGAGTGTTTGCCCGCCTCAGTTGCCATCGTTTTATTTCGGGAGTGAAGCGCACTGGTGTCGAGGCCCTTGGAGACCGGGATCCGGCGGGGGTTTAAGGGTGCAGAGCAGAGACTTGTGTCTGGAGAAGCTGCCATTGCTCGCCTTTAGAGCAGGCAAGGTTAAGGGGAACTTTAATCGAAGTGTTCAAAATTATACGGGTTATTGATTGAATGAAGAAATCATTTCCACTAGTAGGAGGGTCGGTCACCAGAGGACACAGATTTAATAGAACTGGCAAAAAAATCTTGCTTTTTAAAAATGTATTCGTTCCTGGGATGTGGGCATCACTGGCAAGGCCAGCATTTATTGCCCATCCATAATTGCCCTTGAGCAGGTGGGCTGAGTGGCTTGCTAGGCCATTTCAGAGGGGCAGTTAAGAGTCAATCACATTGCTGTGGGTCTGGAGTCACACACAGGCCAGACCCGGTAAGGACGGCAGATTTCCTTCCCTAAAGGACATTAGTGAACCAGGTGGGTTTTTACGACAGTCCGGGAGCTTCATGGTCACCATTACTGATACCAGCTTTTTATTCCAGGTTTATTTAATCTGGATTACTAGCCCAGTAACATAACCACTATAACTACCGTACCATGTTATGTTATGAACTGGAACGCACTGCCTGAAAGGGTGGTGGAAGCAGATTCAATAGTAACCTTTTCAAACATGGAATTGTATATGTGCTTGACACTGGGCAGAACTCTCCTGCTCTTATTCAAAATAGTGCCATGGGATCTTTTACGCCAACCTGAGAGCAGATGGGGCCTGCACTGGATTCTGTCAGCCTAGATTTTTGTGTTTAAGTCTCTGGAGTGGGACTTGAACACACAACCTTCTGACTCAGGAGAGTGCTACTCACTGAGCCACAGCTGACAAACTTGGATAGTTCCTTCAAAGAGCTGGTACAGGCATGATGGCCCAAATAGTGGGGAAGAGTGATTGTAAAGCTTGCTTAAATTTGAACGAGGTGTACCTGTTGCTGGCAGAACATAACATTTAGCAAAGATCTCGGTGCGGTGTCATTCTAAGCGTATTCATCTAATGTATATATTTAGAGAAAAATGGTATGTCGAACCATTTGAGCGTTTGGAGTGTTAGTTGAAGACCATTGTTTTGTAACATGTATTGTTTGATTGAGTTCGTAGTTTAAAAAAAAATTGCTTTTTTAATGCAGAAAAAGTCTCTCGAGTCCATCAACTCCAGGCTCCAGCTGGTTATGAAAAGTGGCAAATATGTGCTGGGCTACAAACAGACATTGAAAATGATTCGTCAAGGCAAAGCCAAGCTGGTTATCCTTGCCAACAACTGCCCAGCCTTGAGGTAAGCTGAACCGTTTCGAGAAGTAAACAGCAGAATATAACATTAATTCAAAATATTGTCTTGTCTTTTTTTATAATATACACTTACTGACTTTTAGGAATAGCCAAATGTCTAAGTCTCTCTTTTGGAATAGGAGCAGGAGTAGGCCATACAGCCCCTCGAGCCTGCTCCGCCATTCAATAAGATCATGGCTGATCTTCGACCTCAATTCCACTGTCATGCCCTATCCCATATCCCTTGATTCCTGTAGATGCGTGAAATCTGGAACTTGCGGCCTGTTGACGTACCTGCTGACAGGCCATCTGCGCGGGCCACGAAAAAGCAATCGCTGGCGCAGAGTTGGGCTATTGCGCATGGAAGTCTTACGGTTGATGTAAATTGCATCAGCGTAAGGGGATTTCTAGGCTATTAATTAAACATTTTTATATCCTAAATTATGCACTGTATTAAATGAGTTTTAATGTGTAAAATTATCAATTACATTTTTAGTGATGTTGGAATGAAGGTAATTATGAATAAAATTCCAATTCTGTACTTTGTATAATTAGAATTGGGGATTCCCTTTGTAAATATTGAATTGAAATTCTGCTTATTGATTGGAGGACCAGGCCCACGTGATCTCAGGGACGTTTCCGCACCACCTGGGATCCGTGGGCCATTACGCTGCCCTCCGCCTTGAGGCCTGAGACCGCAACTCTTCGCAGCCTGAGTGCCAGGAGGTACTTTTGTAATTACTTCACTGGTCGGTGGCGTAATCCGGAGATACGCCTCCGACCGTAACTCCTAGCCTGTAATGTAAAACAACTCCTGGAATTGTGCAGCACGCCAATGTGTGAATAAAGGGGACCAAGACACCCATGATTGGTCTCTACCTGGAATAACATAATTGGTTTTTAAAATGTACTTCAGACTCTGTTGCCTGTCTTATTTTAAAATAATCTTCTCGGGCCCACATTTAACTGTAAACATGTTGACAAATTTATTGGCAGATTCCATTATAAATCTTATCAATGGGGTTTATCATGGAAATATGAAGGTTAAGGACAAAATATGATTTTAAATGGAGGCTGAATTACTTCTGTAAGCCCTGTTTGACCCAGAGACTACACTTAGTCTTGATTCCTTGGTGCATTGCTATGGTAGATAGATAGATATATTTACACATCAAAGATTTTCTTCAACTGCTATTAATGTTCATGACATTCACTAAAATGTCTTAGGATTTCAGCACACATGCTGACATTTTGATGCAGTACTGTGGAAATGCTGCATTATTAGAGGTGCTGTCTATTGGGTGAGATGTTAAACCTGTTTGAGATGGGTGTAAAATATCCCATGGCACTCTTGATGCCCTGGCCAAAATGCTTCCCCCAACCAACATAAACAGAGCTTGCTTTTTGTGGACCCTTGCTGTGAGCAAATTCACTGCAGCATTTGTCTACATAAATTACTACACTTTTTGAAGCAGAGTGGAACTTTATTTAACTTGTGCATTGTTCTCTCTTGACTATGGAAAATAAGAGATGTGAATCAATGCACAAGGAACTTTTATGTATTCCCCTCTTCATTTTATATCCCCACCCCACCAAAAAAAAGTTTACTAGCTAAAAGACTCTATTTGGGAAGTAAGTAATGTGCTGATTGTGCATTTGCTTTGGATATTTTGGCCCACAGGTTTTGTCTCTGGTGTTCTGTGGGTATCTTTTGATTTAAAGGACTTGTCCATAACCATTGAGTATAAATTACAATTCGCAGTGTTCTTAGATCTGCTTATGTCAAATTCCTTTGCTGTTTCAATGCAGGTGTTAATTATAGCCAATGTTCCCTTTAAGCTGCGCAGCTCTCTGGACCTGCCGCTCAACCGGCTTTTCGATGAGTTAAATTGCGCAGGCGCTGCATTTTGAATGGACCGTGCAGCCCCTTTAAGGGGCCGCGCACCCAAAAAAAACATTAACGGGAACATTGGTTGTAATGTGTTAAATTTAGTCCAAGTTTCTGCATAAGATTGCCTCTGATTGTAATGTTTATCCTCGAATCAATCCATTTGTGAGCTAACCAGCTGCATTGCTGGCTGGAGGGGTAAGTTTGTACTAATAGAACACATGGTAATGTTGTCTGAACAGCTTTCTTTGCATCCTTTACACAAAATAGCTGTAAGTTTGAAATCACTGGTATAAAGCCTGTCCTTTGACTTTTTTTGAATGTGCTTTCCATCAGTTGTCCAGATTTGCCGTGCCTTGTTTTGCATTGGAGTAATGTCTGTTGTAATGGATAGCCTTGTCTCAATAAAAGGATATGAAATTGTAATGATACTGTTTTGATGGTGAATTGTATTTGTTTCAGGAAATCAGAGATTGAATACTATGCTATGTTAGCCAAGACTGGTGTGCATCACTACAGCGGCAACAATATTGAGCTAGGAACAGCTTGTGGTAAATACTACAGAGTGTGCACACTGGCAATCATTGATCCTGGTAAGTTCTTCCAAAAACATGTTTCCTTGGGGTACACCGCTGCTAAAAACCCATTGAAAGTAGCGCATATAATTGGATCTGATTATTGTAATTGATCTAGTAAGGTACTAATGTAAACTAATCTTCACATGCTTGGACTTTAGCTGAGGTTGAAAGTGACCATGGGGTTGCATGTCGGATTACTGTTCTGCGCATGTACAGTACATGAATGAGTGGCATAGTCGCTTGCATGCTTAGCCATTGATACTTGAATATATACAAGAATTTACTCTTAATGCGAATATTCTCGCTGGCTTGATTTTTATCTCCGATCAAGTCAGGCTAGACATTCGCTAGATTAATGCTGTGCTTATTGTCCGCAGGGCTAGTTTGCCAAGTCCTGTTGTAATATTTGCCAGCAACAACTTTACTTTATTATGTAATGTAATAAACCTGGTCTGTCACATCTGAAAGGTGGTGGGGTTTTGTTCAGCGTGGTCGAGAGCACGCATTTTAATTGGGAACTGACTTGGGGTGATGTAGAAATGTATGTCTCTGACAATACAGTGGATTGGCATCGAGCAGTGGGCCCAGGTGGCTCTGACTTGGTCTTGGTGTCTAGATCCAGTGAAGACCTGTCTGTTATGGTTTTGTTTCATATGGCTGCGGTTGGGAATATTTTATTTTGACTTTTTGGAAGCGAACTCGTGGCTGTTCTTGATGCTTGGTGCAATAACGCATATTCAGTATGTGATGTTGCAAGGTGACTAGATGTGGCCACGTACACGTGTCATCTATATCCATCAATTGGTGCGGAGGAGACTTAAGTCTGCTTTCCATGAGTACTTTGGAGGTAAAGGTCAATATTTTGGACCTAATCTGACTTCCAGTCTTTATGTATGTGTGTGTTACTCTGAGTGAAAGTTGCACCTACTGAACTGATGGATCTGTTTCACTATTGACAATCTTATGTCTCTTTTTCAGGTGACTCTGATATCATCAGGAGCATGCCAGAGCAGATCAGTGAAAAGTAAATTTGCCTGTGACTCAAATATTTTACAAATAAAATTATTCTGTAAAAAGGCAAACTGTTTTTGTTTTTAATTACGTTCACAACATTGACACTGACGGTGTCAACGGAAATTAATGTCCGTACTTTTTGAAGCTGCATTCACTTGTGATTCAGGTAATGAGTCTTGGCTAAAGGGTTAAATTATGAGGACAGGTTTCATACACTTTATTTTCTTGCATTTAGACGGTTGAGGAGTAATCTAATTGTGGTGCTTCAAATGATAAATGGATTTGAACATTTCTCTATCCTATTTCCTTGTGGCAAATCCAGAACAATGAGGCATAATCTTAAAATTAGAACTAGACCAGTTAGGAGTGAAACCAAGAAGCAATTTTTTGTCGTGGAAATCTGGAACTACCCCCCACCCACCCCAAGACTTAATGCTGAGTCAATTGAAATTTTAAAGACTGGGATCGTTAGATTTGTGCTAGGCAATGTTAAAAAGGATAAGGAGCTGGGGTACAAATCAGCAGTGATCTAATAAAATGGTGCAATAGTCTGGAGGAGCTCAATAACCTTCGTTTCCTATGAGCCATGTTTATGCCTTGCTGCTACTGTACTCATCAGCTTATTTGAATAGTACACGTAGCCACAGTTGCATGCGTTAGTTTCCCCCTAACCCCCCCCCCCCCTTGTGTTTTCTAATGTAAATTACTCCTGATGTTGCTTGATTTATTTTCTTGTACTGTTGTGCTTAGCTTGCTGGTTTTGAACCATTACACTATTTGCACTGTGCAGAAGTTGCTTTAAATACTTGCATGTACTGTATTTTGTGCATTAGTCATGGCAGCAATAACTACCCAATTAATGTGTGTTAAATTTGGCAGGAATGATTAGGTGCAGCATGCAACTCAATATTGCATGGGTTTTAGCAGCAATTTTCCACCGGGAGTGACTGATCTTGTCAGTTGGCACATGGCAGAGTGGAAAAAATTGGAGCTGGTTATACCTAGCTGCCTAAAATTGGGTTGCTTGTATTTGTGCTTGTGTATTTACCTGAACTGCTTCCCTTTTTTAACCATATATTTACAAAAAGACTTTCTGTAGATCTGGCACATTTTGCAATTATATATATTTTCTTGGAACTCCTGCTGAAACAGACTTGTATAACATTAGAATTCTTTTTCAGCAGCTTATCACAGACAATCTGATCTTTAAATTTCTTTATCTCGTGGATAGACTAGAGAAGCTGGGGTTGTTTTCCTTGGAGCAGAGAAGGCGAAGAGATTTGATAGAGGTGTTCAAAATCATGAAGGGATTAGATAGAGTAAACAAAGAGCAACTGTTTCCAATGGCTGAAGGGTCGATAACGAGAGGGCACAGATTTAAGGTGATTGGCAAAAGAACCAGAGGCGACATGAGAACTTTTTTACGCAAGGAGTGGCTAGGATTTGGAATGCACTGAATCAGAATGGTTACAGCACAGAGGAGGCCAATCGGCCTGTCGAGCCATGCCGGCTTTCTTTTAACTGCCCGATAGGGTGGTGGATACAGATTCATAGCAGCCTTCAAAAGGGAATTGGATAACTACTTGAAGGCGAATAAATTGCAGGGATATGGGGAAAGCAGGGGAGCGGGACTAACCGGATAGAAACATAGAACATAGCTCTTTCACAGGCACGATGGGCTGAATAGCAGCCTCCTGTACTGTACTAATCTATGATTCGTGCTGTTTTGTGGAAGGCGGTTTGAGCTTTTAATGGAAATCTTGTGACTTTAAAATGCAAGATTTGAGACACCTTGTCTTTGCTCCAATTCATTTCGAGCTTGGTGTGCTGCATTAGGCATTGGCCCTTTACCTTGGTTTCTCGATTTATATATTTAAAAAAAGTTACGGTGCTGGTACTTCAGATGCCTCTCGTAAGTTGTTACGGTATTCGCTCAAAGATTGGAGCAGAGCCACATGCTTCTGGTGCTTGAGTGCTGTATTTATGCCATGAATATGAACAGCGGTTCAACATTTAGTATAGTGCCGATCATGTACAGAGCATCAGCTTATTGCAGACTGGCACTCCCGGTGAGGGACAATCTTTTTGGAGCTAATTTTTTTAAATATGAATTTGATGTATATAAATATTTCTTGTCAGAAGATATGCTCGCTTTTATAAGGAGAGCATTATATGATGTATTCAAGTGCTCCCGTGTTTCACTTTGTCACCTTAAAGCCACACTGTTAATTCTTGTGCCCTCCTGAGGTGAGAGACAACAGTGGTTATTAATAGAAATTTACAGCACAGGAGGAGGCCATTCAGCCCATTGTCTGCAGTTCTCAACTTTTTTGGTTGAAGGAGCCCTCTTCAAATGAATTAGTAATCATGGACCCCTCCCATCTAAATTATAATACTATATAATATGAAAGTGCTGCATGTAAAAAGTGTTTTAATAATGCTTTTAAGAAAACAGGTATTTACTTACAGATATCAGTGAGGTGGGTGTGCCTGCTTCTCACTGCAGGGTCTGTCTGTCCTCGGTGTGATGTTTGACAGTGACAATTTTGAAAACCTGTTAGATCCCCCCCCCTCAGTCTTCTCTGTTCCAGTAATAATGTCCTAATATTTTACGCCTTCATAACTAGAATCATGCTAGTTAATCTTAGCTACAGCATTCCTATGGCTCTTAATATATTTCCTCTAATGAGGTGCCCAGAACCGCGCGCAATTCTCAACTGGGATTCGTTTGTGTATGAGGTGGTACTGGGATAAGAAAGGAGAAAACGAGAGCTGCCAATAAGTAAAAGCGAGCAGCAGAAAAATACAGAAAAAGGAGATATTAAAAGATGCACAAATTCTGCAAGGCAACTTCTTTTGCAAGTGACATTTTGGTAAAATTAATAAACTTCCAAAAATGTATTTTTATTTCAAAATGGTACTCGCTCGAATACTGGAGTGCTGTTTGTGGGAACTTGCTGTGCGCAAAATTGCCGTGTTTCAAAAAGTACTTCATTGGCTGTAAAGCGCTTTGGGACGTCCAGTGGTCGTGAAAGGCGCTTTATAAATGCAAGTCTTTCTTGCTTTGACTTCACAAACGTTGGCATCAATGCTGAAAGGAGTTGCCGACCAGCTGGTGCTCTTTGTTTCGCTGCCTCTGGAAGTGATGTATGATCATTGTTCTATTGCACATTTCAATGAATTTGTGAGGTTTGAGAGATTGTTATTTCTCACCTTTTGCTTCACTGGAGTCGGGAATTTTTTTACTGAGTTTCGCTATGACCTTCCCTTAATAGAGCCTATTAAGTCTGCCCTGCGTGTTACCCGGCCCAATTAAATGGTGCGGGTTTGGTGACTTCATCGATGATGATTTTTCAGCTGGGATCTTTAAAGGGTCCATGGCCACATTGGATTTGAATGTCAGTGTAACATAGTGCTGCCAGTGCACTCCAGCATTGGAGTGCTGCAAACACTGACGATGACTGCACAGAGACAGAGGGCTGCACCCAGGCTCTCCCATGACTCCCTCCATATGCTTATGGAGGGAGTCCGAGCACGCAGGGAGGTCCCCATCCCTTCCAATGGGTGGAACAGACCTCCCCAAGACAACAAAACAGCCTGATTGCAGAGGAGGTCACAAGCAGGGATGTGGTCAAGAGACCTGGGTGCAGTGCCGCAAATGTTTCAATGATCTCAATTAGATCAGGAAATGTTAGTACAAAGCCACACTCACCTTCATCCTGCTGTGCCTCATCACATCCCTATTACTCTGCTTTCCCAACCCTACCCTGCACATCCTTACACCAACATACCTTGCATGTCATCACATCCCCATCTCTCTAGCCAGCCCTCGCCCTCATCCAAGTGCAATCATACCAACTAACACAAGGAGGCCACTTTGGTATTTTATCCAATATTTATGTAAAGTTTCCATTAATGTGCTGGCAAACATAAAAATCTTTATTTTCAACAGATTTGTGTGCACTTTTGTAAGTGGCTTAATGAATGATGAGACAACTACCTCCAGCAATGGTGGTGAGTGTGCAAGGAATGGCTTGGTCATTGCAGGGATGCTTTATGGTGTTGCTGTGGGGTGGTGCCAACCTGGTGCATCGTGGCAGCCATATGGGTGTAAAGTGAAGTAAATCTGGCCATGAGGCCATCCCTGGCCTCCCAGGCAGCAATGTGGTCGGGTGCTGATGCCCTCTGTCCTGTGCATCGTGATTGCGGAGAAGATTGGTGGTGTTGGTGCTGCTGGTGTTGGGCTTCATTGTGGTCAGATTCTGAGGACCAAGGTGAGAGTATAAAGGGCACCCATGCTGAAGGAATAGATGGCAGGTGAAGTAGAGATGAAGTGATATTGTTGCTATCACAGAGACATGGTTGAGGGAGGGGCAGGACTGGCAGCTCAACATTCCGGGGTATAGAATCTTCAGGGGGGGGGGGGGTAAAAGAGGAGGGGGTGTTGCAATATTAATCAAGGAGTCAATTACTGCTGTAAGGAGGGATGATATCTTCGCAGATTCCTCTAATGAGGCCATATGGGTAGAACTTAAAAACAAAAAGGGGGCAAGCACTTTGCTGGGAGTGTACTATAGGCCCCCAAACAATCGGGGAGATAGAGGAACAGATATGTAGGCAAATCTCAGAAGTGTAGAAATAATAGGGTAATAATAGTAGGGGATTTCAACTTCCCCAATATTAACTGGGATAGCCAGTGTGAAAGGCTTAGAGGGTGCAGAATTCTTAAAGTGCATCCAGGAGAGCTTTTTGAGCCAGCATGTAGAAAGTCCTACAAGAGAGGGGGCGGTACTGGACCTAATTCTAGGGAATGTAGCCGGGCAAGTGGTAGAAGTATTAGTAGGAGAGCATTTTGGTGACGGTGACCATAATTCGGTGAGATTTAAGGTAGTCATGGAAAAGGACAAAGATGGACCGGAGATAAAGGTTCTAAATTGGGGGAAGGCTGATTTTAATATGATAAGGCAGGATCTGGCCAAAGTGGGCTGGGATCAGCTACTTGTAGGAAAATCCACATCAGAGCAGCGGGAGTCTTTCAGAAAGGAAATAGAGTGTATAACGGGAACATGTTCCCGTAAAGGTCAAGGGTGGGACCAACAAGCCCAGGGAACCCTGGATGTCAAGGGATATACGAGAATGGATTAGGGGAAAAAAGGGAGGCTTTTGGCAGATACAAAGGACTAAAAATAGTGGAAGCCCTAGAGGAGTATAGAAAGTGCAGGGGGGTACTTAAAAAAAGAAATTAGGAGAGCAAAGAGGGGGCATGAAATAACACTGGCGGGCAAAATAAAGGAAAATCCCAATGTGTTTTATAAGTATATTAAGGGCAAGAGGATAACCAGGGAAAGAGTAGGGCCCATTAGGGACCAAAGTGGCAATCTGTGTGTAGAGCCAGAAGATGTAGGTGGGGTTTTAAATGAATATGTTGCATCTGTGTTCACTATGGAGAAGGACGATGTAGGCATAGAAATCAGGCAGGGGGATTTTGATATACTTGAACAAATTAGTATTGAGAGGGAGGAGGTACTAGCGGTTTTAGCGGGCTTAAAAGTGGATAAATCCCCAGGCCCAGACGTGATGTATCCCAGGCTGCTGTGTGAGGCAAGGGAGGAGATTGCATGGGCTCTGACACAAATTTTCAGAACCTCTCTGGCCACAGGGGAGGTCATGATGCGGAGATGCCGGTGTTGGACTGGGGTGGACAAAATTGAGAGGTCGCACAACACCAGGTTATAGTCCAACAGTTTTATTTGAAATCACAAGCTTTCGGAGCTATCAATTGCTCCTTCCTCAGGTGAAGTAAATTGGATACAGAATCGCCAGAGCATATATAGATAGAAAACAAAGCATGTGTACTTTACAATTGCAGACCAATAAATTAAATCATCCTGACTATCTGCCGAGGTGTGATAAAGTTAATTAAGTCAGCCAGGAAGGTACCACATCAAAAGACATAGCAAGATACAACTGAGACAATGAGGTGTAGTCGCAGGGGTTCTAACGTGTCAAAAGCTGCCGTCTGTATGTAAAACGAAAAGCTTTAAAAAAAATTTACTTTTTTACTGGGAAAATTTTTACTTTTTTACTGGGAATCACATCTGTGAACAAGCTAACGACGACTCGAGTCCGGATCACGTCATGTATCGTGACATAAACCCAAGATCCCGATTGAGACCGTCTTCATGAGTGCGGAACTTGGCTATCAGTTTCTGCTCGATGATTTTGCGTTGTCGTGTGTTTCTAAGGTTGCCTTGGAGAACGCTTACCCGCAGATCCGAGGCTGAATGTCCTTGACTGCTGAAGTGTTCCCCGACTGGGAGGTAACAATCCTGCCTGGCGATTGTTGCGCGGTGCTCGTTCATACGTTGTCTCAGTGTCTGCATGGTCTCGCCGATGTACCATGCCGCGGTGCATTCTTTCCTGCAACGTATGAGGTAGACAACGTTGGCCGAGTCACATGAGTATGTACCATGTACCTGGTGGGTAGTGTCCTCACGTGTGATGGTGGTATCTGTGTTGATGATCTGGCATGTCTTGCAGAGTTTGCCATGGCAGGGTTGTGTGGTGTCGTGGTCGCTGTTATCCTGAAAGCTGGGTAATTTGCTGCGAACGATGGTACTTCTGAGGTTAGGCGGCTGTTTGAAGGCAAGTAGTGGAGGCGTGGGGATGGCCTTAGCGAGGTGTTTGTCGTCATCGATGACATGTTGAAGGCTGCGAAGAACATGGCGTAGTTTCTCCGCTCCGGGGAAGTACTGGACGACGTAGGGTACCCTGTTGGTTGTGTCCCGTGTTTGCCTTCTGAGGAGGTCTATGCGATTTTTCGCTGTGGCCCGTCGGAACTGTCGATCGATGAGTCGAGCATCATATCCCGTTCTTACGAGGGCGAGTTCTTACAGGGGAGGTGCCAGAGGACTGGAGAACAGCTAACGTAGTACCATTATTCAAGAAGGGTAGTAGGGATAAACCAGGGAATTACAGGCCAGTGAGCCTAACATCAGTGGTAGGGAAATTATTGGAAAAAATTCTGAGGGACAGAATTAGTCTCCACTTGGAGAGGCAAGGATTAATCAAGGATAGTCAGCATAGCTTTGTCAGGGGGAGATCATGTCTAACCAATTTGATTGAATTTTTTGAGGGGGTGACGGTGTGTGGATGAGGGTAGTGCAGTTGATGTAGTCTACATGGACTTCAGTAAGGCTTTTGACAAAGTCCCGCATGGGAGACTGGTCAAGAAGGTAAAAGCCCATGGGATCCAGGGCAACTTGGCACATTGGATCCAAAATTGGCTTAGTGGCAGGAGGCAGAGGGTGATGGTCGAAGGTTGTTTTTGTGACTGGAAGCCTGTGTCCAGTGGTGTACCGCAGGGATTGGTGCTGGGTCCTTTGCTGTTTGTAGTGTACATTCATGATTTAGATATGAACGTAGGAGGTATGATCAGTAAGTTTGCAGATGACACGAAAATTGGTGGGGTGGTAAATAGCGAGGAGGGAAGCCTCAGGCTACAGGACGATATAGATGGGTTGGTCAGATGGGCAGAACAGTGGCAAATGGAATTTAACCCTGAAAAGTGTGAGGTGATGCATTTTGGGAGGACTAACAAGACAAGGGAATACACAATGAATGGTAGGACCCTAGGAAGGACAGAGGATCAGAGAGACCTTGGCGTGCATGTACATAGATCCCTGAAGGCAGCAGGACAGGTAGATAAGGTGGTTAAAAAGGCACATGGGATACCTGCCTTCATCAGTCGAGGCATAGAATATAAGAGCAGGGAGGTTATGATGGAGCTGTACAAAACGCTAGTTAGGCCACAACTGGAATACTGTGTGCAGTTCTGGTCGCCACACTATAGGAAGGATGTGATTGCATTGGAGAGGGTGCAGAGGAGATTCACCAGGATGTTACCTGGGCTGCAGCGCTTCAGCTATGAAGAGACTGCACAGGCTGGGGTTGTTTTCCTTAGAGCAGAGAAGGCTGAGGGGGGACCTGATTGAGGTGTACAAAATTATGAGGGGCATAGATAGGGTAGATAGGAACTTTTCCCCTTAGTAGAGGGGTCAATAACCAGGGGGCATAGCTTCAAGGTAAGGGGCAGGAGGTTTAGAGGGGATTTGAGGAAAAACTTTTTCACCCAGAGGGTGGTTGGAATCTGGAACTCACTGCCTGAAAGGATGGTAGAGGCAGGAACCCTCACAACATTCAAAAAGCATTTAGATGAGCATTTGAAACGCCATAGCATACAAGGCTACGGACTGAGTGCTGGAAAATGGGATTAAAATAGACAGGGCTTGATGGCCGGCGCGGACACGATGGGCCGAAGGGCCTCTTTCTGTGCTGTATAACTCTATGACAAACCATCTTTCAACGGTGAGAGGTTCTTCCAGTGAGGTGACACTGGATGGAGACTTTGCTGGAAAGACTGCAGCCTGCAGAATCTGCTGGGAATGCAGAGAGAAACAGCTTCTGCTGAGGAAAGTGATCATCTGTCAGATGGGTGCTTTTATATTACATTTGATGCTGTCAACTAATCAGCTGGAGCAATGACCACTGAACTCCCGCCTCAGGTTGACACGTGGTTCCCGAGCAGCGTGTTTCCCGTGGCCACCCAGTTAAATTTAAAAGGTAAGGTTAAAACCACTCTTAAGGGTCTGACAACTAGCTACTAATAACTTAAATTGGGTCGCCCGCCTCTGCCGGTCGGGTCGAGTCCGCACTGACAGACACGCCTGGGGGAAAAGGCGGGTGGGAGTGGGATGACAGCGGGTTCCTGACCCCGCTCCCAAAAAATAACAAATTTCCCACCGATCCGCCTCCGATTGCACCCGCTACCACCCCGGAAAATCCTGGCCTAAGTGTTCGGATCAGATTGCCAATGACGTGAAGCAGTTTGGCATCACACAACTGAAGCAACCCATCCCGTAGTTTGCTTTTGCTCAGTATCTGCTATCGGCAAACCATTCTCAAGTGTCTAATAAATATTTGCGCAGAGCCACCTTGTTTAAAGTGCGATCAGAGCAGTAAATACTTAGATCCTCGGGAAGGCTGGGATCAATACATGAGCGTGAATGGGTGAAATCTTTTCTTAATGTTGGTTGCAGGAGTCGACCTGCTTCAGGAGATTCAAGCTGCCAATCCTCTGGACCAGCCCTATTAAAAATTGCCGTTTGGATAAACCCCCTGTTCGGTAAGCACTCTGCAGACCCCAGTATGAGAACTACTGAGTTAGTGTGTCAGCCGTGGCTCAGTGGGTAGCACTCTCTTCTGAGTCAGAAGGTTGTGGGTTCAAGTCCCACTCCAGAGACTTGAGCACAAAATCTAGGCTGACATTCTCGTGCAGTACTGAGGGTGTGCTACAGTGTCTGAGGTGCTGTCTTTTGGAAGAGACGCTAAACCGAGGCCCCGTCTGCTCGCTCAGATGGGCGTAAAAGAGATCTCAACACTATTTTGAAGAGGAGCAGGGGAGTTATCCCTGGTGTCCTGGCCAATATTTATCCCTCAATCAACATCACTAAAACAGATTATCTGGTCATTATCACATTGCTGCTTGTGGGATCTTGCTGTGGTTTTTTTTCACTCCTGGAATGTGGGTGTCGCTGGCAAGGCCAGCATTTCTTATTCATCTCTAATTGCCCTTGAGAAGATGGTGGTGAGCCACTGCCTTGAACCGCTGCAGTCCGTGTGGTGAAGGTACTCCCACAGTGCTGTTAGGGAGGGAGTTCCAGGATTTTGACCCAGCGACGATGAAGGATCAGCGATATACTTCCAAGTCAGGATGGTGTGTGACTTGGAGGGGAACTTGGAGGTGGTGGGGTTCCCATGCGCCTGCTGCCCTTGTCCTTCTAGGTGGTAGAGGTCGCGGGTTTGGGTGGTGCCTTGGCGAGTTGCTGCAGTGCATCTTGTAGATGGTACACACTGCAGCCACGGTACGCCGGTGGTGGAGGGAGTGAATATTTAAGGTGGTGGATGGGGTGCCAATCAAGCGGGCTGCATAGTCCTGGGTGGTGTCGAGCTTCTTTGAGTGTTGTTGGAGCTGCACTCATCCAGGCAAGTCGAGAGTATTCTATCACACTTGTGCCTTGTAGATGGTGGAAAGGCTTTGGGGAGTCAGGAGTTGAGACGCCTCTGTGTGCAAATTGGCTGCTGCGTTTCCTACATTACAACAGTGACTACACTTCAAAAAGTACTTCGTTGGCTGTAAAGTGCTTTGGGACGTCCAGCGGTCATGAAAGGTGCTATAGAGAGGCTTGTTTTCCTTAGCAGATCATTGAGTCCATGAGAAGTCAGACTGACTTCCCTCTCCCCTTTCCCACCATTTAAGTGTGACTTGCACTAGGTGCTGGTGAGCTGTAGCCCAGAATTGATGGAGTATATTCCCAATCTGCACAGGGACTCTGCTTCACCTGCAGAATAATATATATTACAGGGTCATCTTCTTAGGCAGTCCCTCGGAACCGAGGATGACTTGCTTCCACATTAAAAATGAGTTCTCAGGTGACTGATGAGTCCAATGCGGGACCTACAGTCTCTGTCACAGGTGGGGCAGACGGTGGTTGAAGGGGCGGGTGGGTGAGGTGCTTGGGTTGACATGAGCAGCTTCCGCTTGGCTTCCGCTTGCTCCCAGCGAAGAGACTCGAGGTGTTCGGCGCCTTCCCGGATGCTTCTCCTCCACTTTGTGCGGTCTTGGGCCAGGGATTCCCAGGTGTCGGTGGGGATTTTGCACTTTTTCAAGGAGGCTTTGAGGGTGTCCTTGAAGCGTTTCCTCTGCCCACCTGGGGCTCTCTTGCCGTGTCGGAGCTCCGAGTAGAGCGCTTGTTTTGGGAATCTCGTATCGGGCATGCGGACGATGTGGCCCGTCCATCGGAGCTGATCGCACGAGGTCAAAGCTTCGATGCTGGGGCTGTTGGCCTGAGCGAGAACACTGACGTTGGTGCGCCTATCCTGCCAATGGAGACAGCGTTGGTGGTACCTCTCCAGTACATCAGCCTCGTAGAACAGTGGATCAGCAGCTTTATAGGCGATCCACTACTCCTGTGAATTAACCTTTGGAGAATTGGAAAAGTTCACTTTTTAAATTAATTAGAGAATTTTAGTATGACCACATACTGCTTGGTTGCAGCGAGGAAACCTACCTTCAGTCGTCTTAATGTTTCAATTCAGAACTGAGTACCTGGGGTCTAAGAGGACTATTCTGTGCTGTGGGAGAGTTGCAAAGCTTTATTACAACTGTGACTTCATTTGTGTTATCATTTTACAGCAATTTTTCTCTTAACTGGGAAGAAGAAAGGATGTTCGTTTGGGGTTTTCAAACTCTTCTGTTGGCTAGTTTGTTTGGGGGTGGGGAAGAAAGGCTGTAAAGTGGATTCAAGACAAACTCAATGCATTTGGACAGCTTTTCCTCTTTGGCTTTTATTTGCTTAAACTTAATATAAACATAAACCGGTACATATGTTTAATCACTTTTTGGAAACAGGGTCATCAGTGGGGGGTGGGGGGGGGGGTAAATGATTAGAAGAAATGTCTCCTGCAGCAGACAACAATCACCCCCGAATTTTGAGTGTTTTTTGCAACAGAATGATGGCAATATGCGTAAAGTACACAGGTTGCAGTGTACACTGAGCTACAATAGCTTGTTTTCAAAAAATGAAATATTTTGTAAAACATCCCCTTAAAATGCTAGTACCAAAGCACGATACTGCGGATGCTGGAAATCTGAGCTGGAAACAAAGTGCTGGAAACACTCAGTGGGTCGAGCAGCATCCGTGAAGAGAGAGAAACAGAGTTAACGTTTCAGGTCGGTGACCTTTCGTCAGAACATAGAAAACAGGGAAAAATAGGAGCAGGAGTCGGCCATTCGGCCCTTCGAGCCTGCTCCGCCATTCAATATGATCATGGCTGATCCTCTATCTCAATACCATATTCCCGCTCTCTCCCCATATCCCTTGATGCCTTTTGTGTCTAGAAACCTATCTATCTCCTTCTTAAATATATTCAGTGACTTGGCCTCCACAGCCTTCTGTGGTAGAGAATTCCACAGGTTCACCACTCGCTGGGTGAAGAAATTTCTCCTCATCTCAGTCCTAAATGTCCTACCCCGTATCCTGAGACTGTGACCCCTCGTTCTAGGCCCCACCAGCCAGGGGAAACATCCTCCCTGCATCCAGTCTGTCTCGCCCTGTCACAATTTTATACGTTTCCACGAGATCCCCCCCTCATTCTTCTAAACTCTAGTGAATACAGGCCGAGTCGACCCAATCTCTCCTCATACGACAGTCCTGCCATCCCAGGAATCAGAACTGGGCGGTTCGACCCGAAACGTTAACTCTGTTGCTCTCTCCACAGGTGCTGCCTGACCTGCTGAGTATTTCCAGCATTTCCTGCCCTTAAAAGGATCTGTGATGGAACTAGAAGTGGGTGAGTTCTTACTGGGTATATTGAACTTAAAGTATGAACTCTCAGGCACTTTTATTATAGCAGTGTGAGATTAACTTGTTAAAAGTATATAAGTTGTCGACTTGCTAATGTGGCATATGAATGTAAAAAAAACTCCATGTACAATTTGTTTCACAAAGGTGGGTAATAGAGGCAGTAATATCATTTTTCCTTTGCCGGTTTGACGTAATTACCTTTGCAACCATAAAATATGTATAATGACAGTGTTTGGTTACCTGATTAGGAGACATAACACATTGCATCAAACTACAGTCTTCATTTACAGTGGAAAAGGGCAAATGTATTCATTTTGCTGTGTCTACTTGGCTTTGAAATAGTTCTCCACAATCTTCAGCCTGTTCATCACTTCATCCAGTGGTTCTAGTTAAGGAACTCAAAGTTAAAATGCTGACACTTGCTGGTTACCTTTTTTATCTGCAATGATCAAATACAGTGGACTTGTATAAATTGCTTCAACAATTTCAGGGTTAGCAAACGCATTTAAATTTCTACATTTGAGGCCATGTTTTGATCTCGATTGTAGTTAAACGGGTAAATAGAAAGTTAATGTTGCTGTGGATTCATAAGAACATAAGAAGTAGCATACGGCCCCTCGAGCCTGCTCCGCCATTCAATAAGATCATGGCTGATCTTCGACCTCAACTCCACTTTCCCGCCCGATCCCCATAGCCCATGATTCCCCTAGAGTCCAAAAATCTATCTATCTCAGTCTTGAATACACTCAATGACTGAGCATCCACAGCCCTCTGTGGTAGAGAATTCCAAAGATTCACAACCCTCAGTGAAGAAATTTCTCTCATCTCAGTCCTAAATGGCCAACACGGTGGCATAGTGGTTAGCACTGGTGCCTCACAGCACCAGGGACCCGGGTTCGAATCTGACCTCGGGTGACTGTCTGTGTGGAGTTTGCACATTCTCCCCGTGTCTGCGTGGGTTTCCTCCGGGTGCTCCGGTTTCCTCCCACAGTCCAAAAATGTGCGGGTTAGGTTGATTTGGCTATGATAAAATTGACCCTTAGTGTTAGGGGGGGATTAAATATGTGGGGTTATGGGGATAGGATGGGATATGTTAGGGGGAATTAAATACGTGGGGTTACGGGGGTAGGGTGGGATATGTGTACTGTGGGGATTAAAGCAGGGACAGGGTGCTGGATTTGGATGATCAGCCATGATCGTATTGAATGGTGGAGCAGGCTCGACGGGCCGAATGGCCTACTCCTGCTCCTAGATTCTATGTTTCTATGTTTCTATGTAACCCCTTATCCTGAAACTATGACTAGACACTCCATCCATGGGAAACAATATCTCAGCATCTACCCTGTCACGCCCTCTAAGAATTTTACACATTTCAATGAGATCACCTCTCATTCTTCTAAACAATGTCTGCCCATTCTACTCCATTTCTCCTCACAGGACAGCCCTCATCCCAGGAATCATACCGTTTCCCCCTACATGAGGTGTTCAAAATTCTGAGGGGTCTGGACAGAGTAGATGGAGAGAAACTGTTCCCATTGGTGGAAGGGTCGAGAACCAGAGGAGACAGATTTAAGGTGATCGACAGAAGAACCAAAGGCAACATCAGGAAAAACTTTTTTACGCAGCGAGTGATTATGATCTGGAATGCACCGCCTGCGAGGGTGGTGGAGGCAGATTCAATCGTGGCTTTCAAAAGGGAGTTGGATAAGTACTTGAAGGAAATAAATTTGCAGGGCTGCGGGGAAAGGGGGGGGGAGTGGGACTAGCTGAAGTGCTCTTGCAGAGAGCCGGCACGGGCTCGACGGGCCGAGTGGCCTCCTCCTGTGCTGTAATCGTTCTATGATTCTACATTGGACAGTTTTTATTATGCATTACCACACATACCTACTATTGGCACAGGTCTGAGAACAGATCGAAAATACCCTCAGCTGGGAACTGGGCTGGTGGGGTAGGTTGCATTTGGATGGTGTAAAATTTAATTAATGGGGCGGGGGGAAGGTATGAAGTGTCTGGTCACAATGCTCCAGCCATGGTGTGGGGCAGGCTTGATGGGCCAGCAGGTCTTTTCCTACACCATCAAGTTTGTATGAACCTGTTGCTCAGATGAATTTTAAATACATGTTATAGAAATCACCGGATAGATTGAGGAATACATTGATTCATTTTAATGGAGCAGTTCATAGAATCATAGAAGTTCACAGCGCAGAAGGAGGCCATTCGGCCCATCTTGTCCGTGCCGGCCGACAAAGAGCTGTCCAGCCTAATTCCACTTTCCAGCTCTTGGTCCGTGGCCCTGGAGGTTACGGCACTTCAAGTGCATATCCAAGTACTACTTACTTAAAAGCAGTCAAGGACATTCAGCCTCGGATCTGCGGGTTAGCGTTCTCCAAGGCGGCCTTCGTGATACACGACAACGCAAAATCATCGAGCAGAAACTGATAGCCAAGTTCCGCACTCATGAGGACGGCCTCAATCGGGATATCGGGTTCATGTCATGCTATAGAACGTGACTTGACATCGTTGCCGGTCGTTCCAGTTTTTTAAAAAAAACCACAAGAAACAAACACAAAAAATGGAGAGGATATGCAGCCAGCAGGTGTTCTGACGCGTTGGACCCCCCTGGGACACATCTCATTGTCTTGGCTGTGCTCTTAGTGTGTCTTTGATGTAGGGAAAGATTTAATCTATGCATTTTCTCTGTGTTTTTATATTCTGTGAATTCTGATAGATTCTCTCACAGTAACTTTGCCTGACGAAGGGGCGACAGCTCCGAAAGCTTGTAATTTTAAATAAATCTGTTGGACTATAACCTGGTGTTGTGCGACTTCTCATTTTTGTCCACCCTAGTCCAACGCCGGCATCTCCGCATCATACTTAAATGTGATGAGGGTTTCTGCCTCTACCACCCTTTCAGGCAGTGAGTTCCAGACCCCCACCACCCTCTGAGTGAAAAATATTCTCCTCAACTCCCCTCTAATCCTTCTACCAATTACTTTAAATCTATGCCCCCTGGTTATTGGCCTCTCTGCTAAGGGAAATAGGTCCTTCCTACCCACTCTATCTAGGTCCCTCATAATTTTATGCACCTCAATTAAATCTCCCCTCAGCCTCCTCTGTTCCAAAGAAAACAGCCCCAGCCTATCCAATCTTTCCTCATAGCTAAAATTCCCCAGTCCTGGCAACATCCTCGTAAATCTCCTCTGTACCCCCTCTAGTGCAATCACATCCTTCCTGTAATGTGGTGACCAGAACTGCACACAGTACTCAAGCTGTGGCCGAACTAGTGTTTTGTACAGTTCAAGCATAACCCCCCTGCTCTTATATTCTATGCCTCGGCTAATAAAGGCAAGTATCCTGTATGCCGTCTTAACCACCTTATCTACCTGTCCTGCTACCTTCAGGGATCTGTGGACATGCACACCAAGGTCCCTCTGTTCCTCTACTGTGATGCCCGTTGCGACCAAAATGTCTATAAAACAATTTGAAAGAAATCTGTACATGCAGAATAAATATAAGTGATTGTATTTCACTGCGGCGGAGAAGAAAATCGAAAATCAACCAAATACTGTTGCACGATACATCGAAAGGATATATTTATGGGTTAATCTTTGTATTTCTTCATCAGCATGAATCTGGAATGACACAACTGCTTCACACTTGCATTGATCCCCAAGTGACGGATTTCCTGTAAACAATTAATATACGTGTATTAGCTCGTGTGTAGATGGTTCATCGGGCGGATCTTGCAACTTCTGCAGGGGCAGAAATCAAGCGGTGACGGATCAACCGCCCGTTATACACCTTTGCCCAGTTGTCCTTTTCATTGGCTCTGCTTTCTATGCCCTGCTGAGATTGGGAAGTTCCGGCCACATTTCCTTTCGCCTTTCACTGACCCAAGCCGTACTTGTCGTAGAATTTCATATACGTGGAATTACATGAGAAATTGATGGGCGGGCAGGAAAAGACCAGTCGGTCCATCAAGCCTGCCCCACACCACGATGGCCGGACCATCAGGGCTAAACACTTCCTTCCTCCAATTACATAGAATCTGAAGCATGGAAACAGGACCATTCAGCCCAGCTGGTCTATGCCGGCGTTGATGCTCCACGCTAGTCTCCTCCCACTCTAATTACCTCTTCCAATCCCGCCTCTGTATCCCTCTATTCCCTGCTCCCTCATGTATGCATCAAACCCCTGCTTAAGCCATAGAGTCATGACGGCACAGAAGGAGGCCATTTGGCCCATCGAGTCCATGCTGGCTCTCTGTAGAGCAATCCAGTCAGTCCCACTCCCCCGCTCTATCCCCGTAGCCCTGCAAATTTATTTCCCTCAAGTGCCTATCCAGTCTCCCCTTGAAAACATCGAGTGTCTCCGCTTCCACCACTTCCGTCGGCAGCGAGTTCCAGGTCCTCACCACTCGCTGCGTAAAAAAGTTTTTCCTCATGTCCCCCCCTGTATCTCTTGCCCAAAACCTTAAATCTGTATCCCCTAGTCCTTGTACCATCAACTAGTGGGAACAGCCTTTCCCCATCTAGCCTATCCAAACCTGTCATAATCTCTATCAAATCACCCCAGTGCATCAATGCTGTCTGCTTCAACCATTCCATGTGGCAGCTGGTACCACATTCTCACCACGACTTTAAACTGCAAATTCCTCTCCCTTCCAGGTTTATTTTTTAAACCTTAAATTTACAACCAATTACAACAGAAACACATAGACCCGGATTTCCCGGGGCCTAGGACCGCGTACGCACCTCGCAGGTTCTGGGTTTCAGGCATGCGCGAAAACCCAGAGCTTGCATCCTGTCAAGAATCTTCTCGGCAGATCCTCCGCATCCCCGGGAAATGGACATCCGCTGGCCGAGAGATTTGCCCAACTCTTGCCCAGCGAGTGCCCGTGAAACTCTTACGCCTGGTAAAAGCAGGCGTCGGGCCTTCGTTTACCAGCGTAAGGGTGAAAATAAATATTAAAATTAAATGTTTTAAATCACTTCCAAAATTCAAAAACCTGTAAAATAAGTTTGTGTTATTTTTGGCCCCTTGAAAAATGTTTACATTTATTTTATAAATTTTTGTTTTAAATGTTTAATTAAATTGTATTTCAATTCATTTTAAACATGTAATGATTTTTCTTTATTTCAATGTTGTGTACATGTTTTTTTAGGGGATTCCTAATATGCTTATGGGGATTCCGTGCGTAAATGGAATCTCCCATAAGCATAATGGGAATCCCTCTCTCTGATTGGTTGGGCGTAGAGGCCCAGGAGCGCGAGTCTCCGTGGATCAGGGACCATTGGGTAAGTGCGTAGATTTATTGCGGTTCAGAGGCATCTGCCTCCGACCGCAAATTCAGGCCCATTCTGTTCATCGGAAAGAACAAAAGCGAATGTAAATGGATAAAGAGTTACTTGCTAGACTCCAGCTGATTAGAGACACGGTTCGTACTCCCTCTAATGTTCTTCCCACTTTGCCTGCGGCAGGAATTATGCTTTTCAAGTCCTGATGTTACTTGTATGAATTCCAGCAGGGATTACAGTGCATGTTACTCGAAGTACCTTTGCAAATCTGTGCTTTCAGTTTTTCAGCAATTTCGCCCATGGTCCTGAAGTCCTTTGCGTAATACAAGTGTTCGTCTTGTGGAAATGAAGCAATTTGTTGTAATTCTTCTTCAATCGCCTTGCCAACCCCAACAGCATATATGTTGATACCTGTTGAGACAGTTTCATGAGTATGTTACATTTTCTGTATTTTGTTTCACTTTGCCTTCTGTGTCCCATGGTATCGTGTGGGAAGCCGGCACTGCTATTGCTGCAACTCTCAGGAGTTGCACTAACAGTCCCCGGTGACTGGCTTGTTCGTTTACCCTCCCCTTCCTGTGAGGAGGTGCCTGGACTCGGCTTGTTCGATTTTTTAAACTCCCATCCTTCTTTTCAGTTCTCTCCATGCAATGTTTGCTTTAAGCTGCGCGGCCGCGCAGCGCACTGCATGCTCCCGCGCAGCCGGCTCACCGGCTTTTAAATCGGTAAAACCGCGCATGCGCAATATTTTGCATGGGCTGCGCAATCCCTTAAAGGGGCCGTGCACCACCCAAAAAAAATTAAAGGGAACATTGACTCCATGGCCTCACACCTCCCTGTCTCTGTAACCAGCCCTACAACCCTCAGATCTCGGCCCTCTTCCAGTTCTCGTCTCTTGAGCATCCCCGATTTTAATCGCTCCACCATTGGTGGCCGTGCCTTCAGCTGCCGAGGCCCTAAGCTCTGGAATTCCCTCCCTAAACCTCTCCACAGTTGGTAGCACCCTCGCCTCTGAGTCAGAAGGTTGTGGGTTCAAGTCCCAGTCCAGAGACTTGAGCACAAAAAAATCTAGGCTGACACTCCCAGTGCAGTGCTGAGGGAGTGCTGCACTGTCGGAGGTGCCGTCTTTCGGAGGAGACGATAAACTGAGGCCCCGTCTGCCCCCTCAGGTGGATGTAAAAGATCCCAGGGCCACTATTTTGAAGAACAGCAGGGGAGTTATCCTCGGTGTCCTGGCCAATATTAATCCCTCAATCAACATCACTAAAACAGATTATCTGGTCAATATCACATTGCTGTTTGTGGGAGCTTGCTGTGCGCAAATTGGCTGCCGCGTTTCCCACATTACAACAGTGACTCCACTTCAAATATAACTTCATTGGCTGTAAAGTGCTTTAGGACATCCTGAGGTTATGAAAGGCGCTATATAAATGCAAGTTTTTCTTTCTGTGAGGATCTTCTCACGAGAATTGTGTAACTTTCGATGGTTTAAAATGGATTTTTTAATAAAGTAATGTAACATTTTTCAGTTCTGCCTGCAAGCTATATTTTGAAGTCTTAACCCTGGAAGGTGCCTCAGCTACAAGCTGCTTCTGTCAGATGCTAAAATGTAGACTGAGTAGTTTAATGCTCTGTATAGTATTAGAGCAGGTCAGAGGCTGGGTATTCTGCGACGAGTGTCTCACCTCCTGACTCCCCAAAGCCTTTCCACCATCTACAAGGCATAAGTAAGGAGTGTGATGGAATACTCTCCACTTGCCTGGATGAGTGCAGCTCCAACAACACTCAAGAAGCTCGACACAATCCAGGACAAAGCAGCCCGCTTGATTGGCACCCCATCCACCACCTTAAACATTCACTCCCTCCACCACCGGCGCACCGTGGCTGCAGTGTGTACCATCTACAAGATGCACTGCAGCAACTCGCCAAGGCTTCTTCGGCAGCACCTCCCAAACCCACGACCTCTTCCACCTAGAAGGACAAGGGCAGCAGGCGCATGGGAACACCACCACCTCCAAATTCCCCTCCCAGTCACGCACACCATCCTGACTGAGAAGTATATCGCTGATCCTTCATCGTCGCTGGGTCAAAATCCTGGAACTCCCTCCCTAACAGCGCTGTGTACCTTCACCACACGGACTGCAGCGGTTCAAGAAGGTGGCACACCACCACCTTCTCAAGGGCAATTAGGGATGGGCAATAAATGCTGGCCTTGCCAGTGACGCCCAGATCCCATAAGCGAATAAAAAAAAAAGATAATGGGCTTACAGATGACTTTATCAGCATATCAATAGTTTCTTCAATTCTTTGTTGAAATGCAGAATCGAGACGAGAACTTTGATTTATATAGTTTCTTTCACGACCTCAGGACTTCCCAAAGTGCATTCCAACCCATGTATTACATTAAAGTGGAGCCACTGTTTATGTAGGCGCACACACAGCAGCCAACGTGTGTACAGCAAGATCCCGCAAACAGCAATTGCCAGTTAATCAGTTTAGTGGCATTGATCAGGACACCAGGAGAACTTCCTGCTCTTTGGATAGTGCTTTGGGATCTTTCGTGTCAATCTGAACAGGCAGACAGGGCCTTGGTTTAACGTCTCATCCGAAAGGCAATGCAGCACTCTCTCAACACTGCACTGAAGTGTCCTTTGCTAATGTGTCATGTTATTGAATTTCATGTGTGGATAAAACAACGATAGGGCAATTATTGTGGGGTATGTCAGTTTGTTATGGTCATAGAGTTATACAGCACAGAAAGAGGCCCATCGTGTCTGCGCCGGCCATCAAGCCCTGTCTATTTTAATCCCATTTTCCAGCACTTGGTCCGTAGCCTTGTATGCTATGGCGTTTCAAGTGCTCATCTAAATGCTTCTTGAATGTTGTGAGGGTTCCTGCCTCTACCATCCTTTCAGGCAGAGAGTTCCAGATTCCAACCACCCTCTGGGTGAAAAAGTTTTTCCTCAAATCCCCTCTAAACCTCCTGCCCCTTACCTTGAAACTATGCCCCCTGGTTATTGACCCCTCTACTAAGGGGAAAAGTTCCTTTCTATCTACCCTATCTATGCCCCTCATAATTTTGTACACCTCAATCAGGTCCCCCCCCCACCCCCCCAGCCTTCTCTGCTCTAAGGAAAACAACCCCAGCCTGTCCAGTCTCTCTTCACAGCTGAAGCACTCCAGCCCAGGTAACATCCTGGTGAATCTCCTCTGCACTCTCTCCAATGCAATCACATCCCTCCTATAGTGTGGCGACCAGAACTGCACACAGTATTCCAGCTGTGGCCTAACTAGCGTTTTGTACAGCTCCATCATAACCTCCCTGCTCTTAAATTCTATGTAATGTTTTATCCACAATTGGAAACCAATATTCCTAAATAATTAGAATTTAAGTAAGTTAAAAGATTGAGTCAAGAGTATGACTATGATTATGTTCAAAATTTACAACACTCAGCATATGCAGTCTAGCTGTACTCCACCAACTTTTTTTTGGCCAGGATACCGGGGATAACTCCCCTGCTTTTCTTCGAAATAGTGCCATGGGATCTTTTATATCCACCCAAGAGTGCATACAAGGTCTCGGTTTAACGTTTGAAAGATGGCACCTCCGACAGTGCAACACTTCCTCAGCACTGCGAGCGTCAGCCTAGATTTTTGCATTTAAGTCTCTAGAGTGGGACTTGAACCCACAACCTTCTGACTCAAGTGAGCGTGCTGCCCACTGAGCCACAGCTGATCTAGATTGCATTGCCTCAAAGGGTGGTGGATAGTAACTTTCAAAAGGGAATTGGATAAACACTTAAAGGAAAAATTGGCAGCACTACGGGGAAAGAGCAGGGGAGAGTGGGACTAATTGGAGAGCTCTTTCAGAGAGCCGGCACAGGCACGATGAGCCGAAGGACCTCCTGTGCTGTGTGATTCTATGGGAGATTACCCTTTTTGGTTGTCATTACAATGTTGAAATGCAGCCGGGCACATTACCGTTCTGCTTTGCTTTATTTGCCCATTCTGCGACGTCGACCTGCGCACGCCCGTCAGTGAACACGATCGCTATCTTTGGGACGTTCTCCGAAAGCGCTCGAGCCCCCTCGGCCACCTTGAAACTGTTTCTAAAGATGTGCTTTGGAGCGAGTCCTGTCACGGCCTCTCGGCCAATGTATTTCGCGCGGCTCACTGCCGCCTTGACCTCGTTGGCCGTGCTGTAGCGTCGGAGAGGGAATTCCGTCCGGACTTTCGTGGAGTACTGCACCAGGCCCACTCGAGTTGCGTTCGGTGCAACTTCCAACGCATCCACCATGTTGCTGATAAACTGTTTCACCGATTGGAAATTCCGTGCCCCAAGGCTTTTGGATCCGTCAATGATGAAGACAAGGTCGATTGCTTCATCGGAACACTCTACAGCAGCCAAACATAAGAATGGACATTAAGCATAGAGCATGGCCAACACATAGGTTCATGTCATGAGGGTGCTCATTGCTAATCTCAAATAAATATTTAATGCATGCTTTTTAGTCCCTGTGCAGGAGGTAACGTTATAAACGCAGGTCCAGGAAATCTTGTTTTTGGTTAACAGGTACAGCAAGCAGTTAGGAAGGCAAATGGCATGTTGGCCTTTATTGCAAGGGGGTTGGAGTACAAGAGTAAGGAAGTCTTGCTACAATTGTACAGGGCCATGCTGAGACCACACCTGGAGTACGGTGCACAGTTTTGGTCTCCTTATCTAAGGAAGGATATACTTGCCTTGGAGGCGGTGCAATGAAGGTTCACTAGATTGATTCCTGGATGAGAGGGCTGTCCTATGATGAGAGATTGTGTAGAATGGGCCTATACTCTCTGGAGTTTAGAAGAGTGAGAGGTGATCTCATTGAAACATACAAGGTTCTGAAGGGGATTGACAGGGTAGATGCTGAGAGGTTGTTTCCCCTGGCTGGAGTGTCTAGAACTAGGGGGCATAGTCTCAGGATAAGGGATAGGCCATTTAAGACTGAGATGAGGAGGAATTTCTTCACTCAGAGGGTTGTGAATCTTTGGAATTCTCTACCACAAAGGGCTGTGAATGCTGAGTCTTTGAGTATATTCAAGGCTGAGGTCGATAGATTTTTGGACTCCAGGGGAATCAAGGGATATGGGGATCGGGTGGGAAAGTGGAGTTGAGGTCGAAGATCAGCCATGATCTTATTGAATGGCGGAGCAGGCTCGAGGGGCCGTATGGCCTACTCCTGCTCCTATTTCTTATGTTCTTATGGAAGAAAAGCAGTATGGGATGACTTGACGTTTTAGGACGTGGATTTAGACTGCAATTCCCTACTCCAGTGAGTTGGGCTGAATTTCCTGTTTTCTGTGCTGCAAGTTCTATGTAATGACCCGAAATTTGCGGCCAGCGGCGAAGCGAAGGCGTTTGCCGATGGCCCCGAAGAAAGCTGCCCGCTTAGATCTCGCCATCTCTGTGGCGAGAAGTTTGCCTTTCTCAACGTGCAAGTGAGATCAGTGTAGTGGGAATCAACGATCCCTACGAGGTGCGCGTCTGCGCGAAACTGTGAACGGGCCACGCAGCCCCTTAAAGGGGCCGCCCGCCCAAAATAAAATAAGACGGAACGTTGGTGGGAATTCACGGGAATCTGCCGTGACGTCAACATGCTGTCTAAGCAGCCAATCACATTGCAGAATTCTCACAGACGGAAGCAGGAAGTGAAGAAGCTGCTTTTAATCTGACTTCTGAAAAATGTTCGAGAGAGCAAAATAAAGATTCGGGGCTCTCGCATGGGGGAAACAGGCCAACCTGAAATAAATATGAACAAACTTTAAAAAAAATATATAATTTTTCTTTTTAAAGTTTCTTAAAAATTGTAATTTTTATTATCATGGAGAAATTTGACACACCACAAAATTAGAGCTAGTTTTTTCAGGGCCATAACCTTTGTGTCGCAGTCAATGCGCTGCTAAAACCCCACTTACACCTAATCCAACAGGGTCTAACTTTCAGTGGGGTGTTTAACAGCGATATTACCGCGGAAAAGCAGAAGTTTTCGACAGTTTCCCCGATTACACTGATTGTCGGCTATTGGGGAGGAGGGGAGGGGCCACAGCGCAGCCAGTGTCGGAGCAGTGAATGACTGACCGCAACGTCAGGATTTCTGCGGTCAGTTTCAAAGGGGTAATAACGGCGAGCGCTGTTCATTCGCTGTTATTACCCACCGTAAATTCCGGGCCATCATGTCGAGTTTACTTAGTAAGTTGATCCATACAGGGGTCGGCGGGGGGGGGGTTGGAAAGCCAGTCAGACCCACTGTCATTCAATGAAAACGCCAGTATCCCATCTCTCTCACACACTCCCACTCTCGTGCCAGGCACAAACACACTCCAATTCTCAAATCAGATACATACCAGGCCCGAGTGAGAAGGACTAGGACAATGCAACGAAAAAACACAGCCTACTCCTGCTCCTAGTTCTTATGTTCTTATGTGAATAGTGTCACAAAGCCGCCAGGCATTAATGCCATTCTCCTGGCAATTCCCACGGCTATTTTTCTCCCCCAGCCAATGTATGCTAAGCAATTTATTTTAAGAATCTTCTGCCTGTTTATTTAATTATACAGGTCCGGCCTAAAAAAAAAGTTATATTTGTCACCAGGCCCTAGAATAGTTTCAGTCCGTGTGGTCGGGTAAGATTTACATTCTATCTTTAACCTATCGCGATGGATGGCGTTGCAGTGAGCTCTCCATCCTGTAGAGGGAGGGCTTGAGCTAGGTGAATCTAAAGTCAACGAAATGGCCGTGGAGTTTGCCACACGTCCAAGTATTCTTGGGTAGGGGGAGGGAGGCTCCAATTTTGGATGACTACACAGGAAATTACACAGAATGTTTAGCGCAGAAACGGACCATTCGGTCCAACTGGTCCATGCCGGTGTTTATACTCCACCCAAGCCTCCTCCCACCCCTCTTCATCTCATCCTCTCAGCATATCCTTCTATTCCTTTCTCCCGCGTACTTAGAATCATAGAATCATAGAACAGTTACAGCACAGAAGGAGGCCGTTCAGCCCGTTGAGCCTGTGCCGGCTCTCTGCAAGAGCCCTTCAGCCAGTCCCACTCTCCCGCCCTTTCCCCGTAGCTCTGCAAATTTCTTTTCCTTCAGGTACTTATCCAACTCCCTTTTGAAAAAGCCACGATTGAATCTGCCTCCCCCACCCTCTCGGGCAGTGCATTCCAGATCCTAACCACTCGCTGCGTAAAAAACTTTTCCTCATGTCGCCTTTGGTCCTTCTGTCGATCACCTTAAATCTGTGTCCTCTGGTTCTCGGCCTTTATCTAGCTTTCCATACCCCCCCCCACCCCCCCACCCCGCCCCCTGAGATAAAAGCACGCGTGCACTGCAATGGCCTTCATACTGAAATAATGTTCAGTGTGAGGCAAAGCAGTGCTGAGAAGTCAAAGGTGCGGTTTGGAATGGCCATCATTTGTCCAGTTAATGAGGGCGGGCCGTTATCAAATCAAAAATCTTTATGCAAAATGAGCATGATCACCCATGTGAAATATGGAGGCCAACTTGTGCATACTCAGCAGACCAATTTTGGTTATCTGCACAGCTATTTTTTTTTAAGAATCCAGCAATTAAAAACTGGGCCTGTTCTGTCTGGTTTTAATTTCTTGTAATTAAAGAAAGACTTGCATTTCTATAGCGCCTTTTACGACGTCCCAAAGTGCTTTACAGCCAATGAAGTACTTTTTGGAGTGCAGTCACTGTTGTAATGTGGGAAATGCGGCAGCCAATTTGCGCACAGCAAGCTCCCACAAACAGCAATGTGATAATGACCAGATAATCTGTTGTTTTAGTGATGTTGATGGAGGGATAAATATTAGCCCAGGACACCGGGGATAACTCCCCTGCTCTTCTTCAAAATAGTGGCCGTGGGATCTTTTACATCCACCTGAGAGCGGGCGGGGCCTCGGTTTAACATCTCATCCGAAAGACGGCATCTCCAACAGTGCAGTGCTCCCTCAGTACTGCACTGGAGTGTCAGCCTAGATTTTTGTGCTCAAGTCTCTGGAGTGGGACTTGAACCCACAACCTTCTGACTCCGAGGCGAGGGTGCTACCCACTGAGCCACGGCTGACAGTTACTGAATAGCCACCCCTGAATCTGGACTCTCCCGTGCAAAGCTAGACTGGTGGACCTCCTAGTGTGGTTTGATTGATGGGGACATTTTAATAATCATGTCCAGCTGTTGTACTGTTTTCTGTTGCCGACAATCAGAGGTAAAACCTAAGCTCAGGACATGACCAAATGAACGTTTCTGCAAATATTCGTTGGATTAGAATAAATGAACTCCTCATTTGTAGTGTCAGCTGTGGCTCAGTGGGCAGCACACTTGCCTCTGAGTCAGAAGGTTGTGGGTTCAGAGTCCCACCCCAGGGACTTGAGCACAAAAAGCTAGGCTGACACTCCAGTGCAGGGCTGCGGGAGTGCTGCACTGTCGGAGGTGCCGTCTTTCAGATGAGACGTTAAACCGAGGGCCTGTCTGCTCTCTCAGGTGGATGTAAAAGATCCCAGGGCCACTATTTCAAAGAAAGGCACTATTTTGAAGTATCCCTCAACCAACATCACTAAAACAGATTATCTGGTCATTATCACATTGCTGTTTGTGGGAGCTTGCTGTGCGCAAATTGGCTGCCGTGTTTCCTACATTACAACACTTCAAAAAGTACTTCATTGGCTGTAAAGCGCTTTGGGACGTCCGGTGGTCATGAAAGGCGCTATAGAAATGCAAGACTTTCTTTCTTCTATTATAGGGCAAGGTTTAACAGAAAGCGAAGAGAGTAAGTGGTGAGATGGATGGTGAAGGACGTACGCTGGCAGGTCTTTCCGTCGGGGTTAAGTATGTATCCTATCCGACATCTGCAGAGGTAACTGTCTTCCGTGCTCACGCAATCATGTTCACAGTTGTGCCTGGCCTGGACGCAGAAGTCAATTCCTGTAATATGGGCAGAAAATAATGTTGAGTGCATTACTATAAAGCAGCTGATACTGTTCTCTCCGCAGTCAAGGTATTTATTGTAAACCTATTTGAAAGAAATTACAAGTGAACATCTAATTACCTTTCCGTACATACCACTAGGAATCCAGTGCTACAACCTCCCTCCGCCCCCCCGCCCCACCCCCCTCTAACAAAAAGCAGAGGCTGGTGCCTTTTTGAGTTTTCAATTAAACCTGATAGAGTTGTTTAAGATTATGAAAGGTTTTGATAGGCTAGAGATAGAGGAGGTGTTGCTGGACCGGTAGCTAATTTATGACGGTGATTACAGGGGTGCTGATGGGTGGACGGGACTTGGTGTGAGTTAGGACATGGGGCAGCAGAGTTTTGGATGAACTGAAGTTTACTGAGGGTGGAAGATGGGAGGTCGGCCAGGAGAGCATCGGAATAGTCGAGTCTGGAGGTAACAAAAGCAGAGACGAGGGTTTCAGCAGCAGATGGGTTGAGGCAGGGGCAGAGACGGGCGATATTACGGAGGTGGGAGTAGGCAGTCTTAGTGATGGAGAGGATATGGGGCCGGAAGCTCAGCTCAGGGTCTGATACGACGCCAAGGTTGCGAACAGTCTTGCTCAGCCTTGGGTCGAGAGAGGTCGGGGGGTGAGGTACAGCTGGGTGTCGTCAGCGTACATGTGGAACCTGACATTGGGCCAGAAATTCGGGTCGGAGGCTTCCCGCGGGTGCAAGCATAGCGGGTGCACTTACATAGCGCGCCTGCCGTTGTGCTGTGGGCCCGCGTGGACTTCAGGATCCTGGGCCTCCTCCAGCTGCCGGTGTGCAGTGCTCGCGTATCCCAGGGGCGCAGTTAGTTCGAAGCGTCCCCTGGAATCACGTGGGCCATGGAGAGCCAATCGGAGCAGGGAATCTCCATTCATAGATTTGACAGGAAGACCTGTCAAATCTATGAATAGAGATCGGCCTCAAAACCTAACTAAAACTTCAAATAAATTTTTAAAAAAACATCACATTTTTAAAATAACTATAAATTACATAAAATAACTATTTTAAACAATAATTTAAATTTTTGAAAAAATGAATTACAGTTTTTAATGGGGCTAAAAATAAACTTACCTTTCTTTAAAGTATTTAAAAATAATAAACCTGTGGAAAAAATGTTTTAATTTTACTTAATTCACCACTTACCTTGTTAAAAGCAGGCCTTGCGCCTGCTTTTTCCCCGCGCAGCTGCCAGGGACTTACCCGCATGGAGAAACCTGTAAAAAAAGCCGAAGTTCGCTGCGTGCTCGCTGCCTCTCCCGCGCACGCGTTTGACCCACGAACCCCTTCCTTCACGAGACCGGAAGTTCCGGTTTCCCGTGCATGCGCAGTGCATGCACGAAATCGGCACTTCCGGTGGCCCTACGGGTGAGTACACAGTGCGTACTCACCCGTGGAGACCCGAATTTCTGGGCCATTGTGTTTTCGGATGATGTCGCCGAGGTGCAGCGAATAGATGAGAAATAGGAGGAGGCCAAGGATATCCACTTTGGTGTCAAAAACAGGAAGGCAGATTATTATCTGAACGGCAATAGATTGGGAAAAGGGGAAGTGCAACGAGACCTGGGTGTCCTTGTGCACCAGTCGCTGAAGGTAAGCATGCAGGTGCAGCAGGCGGTTAAGAAGGCAAATGGTATGTTGGCCTTCATAGCGAGAGGATTCGAGTACAGGAGCAAGGATGTCTTGCTGCAGTTGTACAGGGCCTTGGTGAGACCACACCTTGAGTATTGTGTGCAGTTTTGGTCGCCTTATCTGAGGAAGGATGTTCTTGCCATGGAGGGAGTGCAGCGAAGATTCACCAGACTGATACCTGGGATGGCAGGAATGACGTATGAAGAGAGATTGGGTCGATTAGGCTTGTATTCGCTAGAGTTTCGAAGAATGAGAGGGGATCTCATTGAAACTTATAAAATTCTAACAGGACTAGACAGACTAGATGCAGGAAGGATGTTCCCGATGGCGGGGGAGTCCAGAACCAGAGGTCACAGTCTAAGGATAAGGGGTAAGCCATTTAGGACTGAGATGAGGAGGAATTTCTTCACCCAGAGAGTGGTGAACCTGTGGAATTCTCTACCACAGATGACAGTTGAGTCCAATTCATTAAATATATTCAAGAAGGAGTTAGATATATTTCTTAAGGCTAAAGGGATCAAGGGATATGGGGAGAAGGCAGGGACAGGGTACTGAATTTGGATGATCAGCCATGATCTCATTAAATGGCGGAGCAGGCTCGAGGGGCCGAATGGCCTACTCCTGCTCCTATCTTCTATGTTTCTATCCTCGGGGGACACCAGAGACAATGGAGCAGGAGCAGGAAGAGAAGCCATTGCAGGAAATTCTCTGGCTACGACAGGATAGACAAGAATGGAAGCAGGCGCGGGCAGTCCCACCCAGCTGGATGACGGAGGAGAGGTATTGGAGGAGGATTGTGTGGTCACCCGTGACAACGGCTGCAGACAGGTCGGGAGGGATAGTGCACCACAGTCACAGGATATCACTTGTGACTTTTACATGGCTGTTTCAGTGCTGTGGCAGGGGTGGACCCCGGATTGGAGAGGCTGAAACATGGAGTTGCGGGAGAGATGTGCCCGGATTTGGGCGTTCAAGGACCCCACTGCAATGGTCCAAGGAGTGTTGCCTTGTCAGACTTGCTGCCTATTGGCTGAGACGTTGAGACGTTAAGCCGAGGCCCAACCTGCCTCTTCAGCTCGGCATTAAAGATCCTCTGCGGCAGAGCTGGGAGATCTCCTGGTGCCCTGACATTCTGCCCTCAACTAAAACCAACAAAACAGAATGGTTCAAAAGCAAAATACTGCCGATGCTGGAAATCTGAAATAAGAACAGAAAATGCTGGAAACGCTCAGCAGGTCAGGCAGCATCTGTGGAGAGTTAATGTTTCAGGTCGATGACCCTTCGTCAGAACTGGAAAAAGTTGGAGATATAACAGATTTTAAGCAAGTGCAGGGGCAGGGAAAGCGGGGAGGGAGGAAAGAACAAAAGGGAAGGTCTGTGATAGGGTGGAAGGCAGGAGAGATTAATGACAAAAGGGATGATGGTGCGAGGCAAAAGGAGATGGTAATGGGACAAGTAAAGAAACAAAAGATGGGTCTAGAGGAGGTGTAAATTGCAATGGCAGAATCATCGACAGCTGCCATGTGAAAACATAGGGGCAGAGGTTACAGTCTGAAATTGTCGAACTCGATGTTGAGTCCAGAAGACTGTAAGTGCCTAATCGAAAGATGAGGTGCTGTTCCTCGAGCTTACGTTGAGCTTCGTTGGAACAGTGTAGGAGGCAGAGGACAGAGAGGTCAGAGTGGGAGTGGAGCGGAGAATTAAAGAGACAGGCGACCGGAAGCTCGGGGTCACGCTTAAGGACTGAACGGAGGTGTTCCGCAAAGTGGTCACCCAATCTGCGTTTGGTCTCCCCAATGTAGAGGAGACCACATCGTGAGCAGCGAGTACAGTATACTAAATTGCAAGAAGTACAAGTAAATCGCTGTTTCACCTGGAAGGAGTGTTTGGGGCCCTGGACAGTGGGAAGGGAGGAGGTAAAAGGGCAGGTGTTGCATCTCCTGCACTTGCACGGTAAGGTGCCGAGCAAAGTGGAGGTTTTTTTTAATTCGTTCATGGGATGTGGGCATCGCTGGCAAGGCCAGCATTTATTGCCCATCGCTAGTTGCCCTTGAGAAGGTGGTGGTGAGCCGCCTCCTTGAACCGCTGCGGTCCGTGTGGTGATGGTACTCCCACAGTGCTGTTAGGGGGTGATTGAGGAGTGGACCAGGGTATCGCAGAGGGAGCAGTCCCTTCGGAATGCTGAAAGGGGAGGTGAGGGGAAGATATGTTTGGTGGTGAGATCACGCTGGAGGTGGTGGAAATGGCGCAGGATGATTCATTGAATGTGGAGGCTGGTGGGGTGAAAGGTGAGGACAAGGGGAACCCGATCGTGGTTCTGGGAGGGAGGGGAAGGGGTGAGAGCAGAAGTGCGGGGAAATGGAATGGACACGGTTGAGGGCCGTGTCAGCCACAGTAGAGTGGAATATTCGGTTGAAGAAAAAGGAAGACATATTGGAAGCACTAATATGGAAGGTGGCATCGTCAGAACAGATACGACGGAGACAGAGAAACTGGGAGAATGGAATAGAGTCCTTACAGGAAGCGGGGTGGGAGGAAGTGTAGTCCAGGTAGCTGTGGGAGTCAGTGGGCTTATAGTGAATGTTGGTCATTAGCCTATCCCCAGAGATGGAGACAGAGAAGTCGAGGAAGGGGAGGGAAGAGTCGGAGATGGACCATGTGAAGGTGAGGAAGGGAAGGGAAGAGTCAGAGATGGACCGTGTGAAGGTGAGGAAGGGGAGGGAAGAGTCGGAGATGGACCGTGTGAAGGTGAGGAAGGGAAGGGAAGAGTCGGAGATGGACCGTGTGAAGGTGAGGAAGGGAAGGGAAGAGTCGGAGATGGACCGTGTGAAGGTGAGGAAGGGAAGGGAAGAGTCGGAGATGGACCGTGTGAAGGTGAGGGAAGGGAAGGGAAGAGTCGGAGATGGACCATGTGAAGGTGAGGGAAGGGTGGAAATTGAAAGCAAAGTGAATGAAATTTTCTAGTTCAGGGCGAGAGCAGGAAACGGCACCGATACAGTCATCGATGTACCGGAAAAAGAGGGGGAGGGAGGGGACCAGAGTAGGACCGGCACAAATAATGTTCAAAACAGAATGATTGTTCATTTCATTGCTGTTTGTGGGATTTGTATATATGCAAATGAGTGGCTGTGTTTGCCTGTAACAATCAACAGGTAAGTTGCGTAACTCACATAATGAGCACTTTTCAAATGTAAGGCTTGTTTTTTTTTTCTACCTTGCTCCCAGTGGATGTGGGTTCACAGTACAAAACTGTCCATAAATTGGCAATCAATAACCTACATTTATACTGCGCCTTTCACAGGAGAGTAATCAGACAAAAATTTTCATGGAGCCAAAAAAGGAGATATTAGGACTAAAAGGTAACTAAAAGCTTGGTCAAAGAGGTAGGTCTTAATGAGCATCTTAAGGGAGGAGAGAGAGATGTGAGTGCATGATATGGGGGGCCATTAGAACGTAAGAATTCGGAGCAGGAGTCGGCCATTGGGCCCCTCGAGCCTGCTCCGCCATTCAATAAGATCATGGCTGATCTTCGACCTCAACTCCACTTTCCCGCCCGATCCCCATATCCCTTGATTCCCCTAGAGTCCAAAAATCTATCGATCTCAGCCTTGAATATACTCAACGATTCAGCATCCACAGCCCTCTGGGGAAGAGAATTCCAAGGATTCACAACCCTCTGAGTGAAGAAATTCCTCCTCAGTCCTAAATGGCCGACCCCTTATCCTGAGACTATGCCCCTAGTTCGAGACTCTCCAGTCAGCGGAAACAACCTCTCAGCATCTACCCTGTCAATCACCCTCAGAATCTTATGGCCGGAATTTTGCCGGCGCTCAGGGGGCGGGTTTGGAGGCGGGACCGCTGTCAAAATCGCAAAGATTGACAGCGGGCAGGAAACCCGCTGTCAACCCGCCTCCAATCAATCTCCCAAGTGTCGGGTCCCCGATTTGAACATGGACCCGACACCTAGTGGCGGGAAGAGGATTAAAGCCACTTACCTTCCTGTTAACAGGTACTTGATACTTGTTAACAGGCTCTTTTTCAATTTTGCCGCTTCTGCCTCAGGTTTCCCGACATCCGGACACCACGCCAGGTAAGTGTGGCGTGCTGTGAGTCTGCTGTAATGTTTCTGCATTGATGACAGCTGCAGAAGTGGTGTGAAGATCCAATGGTGCACTGGTGAGTTTCAGAGGTAAAATGTTAGGAAAATCATTTTTAATGTATTTACTCTTTTCTGTAGGTAACAAGTTTTGATTTGGATGTCTAGTCCCACCTCATTGGGAGAACCTCTCTCACCAGTGACAGATCGCTTCTGTAACCTCACCTGCAGCTGCCATCTGTTCTAGCCTAAGGAGGGAGTTACTGGAGAGCCTGGGTGCAAGAGCTCACCTTTGTACAGCGATTGTCAGTGTTTGCAGCACCTCAATGCTGTCAAACACTGAGAAATGAGCTGTCAAAAAAAATTGGTGCGTGGTCCCTTTAAGAAAACCGGCAGATGACGCGGCATCAAATGATGTCATCTGACCGGCTTCCTCTTAATTGGCCGATAAGACCGCAGGGCGGGGTTAACAAGGTCAATCGACGTAAAATCACGTCCGTTGGCCGGATGCAGTTGGGGGCGGGACTGGAACCCGGAAACCAGCTGACCCGCTCCCAAGCTGCATCCAATGACAAAATCGCGGCCTTAATGTTTCAATGAGATCACCTCTCATTCTTCTAAACTCCAGAGAGTATAGGCCCAATCTACTCAATAGAATGGAGGGCGAGGGATAAAAGTAGCACTTCTTTAAAAAAAAATTGGGCAACCTATTCTCTCTAATGACTTGCTTTCACCATTTTTTTGGGTTGCCTCTTGAAAGATACTGGACAAGCAATCTATTTCTGTGCCTCTGCTTTGTAATTGTCTCCTAGGATGTGTTCAAGATCTCATAACTGTCAGACCAGTTGACTGTTTCTGAGGAATCAGCCCAGGCCAACCTACAGCAGGACCTGAATAACACCCAGGATTGGGTTGACAAGTGGCAGGTTACCCTCATGCCACACAAGTGTCTGGTAATGAACATCTGAAACAAGAGAAAGCCCAACCATCTCCCCTGACCTTCAATGTCACCACCTTTGCCCAGTCTCCCCACCATCTTTGGGAGTCAACATTGACCAGAAGCTTAAATGGAGCAGCTTTATCAACACCGACTACAAGAGCAGGGAAGAGGCTGGGTACTCTGCGAAGAGTGGCTCATTTCCTAACCCAACAAAGTCTCTGCACCATCTACAAAGCTCAGGCCAGGCGGGTAATGGAAAGCTCATCACTCATTTGGCTGGGTGCAGTCACAGCAACACTCATAGTTCAACACCATCCAGACCAGAGCAGTTCGCTTGATCAGTGCCCTTGCCACTGAGCTCAATATCCATCCATCATCGGTGCACTGTGGCTGCAGTATATACAACCACCATTGACCAGAAACTTAACTGGACTAGCCACATAAATACTGTGGCAACAAGAGCAGGTCAGAGGCTAGGTATTCTGCGGCGAGTGTCTCACCTCCTGACTCCCCAAAGCCTTTCTACCATCTATAAGGCACAAGTAAGGAGTGTGATGGAATTCTCTCCACTTGCCTGGATGAGCGCAGCTTCAACAACACTCAAGAAGCTCGACACCATCCAGGACAAAGCAGCCCATTTGATTGGCACCCCCTCTACCACCTTAAACATCCACTCCCTCCACCACCGGCATACCGTGGCTGCAGTGTGTACCATCTACAAGATGCACTGCAGCAACTCGCCAAGGCTTCTTCGGCAGCACCTCCCAAACTCGCGACTTCTTCCACCTAGAAGGACAAGGGCAGCAGGCGCATGGGAACACCACCACCTCCAAGTTCCCCTCCAAGTCACACACCATCCTGACTTAGAAGTATATCGCCGATCCTTCATCGTCGCTGGGTCAAAATCCTGGAACTCCCTCCCTAACAGCACTGTGGGAGCACCTTCACCACACGGACTGCAGCGGTTCAAGAAGGCGGCTCACCACCACCTTCTCAAGGACAATTAGGGATGGGCAATAAATGCTGGCCTTACCAGCGATCGCCCACATCCCATAAAAACAAATAAAAAAAAACCTACAGCAATTCCCCAGGGTTATTTTGATGGTACCTTCCTCCCATGTGATCTCTACCACCAAGAAAGAATGCAGAGAAGATGTTTCCCCTTGCGGGGGAGACCAGAACTAGGGGCCACAAATATAAGACAGTCAGTAATAAATCCAATATGGTTAGAATGTGGAACTCGCTACCACATGGAATAATTGAGGCAAATAGCATAGATGCATTTAAGGGGAAGCTAGATAAACACATGAGGGAGAAAGGAATAGAAGGATATGCTGAGAGGGTGAGATGAAATAGGGTGGGAGGAGGCTCGTGTGGAGCATAAACACCGGCACGGACCTGTTGGGCTGAATTGCCTGTTTCTGTGCTGTAAATACTATGTAACTATCTATGTAAGGACAAGAGGAGCAATATAGTGGGAACACTATCACCTGAAAGTTCCCCACCAGGTCCCACGCCATCCTGACTTGGACATGTATCATCGTTCTTTCAATGTTGCTGGGCCAATATCCTGGAATTCCCTACCTAACAGCATTGGGGGAAGCATCATCACCACAAGGACTGCAGCAGCTCAAGGAGAAGGTCCACCACCACCTCTCAGGGCAACTAGGGATGGACAATAAATGTGGCCTTATCAGCGTCACCCACACAATGAGAAAATCTATATTAAAAAAAAAATCACAGATACAGATCAGCCCTGAGCTCATTGAATGGCGGGACAGGCTCGAGGGGCTGAATGGCCTCCTCCTGTTCCTATGTTCCTATATCTGTGCTGACTATCAATCTGGAGTTTGAACTGTGTTGTTAACCTCACGATCTGTTAGCTTTGATTTCTTCATTGCCCCTCTTCATTAATGTTTCACAGAGCCTCTCATCGCTGCATTGGCTTGTTCACTTAGACCATTCCAGGTGATGACAGCGGCCACTGCCGCTTTGCGACTAGGACGTGCACTTGTGGTGAAGTGAGGGACAGCTACCTCCATTATCATCTTCTTCTTAGGCAGTCCCTCGGAACCGAGGATGACTTGCTTCCACACTAAAAATGAGTTCTCAGGTGACTGATGAGTCCAATGTGGGACCTACAGTCTCTGTCACAGATGGGGCAGACGGTGGTTGAAGGGGCGGGTGGGTGGGGTGCTTGGGTTGACGTGCGCTCCTTCCGCTGTTTGCGCTTGGCTTCCGCTTGCTCCCGGCGAAGAGACTCGAGGCGTTCGGCACCTTCCCGGATGTTTCTCCTCCACTTTGTGCGGTCTTGGGCCAGGGATTCCCAGGTGTCGGTGGGGATGTTGCACTTTTTCAAGAGACTTTGAGGGTGTCCTTGAAGCGTTTCCTCTGCCCACCTGGGGCTCTCTTGCCTTGTTGGAGCTCCGAGTAGAGCGCTTGTTTTGGGAGTCTTGTATCGGGCATGCGGATGATGTGGCCCGTCCATCGGAGCTGATCAAGCGTGGTCAAAGCTTCGATGCTGGGGATGTTGGCCTGAGCAAGAACGCTGACGTTGGTGCGCCTATCCTGCCAATGGATTTGCAGGATCTTGCGGAGGCAGCGTTGGTGGTACCTCTCCAGTGCTTTGATGTACCTGCTGTACATGGTCCATGTCCCATGTCTCTGAGGCATACAGGAGGGCGGGTATCACTGCTGCTCTGTAGACCATGAGCTTAGTGCCAGGTTTGAGGTCCTGGTCTTCAAACACTTTCTTCCTCAGGCGACCGAAGGCTGCACTGGCCCACTGAAGGCGGTGTTGGACTTCATCATCAACGTCTGCCCTTGTTGACAGTAGGCTCCCGAGGTATGGAAAGTGGTCCACGTTGTCCAAGGCCTTGTCGTGGATTTTGATAATCGGGGGGCAGTACTGTGTGGCGGAGGCAGGTTGGTAGAGGACCTTTGTCTTACGGATGTTTAGTGTAAGGCCCATGCTCTCGTACGCTTCGGTGAAGTTGTTGACGATGGTTTGGAGTTCGACCTCCGAGTGAGCGCAGACGCAAGCGTCGTCTGCATACTGTAATTCGACGACAGAGGATGGGACGACCTTGGATCTGGACTGGAGGTGACGGAGGTTGAACAGTTTCCCGTTTGTTCTGTAAATTAGCACCACTCCAGCGGGGAGCTTACTTATGTAGTGCTCCACACTACCGAGGACCTGAGCTAAGAACCGATAAAACCCAGCCCAGTGCCAGTGTGCTTGAAGAAACCACTGCCCTGCAGCCTGAACCTCAGTTATTTCAGAAATAGTTACATCAGTAACAACATTTTTCACACACGCCATAGGAACAGGAGGAGGCCATTCAGCCCCTTGAGCCTGTTCCGCCATTCAATGAAAGAAAGAATATCTTGCATTTCTATAGCGCCTTTCACAACCGCTGGACGTCCCAAAGCGCTTTACAGCCAATGAAGTACTTTTTGAAGCATAGTCACTGTTGTAATGTAGGAAACACAGGCAGCCAATTTGCGCACAGCAAGCTCCCACAAACAGCTGTGTGATAATGACCAGATAATCTGCTTTTAGTGATGTTGATTGAGGGATAAATATTGGCCCAGGACAATGGGGATAATTCCCCTGTGCTTCTTCAAAATAGTGGCCGTGGGATCTTTTACGTCCACCTGAGAGGACAGACCGGGCCTCGGTTTAAAGTTTCATCCAAAAGACGGCACCTCTGACAGTGCAGCGCTCCCTCAGTACTGCACTGGAGTGTCAGCCTAGATTTTTGTGCGCAAGTCTCTTGAGCCCGCGACCTTCTGACTCCGAGGCGAGAGTGCTGCCCACTGAGCCACGGCTGACACTATAACGAGATCACGGCTGATCTGTCTCTCAACTCCATTTACCCGCCTTGGTTCCGTAACCCTTGCCTCAACAAAATTCTATCACTTGACCTCGCCTCAACAGCTTTTGGGAGACGAGAGTTCCAGATTCATTCTCAGAAGAAAAGTGAGAGACAAAATAGATGTCCGATACAGCTCACCATATAAAGACATGGGAATCCTACAGCACCGAGGAAAAAATACAGATGAAACAAGTTAAATTCTTAGGAAAAGGTAAACGCCCGGACGGACACTTACGTCGACACGTCTTCTTGTCTGGATTCAGTGTGTGTCCTGTATGACATCGGCAGATATAGGAGGTTTCCGTGTTGGCACATTCGTGCTCACAGCCATGGTTTCCAAGAGCGCAGTGGTCAATCTCTGTCAACAACAACACAACTTGCATTTATATAGCACCTTTAAAGTAGTAAAATGGCCCAAGGTGCTTCACAGGAGCGTAATCAAACAAAATTTGACACGAGCCACATAAGGAGATATTAGGACAGATGACCAAAAATTTTAAGGAACACCTTAAAAGAGGAGAGAGAGGCGGAGAGGTTCAGGAAGGGAATTCCAGAGCTTAGGGGCCAAGGCAGCTGAAGGCACAGCCACTAATGGTGGATCGATAGAAATCGGGGGTGAGCAAGAGGCCAGAATTGGAGGAGCGCAGAGATCTCGGAGGGTTGTAGGGGTGGAGGAGGTTACAGAGATAGGGAGGGACGAGGCCATGGAACGATTTGAAAACAAGGATGAGAATTTTAAAATCGAGGCGTTGCCGGACTGGGAGCCAATGTAGGTCAGCGAGCTCAGGGGGTGATGGGTGAACGGGACTTGGTGCGAGTCAGGTCACGGGCAAGAGAGTTTGGATGTGCAAGGTGGGAGGCCAGCCAGGAGAGCTTTGGAACAGTCGAGTGGGTCGACTCGGCCTGTATTCACTAGAGTTTAGAAGAATGAGAGGGGATCTCATTGAAACGAATAAAATTCTGACAGGGCGAGACAGACTGGATGCAGGGAGGATGTTTCCCCTGGCTGGGGGGTCTAGAACGAGGAGTCACAGTCTCAGGATACGGGGTAGGACATTTAGGACTGAGATGAGGAGAAATTTCTTCACTCAGAGGGTGGTGAACCTGTGGAATTCTCTACCACAGAAGGCTGTGGAGGTCAAGTCACTGAATATATTTAAGAAGGAGTTAGATAGATTTCTAGACACAAAAGGCATCAAGGGGTATGGGGAGAGAGCGGGGATATGGTATTGAGATAGAGGATCAGCCATGATCATATTGAATGGCGGAGCAGGCTCGAAGGGCCGAATGGCCGACTCCTGCTCCTATGTTTCTATGTTTCTAGAGGTAACGAAGGCATGGATGAGGGTTTCAGCAGCAGATGAGCTGAGGTAGGGGCGGAGACGGGCAATGTTACGGAGGTGGATGTAGGTGGTCTGGGCGATGGGGCCGACATGGAATCGGAAGCTCAGCGTCTCCCTATCTACTCGATCCAAACCCCTCATTAGAATGCAAGGTCAGCCAATTTGTGTGCAGGCAGAGAATTTCTAGTCCTAACTCACCACAGGTGCTGCGCACACTAAGCTATTCCCTCAAAACATTTTCAGATCAGCTCTGAACCTTCTCGAACATTCATGAGGACCACGAGAACTTCAAGTGGCGTCAACGTAGTTTCTATTCAAACCATCAAAGAGATTTAAATTGAAACATAAACCCGCCTTACTTCTGCAAGTTTTCTGATCAGCATTTAGGATGAATCCTTCTTTACATTTACAAATGTAAGATCCTGGCTTGTTAATACAGATCTGCTCACATCCGTGGCCAATCACTCCACAAAGGTCTGTATCTATAAACAGTAAAAAGAGAATGGTTTACCGTCAGTACAATGCTTAAGATAAACACACGTGGCAAAAGAACCAGAGGGTGGAGACGATGAGTTGTTTTTTTACCACAGCGAGTTGTTACGATCTGGAATGCGCTGCCTGAAAGGGCGGTGGAAGCAGATTCAATGGTAACTTTCAAAAGGGAATTGGATAAATACTTAAAAAGGAAAAATGTACAGGGCTATGGGGAAAGAGCAGGGGGGAGTGGGAGTAATTGGAGAGCTCTTTCAAAGAGCCGGCACAGACACGATGGGCCGAATGGTCTCCTTCTGAGCTGTATGAATCTATGAAACATCCTGCATAATTAAACCTGCGCATTACATATATTTTTTGATTAAGAAACGTTGTTCTTAGTAATGAATGTACCTAAATTGTATTAAACCAATGTTAAGTGGACTCTGGGGTTAGCCCTAGCAACTTATACTGAGGGTAAGAGGGCTCAATAAGTTAATGGTAATGACTGTAGTTTTGGGCTAAGGGGTACTGATTGGCTAGAATTGAATGGTCGTGAGTTTGATGCATCTGTATTGTATTGAAAGCCAAATTGATCTGGGCCAGCAAACTTAAAAAGGCTTATTCATTCCTAACTGCTGGTTGCAGAGTTGGATCTTTACGTAATCATTTCTCAAATCTAATTTAAAGACAGACTTGCATTTCTACAGCACCTTTCACGACCTCAGGACGTCCCAAAGTGCTTTACAGCCAATGAAGTACTTTTTGAAGTGTAGTCGCTGTTGTAATGTAGGAAACTCAGCAGCCAATTTGCGCACAGCAAGATCACAATGTGATTATGACCAGATCATCTGTTTAGTGATGTTGATTGAGGGATAAATATTGGCCAAGAGACCAGGGATAACTCCCCTGCTCTTCTTTGAAATAGTGCCGTGGGATCTTTTATATCCACCTGAGAGGTCAGACGGGGCCTCAGTTCAACATCTCATCCAAAAGACGTCACCTCCGACAGTGCGGCACTCCGTCAGCCCTGCACGGGAGCATCAGCCTAGATTTTGTACTCAAGTCTCTGGAGTGGGACTTGAACCCACAACCTTCTGGATTTGCTACAGGAGAGGGTGCTACCAACTGAGCCAACTACTTTCTGTGACTTGGCTTACTTTTAAACAGTGGGCTAGAAATTGGGCATCATAGCACCTCCCATTATCGCCTCCGGGGGCGCTAACGGGGCGCTGATGGGGCGCTGACGGGGCGCTGAGCACTTACCGCCCGGGCGCGGCGAGAAGATCGACTCCCGCTACATTCGGCGGGAGGTTTGCGGCGGCGGCACGGCGTTGCGCCCCCGATCTCCTTCGCCCGGCGATCGTGACGTCATCGCCGTGCGCATCGCCCCGCTAGCGCCCCGGACCCGAACTTCGGTTCCGGCCCCCCCCCCGCAGCATTGCCGGGCGACAACACCGGCAGCTGCGGGAGGCGCTGATCGGGAGGCCGGGCGCTTCGGGGGCGAGACTTAAAGGCCAGGCGGCCGAGGTAAGTGGAAAAAAAATCTCAAATGCTCGTTCTCTTTTTTTTTTGTCCATTTGTCTTCGCCAGCGCTCGATCAGCCCGGCACTCTGCTGCAGTGCATCGGGCTGATCGGGCCAGATCGCAGCTGCCGTTGGGGACCAGGTAAGTTTTCCCCCTTGCAGAGCCTGGAGTGTATTTGTATTTATTTAATTTTTGTATTTAATTATTGTATTTAATCTGTAAATATGGAAAATAAGTTCATATCTTTTGTTTGTGTTACAGAATTCTATAGTAGAATTTGGAAACATAAAATGGGTTCCATTTGAGAAATGTTTACCAAGAGTTGTGGATACCATGCGAGTCATGTACAATGATTATTTGCTATGATTAACTTCTTCATCAATGGGGTGAACTGAGATATTTCTGTGTATTTTTAGACAGATCATTTACTTTCTTGTAAGTATCACAAGCCTTTCAAAATACTGGACTTAAGTAAATCACAACATTGCTACAAAAGCAAAATACTGCGGATGCTGGAAATCTGAAATAAAAACAGGAAATGCTGGAAACACTCAGCAGGTCAGGCAGCATCTGTGGAGAGAGAAACAGTGTTAATGTTTCAGGTCGATGACCTTTCATCAGAACTGGAAAAAGCTGGAGATGGAACAGGTTTTTAAGCAAGTGCAGGGGCAGGAAAAGGGGGGAGGGGAGGAAAGAGCAAAAGGGAAGGTCTGTGATAGGGTGGAAGGCAGGAGAGATTAACAGACAAAAGGGATGATGGTGCGAGGCAAAAGGAGATGGTAATGGGACAAGTTAAGAAACAAAAGATGGCAGAATGGCGATGGCAGAATGATCGACATGTGAGAGAGAGAAAAAAAATGGGGGAAGTAAAGGGAAATAAAAGGTAGGGGCAGAGGTTATGGTCTAAATCACAACATTGTTGGATCATGAATCGAACTAGATCAAAAACTGATTAATGTTTGAAGGTGAGCAATGAAGTGTTTGAATTTATTTAGAACCCTTGCGTTTTATTTCAATTTTCAATATAGTCATTTAAAAAAAAAATATAGGTAAACTGAAATACGTCTCAAATACAACAATAAATGCGTGACCCAGCTGTCAAAACAGCTCATCATGTAAACATTTTGACCGACAGGAGCCTAAAACCGAATTTAAAAAAAAGTTAGCGACCCAAACGGGGCTACAATGAATTTCTCCCCCAGTGTGCGTAAAACATGACAATACAACGCCCGAGAAACCTACCACATATTTTGGTCTGGAACTCGGAGAGGAGACTTTGAATCATGCGGAAGTTCTGCACAAAGAACACGTGCTTTTCATGCGGCTCGCTCCCTATCAGCCGGAGAGTGCTCATGTCAACTCTGCCCACGCCGACGGCAAAGATCAGAATACCGGAGTCTCTCGCTTGAGCTGCCACCTCTGCCACCTTGTCCTGGGGTCTCCCATCTGTCACTATAATCGCCACTCGCGGTATATTCCAGTCCAGCGGCCTCGCCCCCTCCGGCATCGAGAACGCCACGTTCATCGTGTACTCGATGGCCAGTCCCGTCATGGTGCCAGTTGCCAGGTGCACCATGTCCTTGACGGACTTCATCATGTCCGCCACCTTCTTGTGCGTTTTGAGGGAGAACACGGTTTCGACGGTGCTACCGTAGAGGACAAGACCGACTCTGGTCTTTTCCAGGCCGACATCCAGGAATTTGAGAATATTATTGATGAACTCCTTCACTCTCTCAAAGTCGGGAGGAAGTATACTCCGGGAGCTGTCAATGATGAAAACTAAGTCTAAGGCCTTGCCAACGCATTCTTTCTCTGGAAAGAAACACAACTGTTTACTTCAAAAATAAATAATAATATGCAATGGGAAAACTTCTATCATAAGCACCAGTGGAGAACCGTAAAAGCAATCGTTCAGACCACTTGCTGGTTCATAGTGTCTGAGTATCTTTATGTTGACGCGGACTTTGGATTTTCCTCTTTGTAATTACATTATTTACAGTAACTTGCATTTATATAGAATCTTGGATGTGGTAAAATGCCCGAAGGTGCTTCACAGGAGCGTAATCAGACAAACATTGACCCTGAGCCAAAGGAGGAGATATTACATCGAAACATAGAAACATAGAAAATAGGTACAGGAGTAGACCATTCGGTCCTTCGAGCCTGCACCGCCATTCAATGCGTTCATGGCTGAACATGCTACCTCAGTACCCCATTCCTGCTTTCTCGCCATACCCCTTGATCCCCCTAGTTGTGAGTGTTATATCTAACTCCCTTTTGAATATATTTAGCGAACTGGCCTCAACAACCTTCTGTGGAAGAGAATTCCATAGATTCACCACTCTCTGGGTGAAGAAGTTCCTCCTCAGCTCAGTCTTAAATGGCTTCCCCTTAATCCTTAGACTGTGACCCCTGGTTCTAGTTTTCCCTAACATTGGGAACATTCTGCCTGCATCTAATTTGTCTAAACCAGTCAGGATTTTAAATGTCTCTATAAGATCCCCCCTCATTCTTCTGAACTCCAGAGGATACAAGTTCAGTTGACCCAATCTTTCTTGATATGTCAGTCCGGCCATCCCAGGAATCAATCTAGTGAACCTTCGCTGCACTCCCTCAATAGCAAGAATGTCCTTCCTTAAGTTAGGAGACCAAAACTGCGCACAATACTCCAGGTGTGGCCTCACCAAGGCCCTGTACAACTGCAGCATCACCTCCCTACTCCTGTACTCAAATCCCCTTACTATGAAGGCCATCATTCCGTTTGCTTTCTTGACTGCCTGCTGCACTTGCATTCCCACCTTCAGTGACTGATGTACCATGACGCCCAGGTCTCGTTGCACCTCCCCTTTCCCTAATCTGCCACCATTCAGGTAATAGTCCGCCTCTCTATTTTTACCACCAAAGTGGATAACCTCACATTTATCCACATTGTACTTCATCTGCCATACATTTGCCCATTCACCCAACCTGTCCAAGTCACTCTGTAGCCTCCTAGCATCCTCCTCATTGTTCACACTGCCTCCCAATTTAGTGTCATCTGCAAATTTGGAGATATTACATTTAATCCCTTCGTCCAAATCATTAATATATAATGTAAACAGCTGGGGTCCCAGCACCGAACCCTGCGGTACCCCGCTGGTCACTGCCTGCCATTCTGAAAAGTACCCATTTACTCCTACTCTTTGTTTCCTGTGTGCCAACCAGTTCTCAATCCACGTCAACACATTACCCCCAATCCCATGTGCTTTAACTTTGCTCACCAATCTCTTGTGTGGGACCTTGTCGAAGGCCTTCTGAAAGTCCAAATACACCACATCTACTGGTTCCCCCCTGTCCACCCTATTGGAAACATCCTCAAAAAATTCCAGAAGATTTGTCAAGCATGATTTCCCTTTCACAAATCCATGCTGACTTGGACCTATCATGTCGCCACTTTCCAAATGGTCTGTTATGACATCTTTAATAATTGCTTCCATCATTTTACCCACGACCGATGTCAGGCTGACCGGTCTATAATTCCCTGCTTTCTCCCTCCCTCCTTTTTTAAAAAGAGGGGTTACATTGGCCACCCTCCACTCCATCGGAACTGATCCAGAGTCTAAGGAATGTTGGAAAATGATCGTCAATGCATCCACTATTTCCAAGGCCACCTCCTTAAGTACTCTGGGATGCAGACCATCAGGCCCCGGGGATTTTTCAGCCTTCAGTCCCATCAATTTCCCCAATACCTTTTCCCGACCAATAAGGATTTCCCTCAGCTCCTCCCTCTTACCAGATCCTCTGACCCCTTTTATTTCCGGCAGGTTGTGTGTGTCCTCCACAGTAAACACCGAACCAAAGTACTTGTTCAATTGATCAGCCATTTCCTTGTTCCCCATTACGACTTCCCCTGTTTCCGACTGCAGGGGACCTACGTTTGTTTTTACTAACCTCTTTCTTTTTACATATTTATAGAAGCTTTTGCAGTCCATTTTAATGTTCTCTGCAAGCTTCCTTTCATATTTTATTTTCCCTGCCCTAATCAAACCCTTCGTCCTCCTCTGCTGAGTTTTGAAGTTCTCCCAGTCCCCGGGTTTGCTGCTACTTCTGGCCAATTTGTATGCAACTTTTAATACTATCCCTGATTTCCCTTGTTAGCCATGGTTGAGCCACCTTCCCTTTTTTATTTTTACGCCAGACCGGGATGTACAATTGTTGTAGTTCATCCATGCGATCTCTAAATGTCTGCCATTGCCCTTCCACTGATAGCCCCTTAAATATCGCTTGCCAATTTAACCTCAGCAATTCACGCCTCATACCCTCAAAGTTGCCCTTATTTAAGTTCTGGACCATGGTCTCTGACTTAACTGTTTCCTTCTCCATCCTAATGTAGAACTCCACCATACTATGGTCACTCTTCCCCAGGGGGCCTCGTACCACAAGATTGCTGATTAGTCCTTCCTCATTACACAACACCCAGTCCAGGATGGCCTCCCCTCGAGTTGGTTCCTCAACATATTGGTTTAGGAAACCATCCCTTAAACACTCCAGGAAATCCTCCTCCACCGTATTGCTTCCAGTTTGAGTAGCCCAATCTATATGCATATTAAAGTCACCCATGATAACTGCCGTGCCTTTTTTGCACGCACCTCTGATTTCCTGTTTCATACCCTCCCCCACCTCACTACTGCTGTTTGGAGGTCTGTACACAACTCCCACTAACGTTTTCTGCCCTTTGGTGTTCTGCAGCTCAACCCATATTGATTCCACATCCTCCAAACTGATGTCCTTCCTAGCTATTGCATTAATCTCCTCTTTAACCAGCAATGCTACCCCACCCCCTTTTCCTTTTATTCTATCCTTTCTGAATGTTGAATACCCCTGGATGTTCAGTTCACAGCCTTGATTGTTCTGGAGCCACGTCTCTGTAATCCCAATCACATCGTATCCGTTAACATCTATTTGCACAGTCAATTCATCCACCTTATTACGGATACTCCTTGCATTAAGACACAGAGCCTTTAGGCTTGTTTTATTAACATCCTTTGTCCTTTTAGACTTATGATTTAGTATGGCCCTTTGTGTTTCTTGCCTTTGTTTACTCGGCCTTCCCCTATTGTTTCTCACCCTTCTAACATTTGTTTCTGACTGCATATTACTTCCCCCTGTTTCGCTACATAGGTTCCCATTCCCCTGCCATATTAGTTTAAATCCTCCCGAACTGCTTTAGCAAATATTACCCCGAGGACATCGGTTCCAGTCCTGCCCAAGTGCAGACCGTCCCTTTTGTACAGGTCCCACTCCCCCCAGAACTGGTTCCAATGCCTCAGGAATTTGAATCCCTCCCTCCTGCACCACTGCTCAAGCCACGTATTCAATCTCACTATCCTGTTCTCTCTATTCTGATTAGCACGTGGCCCTGGTAGCAACCCAGAGATTACTACCTTAGAGGTCCTACTTTTTAATTTAGCTCCTAGCTCCCTAAATTCTGCTTGTAGGACCTCTTCCCGCTTTTTACCTATATCATTGGTACCTACATGCACCACGACAGAGATATTAGGATGGGTGAGTAGGCGCTTGGTCAAGGAGGGGCTTACAGAAGGAGAGAGAGGCGGAGAGGTTTAGGGAGGGAATTCTACTGCTTTGGCCGAGACGGGCTGAAGGCACGGCCGCCAATGGCGGGGCAAAGGGAGTGGGGGGTGCACAAGAGGCCAGAGTTGGAGGAACGCAGAGTTCTAGGAGGGTTGTAGGGCTGGAGGAGCTCACAGAGCTAGGGATGGGGGCAAGGCCAGGGAGGGATTTAAGCAGGAGGTTGAACATTTTAAATTTGAGGTGTTGGTGGACCGGGAGCCAATGTAGGTCAGCGAGCACAGGGGTGATGGGTGAGCGGGACTTGGCGTGGGTTCGGGATACGGGCAGCAGAGTTTTGGATAAGCTCATGTTTATGGAGGGTGCAAGGTGGGAGGACGGCCAGGAGAGCGTGGGATTGTTGTTTAGCATAAAACGCCCACCATACTGAGTGGGATGGAGAACTGGAAGATGCTTATTGTTGCAGAAGAACTGCACCACTCCAAGTGCAATGAAACACAAACTCTGGCAACAACATAACCTAGCAATAAAGTTGTGACAAAATGGCCATCTGACAATTCAAATTTTAATAAAGACAATTGCGATCCAGCGACTCCTGTTGCAAAATGTGCCACTGAGGCCTACATTGAGCAGTGACACCATCTAAAGTCAAGTAGTCTACCCACACTCACTGCCAAGGCTCACACCCCCCACCGCCGATTGTCATTTTGACTGTCACACCAAGTGGAAACCAGGTGGATTCCGATTCTAGTCCCCCCCCCCGCACCATGGCTGATCAGGCCATTCTTTGCCACCCCATAATTCCTCGGAGTTACCACGTCGATCTCCACGGCCTCCAATGCATGCGTTAAGGAACACGCTTCGTTTCTTCACATAAACTAACAGCGACCCCCCGATACGCGTCCGCATTTACTTCTTGCGCCAAAATGTAACCATCGGAATGTGGAGAGGAGAGACAAACATTGTTGGCGGGATGACGTAGCGGGAGAACGACCCTCTTGAGGGATTGGATGAAGAAGGAGACCTTCTCGAGGGACAAGGAAGAGAGAGGGGGAGAGTGCTTGAAGGGGGTGGGAGACAGAAGAATTTGGGATCTGTTGAGGGGGAGCATAAACGAAGAGACTCAGAAACTTTGTTGTGGTGGGAATGTGAGGCAGAGACCGTATTCCGGGGAGGGTGGTTGAGAAACAGAAATCCTGTAGAGCAAAGGATGAGTAACAAGACTCCCCAAAGCCTTTCCACCATCTACAAGGCACAAGTCAGGAGTGTGATGGAATACTCTCCACTTGCCTGGATGAGTGCAGCTCCAACAACACTCAAGAAGCTCGACACCATCCAGGACAAAGCAGCCCGCTTGATTGGCACCCCATCCACCACCTTAAACATTCACTCCCTCCACCACTGGTGTACCGTGGCTGCAGTGTGTACCATCTACAAGATGCACTGCAGCAACTCGCCAAGGCTTCTTCGGCAGCACCTCCCAAACCCGCGACCTCTTCCACCTAGAAGGACAAGGGCAGCAGGCGCATGGGAACACCACCACCTCCAAGTTCCCCTCCAAATCACACACCATCCTGACTTGGAAATATATCGCCGATCCTTCATCGTCGCTGGGTCAAAATCCTGGAACTCCCTCCCTGACAGCACTGTGGGAGTACCTTCACCACACGGACTGCAGCGGCTCAAGAAGGCGGCCCACCACCACCTTCTCAAGGGCAATTTGGGATGGGCAATAAATGCCGGCCTTGCCAGCGACGCCCACATCCCAGGAACGAATTAAAAAAAGAGGGAGAAAAACTCAGTGAGGAATGGGAGGTGGGGGGAGAATCCCCAACTCTACTGGGAATTGGAAAGACAGTTGGTGTTGGGGCTTAGTCAGCTCACACTTATCACATCTTATCCTCTGACTGTCGCCAACACCACAGGAGACCCATTAATATTTTAAACGTAAAGTGATACCCAGCCCTATTCAAAGGACGAAAGCCTCAGAATTCTTGGAAGTGCAGGACCTCAAGCTAAGGTTCCACTCCCACATTCATGCTGCTCCAAGACTGTTTTATACACTTGCCTCCACTCCATTAATACCTCTTCCCCTTCGCCTCCCCCCCCCGCAACCCACCACCCCACTCCACCCAACCCTATCCCACTGCTTTATCGCCTTGAGGCTTGACTTCTTCAACGCTCTTCTGCTGCCTTCCATCTCCACCTTCCACAAATTACAGCTCATTCAGAATGGCTGAGCTCGCACCTTCACTTTCCCCCTCACAAAGTCCTGCCCCGCCGTCACCTTTCCAAACGGAGAAAACGGGGAACTACAGATCTGTTAGCCTCACATCAGTAGTTGGGAAAATGCTGGAATCTATTATAAAGGATGCAATAACTGGGCACTTAGAAACTAATAGTAAGATTGGGCAGAGTCAACATGGATTTATGAAAGGGAAGTCCTGTTTGACAAACCTATTGGAAATCTTTGAGGATGTAACTAGTGGAGTAGACAAAGGGGAACCGGTAGATGTGGTGTATCTGGATTTTCAGAAGATAAGGTCCCACACAAGAGGTTGGTGAACAAAATTAGGGCACATGGAATTGGGGGTAATATACTAGCATGGATTGAGAATTGGTTAACAGACAGAAAACAAAGAGTAGGGATAAACGGGTCTTTTTCAGGATGGCAGGCTGTGACTAGTGGGGTACCGCAAGGATCGGTGCTTGGGCCCCAGCTATTCACAATCTATATCAATGATTTGGATAAGGGGACTAAATGTAACAGTTCCAAATTTGCTGATGACACAAAGCTAGGTGGCAGTGTCAGTTGCGAAGAGGATGTGAAGAGACTTCAAGGGGATCTCGACAGGCTCAGTGAGTGGGCGAGAACATGGCAGATGGAATATAATGTGGATAAATGTGAAGTTATCCACTTTGGTAGAAAAAACAGAAAGGCAGAGTATTTCCTAAATGGTGAAAGATTGGGGAATGCAGATGCTCAGAGGGACCTGGGTGCCCTTGTACATGAGTCACTGAAAGTGAATGTGCAGGTGCAGCAAGCCATTAGGAAGGCAAATGGTATGCTGGCCTTCATTACAAGAGGATTTGAGTACAGGAGTAAAGAAGTCTTACTCCAATTATATAGGGCATTGGTGAGACCACACCTGGAGTACTGTGTACAATTTTGATCTCCTTACCTAAGGAAGGATATACTTGCCATAGAACCCGCCCACTTGCACCTTTTACTCAGGCCGGACGGGCTGTGGGCAGCCAACCCGCTGCCAGGAGGCGGGTTGTCATTTTAACTATTGTCATGAGGCCTGAAGCCTCTGATTTTTGTGGGAGCAAATTGGCTGCTGCGTTTCCCACATTACGACAGTGACTACACTTCTAAAGTACTTCATTGGCTGTAAAGCGCTTTGGGATGTTCGGTGGTCCTGAAAGGCGCTATAGAAATGCAAGTCTTTCTTTCTTTCTTTAACCTGGTTTGCAGGTTTTACAGCAGGCGGCCGGGGATCCCAGGGCTCGGGATTCCCGGTGGCTGCAGAGAGGCGGGCTCAGCCTAGGGGAACAATTCTAGTGGGCCGGGAGGAACAGGAGTGCTTCCTCCCGGCCCCCCAAGCTCCCCCACCAGCAGCATCCCCCCACCCCCGGGGTCAGGTTCGGACCCCCCCCCACCCCCGGGGATTGCATCTCAGCCCTGGGGTCAGGGACAGGATGCCCCTCCCGACCCCCCGGGCTTGGAATCCCCCTCCTCCCCTTCCCCCCCCCCCCCGGACCCAGCTCCTACCTGTTGCCGCGGCGGTCCTAGTCAACCAGCGTTCCCCGCCCGACTGGAAGCCTGCCTGTCAATCAGACTAGCTTCCGGGCTGGGAACCTGCCCATTACGTCACACGCGCTCTGTTGAGTCGTGCCGGGAAACCGCTCTACCGGGTCCCCCCCCCCCCACCCCGCTCCAGGCGGGAGGGCAACGGGAAAATCCCGGCTCTTATCTCAGTTATCTCCTCCAGCTCCTCCATCCACACATGCACGCTCCTCTGCCCCTCGGCTATTCCTTGGTTCCCGCTCCCTCTGCACCCACTATTTCTGGCTGCTCTTGGGGCCGTTGCGCTCTTCACCTCGTAGAATCATAGAACGAGACATCACAGAAGGTGACCACTCGGCCCATCGAGCCTGTACTTGTGCCGGCTCTTCGAAAGAGCTCTCCAATTAGGCCCACTCTCCCCGCTCTTTCCCCAGAGCCCGGCAAATTTTTTCTTCTTCAAGTACTTATCCAATTCCATTCTGAAAGTTACTATTGAATCTGCTTCCACCGCCCTTTCAGGCAGTGCGCTCCAGATCACAACAACTCACTACGTTAAAAAATAAATCCCCTCAGCTCCCCTCTGGTTCTTTTGCCAATGACCTTAAATCTGTGTCCTCTGGTTACCGACCCTCCTGCCACTGGAAACAGTTTCTCCCTATCTACTCTATCACAAACCTCTCATAATTTTGAACATCTCTATTAAATCTCCCCTTAACCTTCTCTGCTGTATGGAGATCAGTCCCAGGTTATCTCGTCTCTCTAAATATAACTGAAATCTCTTATCCCTGGCATCATTCTAGTAAATCTCCTCTCCACCCTTAATCCCCTCAGGTTGTCACTACCCTCCCTGTGTTTAAAAACCTCCTCAAAAATCCATCTTTTTAATTATGCCTTCGGCCCTTCCCCCGGCATTTTTCACTTTCTTTTTACCCTTCCTGTTCAGCGTCCGTTGATTTTCTTCCTCCTTGTGAATGTTATGAGACCTTTTCATATATGCCAGGAGCATGGGAGGAAAGTAAGTTGTTGCTTCCCCTTTGACGCGCACAGAGTTTCCCGACATGTTCATTTAATAAGGTCTTCCATCACAGAGACCCTTCGCATGCGCATCAATTTCAGTGATTTCCAGGCCAACGCTGCAGACTTATCTCAGCACCTACCGATGTCTTGCTGTACATTGGCTTCATCTCCCTTGCTCGCTCTCGATCGCTTTGTTTGCTGCGTTTGTCTGGCCAACACAACATTCTCAACCAGCACGACTTCCAAAAGAAGAAGGAGAAAGATACTTCGAAGTGTCATCTTCATATCTGAGGAGACATAAGAACATAACAACATAAGCATTAGGAGCAGGAGTAGGCCATACGGCCCCTCGAGCCTGCTCCGCCATTTAATAAGATCATGGCTGATCTTCGACCTCAACTCCACTTTCCCGCACTATCCCCATATCCCTTGATTCCCTTAGTGCCCAGGAATCTATCGATCTCAGCCTTGAATATACTCAACGACTCAACATCTACAGCCCTCTGGGGCAGAGAATTCCAAAGATTCACAACCCTCTGACTGAAGAAATTCCTCCTCATCTCAGTCTGAAATGACCGACCCCTTATCCTGAGACTATGCCCCCTAGTTCTAGACTCTCCAGCCAGGGGGAAACTGCCTCTCAACATCTACCCGGTCAATCCACGTCAGAATCTTGTATGTTTCAATGAGATCACCTCTCATTCTTCTACATTCCAGAGAGTATAGGCCCAATCTACTCAATCTCTCCTCATAGGACAACCCTCTCATCCCAGGAATCTAAGCCTACCCGTTACTAGATGGTGCAATACACAGAGGCTGAAAGGCCTTTCTACTCGGATGTGAGTCAGACACCTGCAACTGAAATAAAGCCCAGACTGGGTTGATGCAGCATCTCTGGTGTTTGCTGAGCTCCTGATTGCCACAAGCTCAGCGTTCTGGCACCGGCACAACCGTCTACAATGCCCAGGATTTCAGCTGCCTGCCCATCACCACCACGATGGGATGCTGGGGGCGGGGCGGGTGGGGGTGGGGGTAGTGCGGGTGGCTGGGGAAGGAGAAGAGACGCACAGTTCAGGGCAGCACCCCTGCTCACTGGAGTCGTAGATTGTGTGTTACACCTGGTCTAAGAATGGTAATGGTCCATTGCCAGCAATGACATCCATTACCTTGATCATAGAATCATACAGGAGGCCATTCGGCCCATCGTGCTTGTGCTGGCTCTTTGAAAGAGCTCTCCAATTAGTCCCACTCCCCCTGCTCTTTCCCCCACAGCACTGCCAATTTCTCCCCTTCGAGTATTTATCCTTTTGAAAGTTACTATTGAATCTGCTTCCACCGCCCTTTCAGGCAGCGCATTCCAGATCACAACAACTCGCGGCGTAAAAAAAATTCTCCTCATCGTCCCCTCTGGTTCTTTTGCCAATTATCTCGAATCTGTGTCCTCTGGTTATAGATATTAGTATTCCAACTGCTCCACTCCATTGATTAAAATTCTGAAAATCTACAGATCACTGCAGTGAATTCTTTTACACATTTCATCATCGAAAGACAGACTTGCATTTCTGTAGCGCCTTTCACGACCTGTTGTGCCGGTGCCAGAATGCCGAGCTTGTGGCAATCAGGAGCTCAGCAAACACCAGAGATGCTGCATCAACCCAGTCTGGGCTTTATTTCAGTTGCAGGTGTCCCAAAGCGCTTTACAGCCAATGAAGTACTTTTTGAAGTGTAGTCACTGTTGTATTGTAGGAAACTCGGCAGCCAATTTACGCACAGCAAGCTCCCACAAACAGCAATGTGATAATGACCACACCTCGTCAACCGGATTGCCCTCATCAACCCTCTCTGTTACTTCATCAGAAAATTCGATCAAGTTAGTTAAGCATGACTTGCCTACTTCGAAAAAGTATTTCATTGGCTGTATAAAGTATCATCTCTACTTACACCGCAGTTGATCGCGTACTGAAAGGGTTTAATGCTAACTTTGACATGGCTAAGCGTTTACAAGCTCCTGTTTTGTTTATTAAAACAAAATAAAATTTCAACAGACCGGCTACACAATCTTGGGTGTAAGACACTGTTGACAGTAAATTACAAGATGTAAATAACCGATTGCTAGAGGAATCCTGTTATATTAACATCGGAACTGCCATATTCCCCCTCACCCAGACTGTGATCCCAACCATTACCGACTAACCGGGAGAGAGAGAGATTGGGCTACAATCCATCGGGATTACCAAGGATGCTCTTAACGCAATATAATTGGATTTTATAATTCATTCTGCCGCAACGAGGCAAATCTGAGGACCAAATTTATAAAGAAAAATCCTTTATAACTTGGACACAAGTAACAGCACAACCCTTTCATTAGAATTAAGCTGGATGTAGTTCAGAAATGTTAACCAAGGCTTTGGCAGAACATGAATTATCTCTCCCATATTGTCCAGCTAACATTTACTATTAGAATTTAAATAAAAGACCCAATAAGTATAACTCGTTACCTGCTATTGGGTGAAGCTGCGCAGAACTCGGCACACTCGTTCACTCTGAACCAAGAGGTGCTGTTGGTGGTGTATTCAAAGTCGTTTCAGAAACCAGAGACCTGTCAAGTGTTGCTGCCTTGCTCGCTTGGCTGAGGTGAAGTCGGCAAGACTCCAAATGCGAAAAGCAAAGCACTTTAAGAAATATATTTAAAAAAAACCCTAGTTTTGTTTGTGGAGCCGTCTATCCCGTCAGGGAGCACCTCAATCATTTTTTTTTTTGCTTGTTGCTAAAATGGACCATTCTGGCACATTCGAACATTGCCAGGACAAATCATGGGCAATATTATGATTTCCATTAAGGCTAGAAAAAAGCTGGAGACAGTGTGGAAATAGTGAGCTCAAAGTCCTTCCAATCGCCAAAAGAAATACATTAGAAATTAAATCTAATTACGTGACTGGGAGAAAAATAAAACACAAGTTCAAAACGATCAGGCAGAAAACAACACAAGGTGAAAAAATATATTTCAGTAGAATAGTTATGGGCACAAATAAAGAAAGACCTGCATTTCTATAGCGCCTTTCACAACCTCAGGACGTCCCAAAGTGCTTTACAGCCAATGAAGTACTTTTTGAAGTGTAGTCACTGTTGTAATGTAGGAAACGCAGCAGCCAATTTGCACACAGCAAGATCCCACAAACAGCAATGTGATAATGACCAGATAATCTGTTTTTGTGATGTTGATTGAGGGATAAATATTGGCCAGGACACCGGGGATAACTCCCTTGCTCTTCTTCGAAATAGTATCCGTGGGATCTTTTGTGTCCACCTGAGAGAGCAGACGGGGCCTCGGTTTAACGTCTCATCCGAAAGACAGCACCTCTGACAGTGCAGCGCTCCCTCAGTACTGCACTGGAGTGTCAGCCTAGATTTCCTGTGCTCAAGTCTCTGGAGTGGGACTTGAAACCACAACCTTCATGACTCAGAGGTGAGGGTGCTACCAACTGAGCCACAGCTCATGCAATAGTGTTGTAAAGCATGGCATTTAAGCTGCTGTCCTCCACTGCACATCTTCAGAGAGTCTTTGCAGTGTATTTTTGTAAGGTTCTGATGCTCTCCAGATAATTGTTTTTTATGGTAGGATTCCTGAGATCACCATCTGAATTTTTAAAAATTCGTTCCTGGGATGTGGGCGTCGCTGGTAAGGCCGGCATTTATTGCCCATCCCTAGTTGCCCTTGAGAAGGTGGTGGTGAGCCGTCTTCTTGAACCGCTGCAGTCCGTGTGGTGAAGGTACTCCCACAGTACTGTTAGGGAGGGAGTGCCAGGATTTTGACCCAGCGATGATGAAGGAACGGCCGATATATTTCCAAGTCAGGATGGTGTGTGACTTGGAGGGGAACTTGGAGGTGGTGGTGTTCCCATGCGGCTGCTGCCCTTGTCCTTCTAGGTGGTAGAGGTTGCGGGTTTGGGAGGTGCTGCCAAAGAAGCCTTGGCGAGTTGCTCAACAGCCAGGGTCTAACATCTCCTAAGCCTCTTGTTTAGCTTTAAATCCTTGCATGCACTACTCTTAAGTGTTTCATCCACCTCCCCATGTATTCTCCTGGTGTAAGTAGCCAATTGCTGGTGGGACATGTGCCTTTGGGCCATCGGTCGGAGATCCAGCACCATTCTATTTACAGCAATGGATCGTGAGACTTGGAAATTTGGGATCATGGTATCTTCAGTAAGTACACTTAAGTGCCTGACTATGTTCAATTCTGGGCACTGCACCTCAGGAAGGATATATTGGCCTTGGAGGGGGTGCAGCGCAGATTCACCAGAACAATACTGGGGCTAAAAGGGTTAAATTATGAGGGTAGGTTGCATTGACGAGGATTGTATTCCCTTGAGTTTAGAAGATTAAAGGGTGATCTAATTGAAGTGTTTAAGATGATTAAAAGAGTTGATGGGGTAGATAGAGAGAAACTATTTCCTCTGGTGGAGGGGAGTCCAGAACAAGGGGGCATCACCTTAGAATTAGAGCTAGGCCGTTCAGGGGTGATGTCAGGAAGCACTTCTTCACACAAAGGGTGGTGGAAATCTGCAACTCTCTCCCCCAAATAACTGTTGAGGCTGGGGTGGGGGGGGGGGCAAATTGAAAATTTAAAACTGAGATAGATTTTTGTTAAGCAAGGGCATTAAGGGATATGGAACCAAGGAGGGTAAATGGAGTTAAGGTACAGATCAGCCATGATCTAATTGAATGGCGGAACAGGCTCGAGGGGCTGAATGGCCTCCTCCTGTTCCTATGACTGGTTGTAGCATGGCATAGTTTTTTTTGTACATTCACTGGATGTGGGCATCGCTGGCAAGGCCAGCATTTATTGTCCTTCCTTATGGTACAACTGAGTGTCTCGCTCGGCCATTTCAGAGGGGCAGTTAAGAGTCAAAACCACATTGCTGTGGGTCTGGAATCACATATAGGCCAGACCGGGTAAGGACGGAAGATTTCCTTCCCTAAAGGACATTAGTGATCCAGATGGGATTTTACGACAGTGACACTTGGTACTGAGAAAGCTGGAGTACCACACAAGGGAGACCAGCTTGGCTCAGTTGGTAGCACTCTCACCTCTGCGTCAGAAGGCTGTTGGGTTCACTTCTGAAGCTTGAGTGCGTAATTGAGGCTGAAACGTGAGTGCAGTAGTGAAGGAGTGCTTCATTGTCAGAGGTGCTGTCTTTCAGATAGGATACTAAACTTAGATCTGCCTGTTCAGGTAGGCAAAAAAAGGTCCCCTGCCACTCTTTGAAGAAGAGTAGAGGAGTTCTCCTGATGTTCTGGTCAACATTTATCCCTCAAACAACACAACCAAAATCAGAATAACTGGCCATTTATCTCATTGCTGTTTGTGGGACCTCACTGTGAGCAAATTACAGAGAATTACAGAGAATTTACAGCCAGAAACAGTCCATTCGGATCAACTGGTCCGTGCCGGTCTTTATGCTCCACACGAGCCTCCTCCCACCCTACTATATCTCACCTGATCAGCATATCCTTCAATTCCTTTCTCCCTCATGTACTTATCTAGCTTCCCCTTAAATGCATCGATGATAGAATTGGTTGCTGTGTTTGCCCACACAACAACAGTGAGTACACTTCAAAACAGTAACCCACTGGCTGTAAAAAGCTTTGGGACAACAACAACTTGTATTTCTATAGCGCCTTTAACGTAGTAGAACATCCCAAGGCGCTTCACAGGAGCGATTATCAAACAAAATTTGACACCGAGCCACATAAGGAGATATTAGGGCAGGTGACCAAAAGCTTGGTCAAAGAGGTAGGTTTTAAGAAGCATCTTAAAGGAGGAGAGAGAGGCGGACAGGTGTAGGGAGGAAATTCCAGAGCTTAGGGCTTTGGCAGCTGAAGGCACGGCTGCCAATGGTGGAGCGATTAAAATCAGGGATGCTCAAGCGGCCAGGATTGGAGAAGCGCAGAGATCTCGGGGGAGTGGGGGGGGGGGGGTGTTGTGGGGCTGGAGGTGATTACAGAGATAGGGAGGGGGCGAGGCCACGGAGGGATTTGAAAACAAGGAGGAGAATTTTAAAATCGAGGCGTTCCTGAACCGGGAGCACAGGGGGCGATGGGCGAATGGGACTCGGTGCAAGTCCTGAAGACATGAAAGGCCATCTACAAATACAAATTCTTTCTTTCTGGCTAGCATGAGTGAAGTTCAAAGCACCTTACGATGATTCCCAGAGAATAACGGCAGCATTAGTCACGTTAGGTGCCCCCTGTTTCTAAACCTTGCCCTGTGCAAAGATCTTAAGTTGTCTGACAGGCAGTGTAGAAGTTGCTGCAACCATCTAACAGCTGGTGTCAGTGTGCTACATTTGCGCCGCTGGTGATAGCATCTGTGCTCAAAATAGCGGGTATTTTATCAGGGACTTCTTGTGCAGCAGAGTTCATCAGTTAAGTTTGGATTTGCGTTTCATGTGTATGGAGGTTCAGTCTAATAGGTCTGTGTCTCTAGCATCAATTTAGAAGGATCCTCCTGAGAAATAATCTCACACACGACGTTCTTCACACTCAACGTTTATTATAAACTTGGCCTTTCACGTCTTCAGAACTCGCACCAAGTCCCGTTCACCCATCACCCCCTGTGCTCGCTGACCTACATTGGCTCCCGGTTAAGCAACGCCTCGATTTTAAAATTGTCATCCTTGTTTTCAAATCCCTCCATGGCCTCGGCCCCCTCCCTATCTCTGTAATCTCCTCCAGCTCCACAACCCCCCGAGATATCTGCGCTCCTTTAATTCTGGCCTCTTGAGCATCCTCGATTTTAATCGCTCCACCATTGGCGGCCGTGCCTTCTGTTGCCTAGGCCCCAAGCTCTGGAATTCCCTGCCTAAACCTCTCTGCCTCTCTATCTCCCTCTCCGCTTTTAAGATGCTCCTTAAATCATAGAAACATAGAAGATAGGAGCAGGAGTAGGCCGTTCGGCCCCTCGACCCTGTTCCGCCATTTAATGAGATCATGGCTGATCATCCAAATTCAGTACCCTGTCCCTGCTTTCTCCCCATATCCCTTGATCCCTTTAGCCTTAAGAAATATATCTAACTCCTTCTTGAATATATTTAATGAATTGGCCTCTACTGCCTTCTGTGGTAGAGAATTCCACAGGTTCACCACTCTCTGGGTGAAGAAATTCCTCCTCATCTCAGTCCTAAATGGCTTACCCCTTATCCTTAGACTGTGACCCCTGGTTCTGGACTCCCCCGCCATCGGGAACATCCTTCCTGCATCTAGTCTGTCTAGTCCTGTTAGAATTTTATAAGTTTCAATGAGATCCCCTCTCATTCTTCTAAACTCCAGCGAATATAAGCCTAATCGACCCAATCTCTCTTCATACGTCATTCCTGCCATCCCAGGTATCAGTCTGGTGAATCTTCGCTGCACTTCCTCCATGGCAAGAACATCCTTCCTCAGATAAGGCAACCAAAACTGCACACAATACTCAAGGTGTGGTCTCACCAAGGCCCTGTACAACTGCAGCAAGACATCCTTGCTCCTGTACTCGAATCCTCTCGCTATGAAGGCCAACATACCATTTGCCTTCTTAACCGCCTGCTGGACCTGCATGCTTACCTTCAGTGACTGGTACACAAGGACACCCAGGTCTCGTTGCACTTCCCCTTTTCCCAATCTATTGCCGTTCAGATAATAATTTGTCTTCCTGTTTTTGCCACCAAAGTGGATAACCTCGCATTTATCCACATTATACTGCATCTGCCATGCATCTGCCCAATCACCCAACCTGTCCAAATCATACTGGAGTTTCTCTGCATCCTCCTCACAGCACACACACCCACCCAGCTTTGTGTCGTCTGCAAACTTGGAGATATTACATCTAGTTCCCTCGACTAGATCATTAATATATATTGTGAATAGCTGGGGTCCTAGCACCGATCCCTGCGGTACCCCACTAGTCACTGCCTGCCACTCGGAAAAAGACCCGTTTATTCCAACTCTTTGCTTCCTGTCTGCCAACCAGTTCTCTATCCAAGTCAGTACCTTACCCCCAATCCCATGTGATTTAACTTTGCACGCTAATCTCTTATGCGGGACCTTATCAAAAGCCTTCTGAAAGTCCAAATGCACCACATCCACTGGTTCTCCCTTATCTATTCTACCAGTTACATCCTCAAAAAATTCCAGTAGATTAGTCAAGCATGATTTACCTTTTGTAAATCCATGTTGACTTTGTCCGATCCTGTCACAGTTTTCCAAATGCTCTGCTATTACATCTTTTATAATGGACTCTAGCATTTTCCCCACTATCGATGTCAGGCTTACCGGTCTATAATTCCCCGTTTTCTCTCTACCACCTTTTTTAAATAGTGGGGTTACATTAGCTACCCTCCAATCCATGGGAACTGTGCCAGATTCTATAGAATTTTGGAAGATGACCAGCAATGCATCTACTATTTCTAGGGCCACTTCCTTAAGTACCCTAGGATGTAGATTATCAGGCCTTGGGGATTTATCGGCCTTCAATCCCGTCAATTTCCCTAACACCATTTCCCTACAAATACTGATTTAATTCAATTCCTCCCTCTCATTAGACCCTCTGTTCCCCAACACCTCTGGGAGGTTATTTGTGTCCTCCTTTGTGAAGACAGAACCAAAGTATGTATTTAATTCGTCAGCCATTTCTTTGTTCCCCATTATAAATTCCCCTGATTCTGACTGCAAGGGAACTATGCTTGACTTCACCAATCTTTTTCTCTTCACATATCTATAGAAGCTTTTACAGTCAGATTTTATGTTCCCTGCAAGCTTACTCTCATACTCTATTTTCCCCCTCTTAATTAATCCCTTTGTCCTCCTTTGCTGAATCCTAAACTGTTCCCAATCCTCAGGTTTGCTGCTTCTTCTGGCCAATTTATATGTCCTCTCCTTGGATCTTATGCTATCCCTAATTTTCCTTGTTAGCCACGGTTGAGTCACCTTTTTTGTTTTATTTTTATGCCAAACAGGGATGAACAAATTCTGTAGTTCATCCATACGATCTTTAAATGTTTGCTATTGCCTATCCACCGTCAACCCTTTAAGTAACGTTCCCCAATCCATCCTAGCCAACTCGCGCCTCATACCATCGTAGTTTCCTTTATTTAAATTCAGGACCCTAGTCTCTGAGTCAACTACTTCACTCTCCATCTTAATGAAGAATTCTATCATATTATGATCGCTCCTCCCCAAGGGGCCTCGCACAACAAGATTGCTAATTAATCCTTTCTCATTACATAAAATTACAGTCTAAGATGGCCTAATCTCTAGTTGGTTCCTCGACATATTGGTCCAGGAAACCATCCCGTACACACTCTAGGAATTCCTCCTCCACAGTATTGTTACTAATTTGGTTAGCCCAATCTATATGTAGATTAAAGTCACCCATGATAACTGCTGTGCCCTTATTGCATGCGTCTCTAATTTCCCGTTTAATGCCATCCCCAACCTCAGCATTACTGTTTGGGGGTCTGTATACAACTCCCACTTACGTTTTCTGCCCCTTGGTATTTCTCAGCTCTACCCATACAGATTCCACATCATCAGAGCTAATATCCTTCCTTACTATTGTGTTAATCTCCTCTTTAACCAGCAATGCTACCCTACCTCCTTTTCCTTTTTGTCTGTCCTTCCTGAATATTGAATACCCCTGGATGTTGAATTCCCAGCCTTGGTCACCCTGGAGCCATGTCTCCGTAACCCCAATTATATCATATCCGTTTACATCTATTTGCACAGCTAATTCATCCACCTTATTACGAATGCTCCTCGCATTAAGACACAAAGCCTTCAGGCTTGTTTTTTTAACACTCTTAGTCCTTTTAGAATTATTATTTACTGTAGCCCTGTTTGATTTACACCCTTGATTTCTCTGCCTTCCACTTTTGCTTTTTTCCTTCCTGTCTTTTGTTTCTATCCTCGCTTCCCTTTCCTCTGTCTCCCTGCACAGGTTTCCAACCCCCTGCCATTTTAGTTTAAACCCTCCCCAACAGCACTAGCAAACACTCCCCCTAAGACATCGGTCCCGGTCCTGCCCAGGTGCAAACCGTCCAGTTTGTACTGGTCCCACCTCCCCCAGAACCGGTTCCAATGTCCCAGGAATTTGAATCCCTCCCCCTTGCACCATTCCTCTAGCCACGTATTCATCTGAAATATCCTTCTATTTCTACTCTGACCAGCACGTGGTACTGGTAGAAATCCTGAGATTACTACCTTTGTGGTCCTATTTTTTAATTTACCCCCTAACTCCCTATATTCAGCTTTTAGGACCTCATCCCGTTTTTTACCTATATCGTTGGTACCTATATGCACCACGACAACTGGCTGTTCACCCTCCCCCTCCAGAATGCCCTACCTCTTTGAACGAGCATTTAGTCATCTGCACTAATTTCTCCTTATGTGGCTCGGTGTCAAATCTTGTCTGATAACGCTCCTATGAAGCGCCTAGGGATGATTTATTAAGTTAAAGGCGCTGTATAATTTCAAGTTGTTGTTGTATCATGTACACACGATGTTAAAACCTGTTACATAAAAAATCTGCGGATAAAATTAGCTGCCCAAATACTAATTCATAAAGGAGATGGATATATCTGATTGGCTAAACTACTTCCTCCTAATAGGCTGGTGACCTAATTCTTTCCAATAGTTGTCATCCTTAAAGTCCAAGGATGGAAATTGCTGATGTTATTTGTACGAATGCTTAAAGCACGTGTATCAAATTCCAACCTCTGCTATTTTAACAGAGATGTCAACCCAATTATATTTGCAGTATTTAACCTCATTCTGCCACCCATTTAAACACACATCATTGCATTTACCCAGCCAATCGAATGATGCTAATTCATTACCACTTGCGGTCTAGCAATCCGATCCAGACGTAAAACGGGTGGCGCAAGATCCAAACTGGTGGGAGGCGCGCGCGCGCAAGCATTCAATCCACGCCAAAAGTGCACCACCCGCCATATTGGATCGTAAGTCCAGGGCGTGAGTTGGAAAATTAAAAAGCTTCATTAAAATATTTTATCCTCTTGCTGTAGGATGCTTTTGTGATATTGGTCTTGACTCGGCACATAGTCATAACGGCACAGAAGGAGGTCATCCGGCCCATCGAGTCTGTGCCGGCTCTCTGTAGATCAATCCAGTCAGTCCCATTCCTCCCGCTCTATCCCTGTAGCCCTGCAAGTTTATTTCCCTCAAGTGCCTCTCCAGTCTCCCCTTGAAAACATCGAGTGTCTCCACTTCCACCACTTCCATCGGCAGCGAGTTCCAGGTCCTCCCCACTCGCTGCGTAAAAAAGTATTTCCTCACATCCCCCCTGTATCTCTTGCCCATGATAAACTCGCTCAGCTACTCGTGGCGCTAAGAGGCAGCAGAGACCCTCCAGCCGCGATATTTAAAGGGCTCCTCCGCTATACGCAGGTTAGTTGCTGGCTCGTCCTTTCGGGCTGCTGGTTGAACTCTGGCCATTGTTTCAGCCTATTTTTCTGCCTTCCACAATTGATTTCAGCTAACAACTCTTTGCCGGTGCCGGACTGCTTTTGTCTGCCTTCAAAGCAGTTTCAGTGCCGCCATGGGTTGTCCGGTAGGGCTTCCTTTGGGTCTGGAGGACAAAGGGAGGAGCAGACAAGAAGACAGGAGAGAGCAGGAGCAGCTGGGAGGAGAGGGAGGAGGCGGAGGGCACTGTGCAGGAGGCCAGACCCACAGCGGGTCTCGGGGGAGCATTTCTCCTACCTCAACATCACTGAGGAGCAATGTGTGAGGTTCCTGCCCTTCACCAAGGAGATTGTCACCGAGCGACAGTCACCTGCTGCAGACTGGGTATTCTATGGCGAGTGTCTCACCTCCTGACTCCCCAAAGCCTTTCCACCATCTACAAGGCACAAGTCAGGAGTGTGATGGGATACTCTCCACTTGCCTGGATGAGTGCAGCTCCAACAACACTCAAGAAGCTCGACATCATCCAGGACAAAGCAGCCCGCTTGATTGGCACCCCATCCACCACCTTAAACATTCACTCCCTCCACCACCGGCGCACCGTGGCTGCAGTGTGTACCATCTACAAGATGCACTGCAGCAACTCGCCAAGGTTTCTTCGGCAGCAACTCCCAAACCTGCGACCTCTTCCACCTAGAAGGACAAGGGCAGCAGGCGTATGGGAACACCACCACCTCCAAGTTCCCCTCCAAGTCACACACCATCCTGGCTTGGAAATATATCGGCCGTTCCTTCATCGTCGCTGGGTCAAAATCCTGGAACGCCCTCCCTAACAGCACTCCCCAGTCAGAGATTTGGTTTTGCAGGGGGACGGGATCCTCTTGGGAACCCTCTGACTGTGCGGACGCACGGATTTTTGCAGATCAATCGGCACCCACCTCGACTTCGCTGATGACGAACAACAACAACATCTTGCATTTCTATAGCGCCTTTAACTCAGTAAAATGTCCCAAGGCGCTTCACAGGAGCGATTATCAAACAAAATTTGACACCGAGACACATAAGGAGAAATTAGGGCAGATGACCAAAAGCTTGGTCAAAGAGGTAGGTTTTAAGTCTTAAAGGAGGAAAGAGAGGCGGAGAGATTTAGGGAGGGAATTCCCGAGCTCAGGGCCTTGGCAGCTGAAGACACGGCCACCAGTGGTGGAGCGATTAAAATCGGGGATGCGCAAGAGGCCAGAATTAGAGGAGTGCAGAGATCTCGGGGGGTTGTGGGGCAGGAGGAGATTAGTGAGGGGCGAGGCCATGGAGAGATTTGAAAACCAGGATGAGAATTTTGAAATCGAGGCGTTGCTTAACCGGGAGCCAATGTAGGTCAGCGAGCACAGGGGAGATGGGCGAATGGGACTTGGTGCGAGTTAGGACACGGGCAGCAGAGTTTGGACACGGGCAGCAGAGTTTTTGATGAGCTCAAGTTTATGGAGAGTGCAACACAGGAGGTCGACCAGGAGTGCGTTGGAATAGTCAAGTCTGGAGGTAACGAAGGCAGGGATGAGGGTTTCAGCAGCAGATGAGCTGAGGCAGGGGCGGAGTCGGACGATGTTACGGAGGTGGAAGGAGGCGGTCTTGGCGATGGCGCGGATATGTGTTCGGAAGCTCAGCGCGGGGTCAGATACGACAGAAGATCCACAGGGACCAGTGGTGCAGAGATAAAGTGCGTTAGGCCGAGAGCTCAGCCTGCCAGGACTGACCAGCGGTGGTCGGTTATGGGGTTTTGGATCCACTGGGGGTTGCTGATGGGAATTGCCCCCACGGTTTGCACTGCCCTGAGAAGGCGCATACAAGTTCCCCGAGCCAGCACGCCCAGTGCAGACTCTTGCTTGAGGGGAGATCAGATTGGAGAGTTGGGTAGGGGCTACCTGGGAGCCAAATTGCGACTCTCCTAATTTTCCTAGAATCTTACAGCACAGAAGGAGGCTGTTCGGCTCTCCGTGTCTGTGCCGGCTCTCTGATAGAGCTACCGTCTCCCCGACCCTTTCCCCACAGCCCTGCAAATTTTTCCTTTTCAAGTATTTATCCAATTCCCTGTTTGAAAGTTACTATTGAATCTGCTTCCACTGCCCTTTCAGGCAGTGCGTTCCAGATCACAACAACTCGCTGCTTAAAAAATTATTCTCCTCATCTCCCCCTCTGATTCTTTGGCCAATTACCTTAAATCTGTGTCCTCTGGTTACCGAACCCCCTGCCAGTGGAAACACTTTCCTTATTTACTCTATCAAAACCCTTCATAATTTTGAAGGGTTTTGATGGGAACAGGAAAATAGCAACAGGAGTCGGCCATTCAGCCCCTCGAGCCTGCTCCACCATTCAGTGAGATCGTGGCTGATCTGCGACCTAACTCCATTTCCCCACCTTTGCCCATATCCCTTAATACCTTTGGTTGACAAAAATCTATCAATCTCAGATTTAAAATTAACAATTGATCAATTGCCGTTTGAGGAGGAGAGTCCCAAACTTCTGCCACCCTTTGTGTGTAGAAGTGTTTCCTAACTTCACTCCTGAAAGGTCTGTCTCTAATTTTTAGACCATGCCCCCTAGTCCTAGACTCCCCAACCAGTGGAAGTAGTTTCTCTCTCTCTACCCTATCTGTTCCCCTTAATAAGAACATAAGAACATAAGAAATAGGAGCAGGAGTAGGCCATACGGCCCCTCGAGCCTGCTCCGCCATTCAATAAGATCATGGCTGATCTTCGACCTCAACTCCACTTTCCCGCCCGATCTCCACATCCCTCGATTCCCCTAGAGTCCAAAAATCTATCGATCTCAGCCTTGAATATACTCAACGACTCAGCATCCACAGCCCTCTGGGGCAGAGAATTCCAAATATTCACAACCCTCTGAGTGAAGAAATTCCTCCTCATCTCGGTCTTAAATGGCCGACCCCTTATCCTGAGTCTATGCCCCCCTAGTTCTAGACTCTCCAGCGAGGGGAAACAACCTCTCGGCATCGACCCTGTCAATCCCCCTCACTATCTTATATGTTTCAATGATATCTTGAAAACTTTGATCAAATTACCCCTTAACCTTCTAACTTCTAGGGAATTTTATACAACCCTAGTTTGTGTAATCGCTCCTCGTAATTTAACCCTTGGAGTCCGGGTATCATTCTGGTAAACTTACGCTGCACTCCCTCCAAGGCCAATATATAGAGTAAAGAAGGAGAAAATAATCACTGATAAATTGGAAGGACTTTGTGATGAGCTAATTTCCATGCCTGGTTGTCCATTCTACCCTCCCCATCCAGCAAGGGGATGTTACCTCAGACAAGTTCCCTCATACACTACCAGACCTCCTGTTCAGCAAGTTCCACTACACCGGGAAATATTTCTAAATTATATCTCAGTTCTAAAATGCCAACTGGAGGCCAATCGATACTCCATTCTGACTTTTAATGGCACCTTTCACTTCATCAAATGTCCAAAGGCACTTCACAGGGGGTGTGCAGGATCCGGAAAGAAAGAACGTGTATTTCTATAGCGCCTTTCACGACCTCAGGACGTCCCAAAGCGCTCTACAGCCAATGAAGTACTTTTTGAAGTGTAGTCGCTGTTGTAATGCAGGAAACGCGGCAGCCAATTTGCGCACAGCAAGCTCCCACAAACAGCAATGTGATAATGACCAGTGAATCTGTTTTTGAGTGATGTTGATTCAGGGATAAATATTGGCCAGGTCACCGGGGATAACTCCCCTGCTCTTTTACGTCCACCTGAGAGAGCAGACAGGGCCTCGGTTTAACGTCTCATCCGAAAGACGGCACCTCCGACAGTGCGGCACTCCCTCGGTACTGCACTGGGAGTGTCAGCCTAGATTTTGTACTCAAGTCCATGGAGTGAGATTTGAACCCACAATCGTCTGATTCAGAAGTGAGAGCGCTACCATCAATACCAATATCACGGCTAACACCCATCATGTCTGCACAGCTATCATCGAGTGAGCCAGAGTGCAGGTACTTGCTGCTCATGCTATGAACACTATAATACAGTAGCTGTTGGACAAAAGTTACAAAAATAACATTTGACAATTTAACTTGTTTAAGCACCGCACAATTTTCTAACAGTGTCAAAGAAGCCAGGCAAGTTGTCATATAATTAATTTTCCATTTAATCTCTGGAGAAACCTCGGCACAATGCTTCCAGTATGTCTTGTATTGATATAACTTAGAGGAAGAAATATTATTTGCCAAATATTTCATTTCCACTCCAAAATTTTAACTTTTAAAAGTTGATTCACTTGGCACAACTCACTGGATCTGATAATATATTGCAGGAATTCTGAATGGAAAGTAGGTTGCTGGTCTACTGTTAACCTCAACCTCCTGATTCAAACACACGCAATATGGGGTATATTTTCCATTTTGCTTCGTCTTTGACATCTGCTGAAAGAATGAGAGGGTTTGGGAAATCCACATCACTGGATATCTGCCCATATGTGCAATGGTTTACCCCCAGATTGAACCTGGGGGTCATCATTGACCAGAAACTTAACTGGACTAGCCACATAAATACTGTGGCTACAAGAGCAGATCAGAGGCTGGGTATTCTGCGGCGAGTGACTCACCTCCTGACTCCCCAAAGCCTTTCCACCATCTACAAGGCACAAGTCAGGAGTGTGATGGAATACTCTCCACTTGCCTGGATGAGTGCAGCTCCAACAACACTCAAGAAGCCTTGAGCACCTTCACCACACGGACTGCAGCGGTTCAAGAAGGCGGCTCACCACCACCTTCTCGAGGGCAATTAGGGATGGGCAATAAATGCTGGCCTTGCCAGCGACGCCCACATCCCAGGAATGAATACATTTTTTAAAAACGCATCATTTTCCAATCAGCTTTTTAGGCCAACCCAAAGTGTTATTGCAAGAAATGGGCGAGAGCTTCATTTAAATAGTTAAATCTATTGTCATGTATGTAATCTCTCTGTCATCTCCTCCAGCCCTACAACCCTCCGAGATCTCTGCGCTCCTCCAATTCTGGCCTTTTGCGCATCCCTGATTTTAATCGCTCCACCATTGGCGGCCGTGCCTTCAGCTGCCTGGGCCCTAAGCTCTGGAATTCGCTCCCTAAACCTCTCTACCTCTCTCTCCTCCTTTAAGACGCTCCTTAAAACCTCCCTCTTTGACCAAGCTTTTGGTCACCTGCCCTAATTTCTCCGTATGTGGCTCGGTGTCAAATGTTGTCTGATAATCGCTCCTGTGAAGCATCTTGGGACGTTTTACTACATTAAAGGTGCTAGAGAAATGCAAGTTGTTGTTGTAATGAATGCACAGTGGGATTATCCATCTGTTTAGAGCAGGTCTTGTGTGTATTCTTCTCACCCACCTGGAGTGAGCGAAAAGGGAAGTTCCATTTGCAACAAAGCTAGAAGGGGCAGAAACACTTTTTTGTGTCATTTTTGAATTGTTCTAGTATGTTTTCAGTACATTTTTAAAAAACCATTTGTTTTTTTTTTCTCAAAGTTTTTTTTTGTGTTTTTAAAAAATTATTTTGGGAATTTTTTTTCAGTACACATTGATGGTGAAAACAGTACAAGATGGTTCCTGGGCTGGCAGCTCTCTGAGGAGCTCCTTTGCTGTGCAACTCTTCATAGCTAGTGAGCAAAAGTTACAAAATAACTTCTGGCAATTTAACTTGTTTAAGCACCACACAGTTTTCTAACAGTGTCAAAGAAGCAAAGCCAGTGGTCAGTCTTGCGATGTAACCAGGCCTATGTAACTTGAGCTTCCCTGTGTCCATTCATAAGAACATAAGAATTAGGAGCAGGAGTCGGCCATTCGGCCCCTCGAGCCTGCTCCGCCATTCAATAAGATCATGGCTGATCTTTGACCTCAACTTCACTGTCCTGCCCGATCCCCATATCCCTTGATTTTTCTAGAGTCCAAAAATCTATCGATCTCAGCCTTGAATATACTCAATGAGTCAGCATCCACAGCCCTCTGGGGCAGAGAATTGTGGTAGATAGCGTGTGCGTTTTGGCTGCTGCTCCAGACCTGAACCCATCACTACGCTCCTTTAAATCCTACCTCTTTGTCACCTGTCCTAATATCTCCTTATGTGGCTCGGTGTCAAAATCTGTCTGACAATCGCTCCTGTGAAGCGCCTTGGGACGCTTTACTACGTCAAAGGCGCTATATAAATGCAATTTGTTCTTGTTGTTGAAACAGTGTGGGCGGACTATTTAATGCAAAATCGTCAGAAAGCTGACTGTAATTCAAGAATTTACAAGAGTTCAGCAGTGTACCAAGAAAAGGCAATTAAAATAAAAACATTCACAGGAGCTCTGGCAGTAACAAGGCTTCTAATTGTAAGCTGCAAAGTCCTGTTCAGAGAATCTTGCAGCACAGAAGGAGGCCATTCGGCCCATCGCACCCGAGCCGGCTCTTTGAAAGAGCTCTCCCATTGGTCGCACTCCCCCTGCTCTTTCCCCATAGCTCTGTTGTAACCAATACAAGTTAAACTTAGCAATGGGTGATGGTATTAAACTGCCACTAATAGAATTTGTCGTGACTAAAAAGTGATACCAGATCAAGGAAGGCATTCCAATGAGATGAGCAGGCACCAGAGCGAGACTATCTGCACGTACCATAATGCTATCAAACGTATCTGCAGGTCCAGGCACACATACCTGGCAAAGCCAAAGGACAAGGGCTGCAGACTGGTTTAATAGTTAGAATCATAGAATGACACAGCACAGAAGGAGGCCACTCGGCCCATTGTGCCTGTGCCGGCTCTTTGAAACAACTATCCAATTCGTCCCACTCCCCCCGCTCTTTCCCCGTGGCCCTACAAATTTTTCCTTTGTTGCTGTTTGTGGGAGCTTGCTGTGCGCAAATTGGCTGCCTAGTTTCCTACATTACCACAGTGACTACACTTCAAACAGTACTTCATTGGCTGTGAAGCGCTTTGGGATGTCCTGAGGTCGTGAAAGGCGCTATAGAAATGTAGGTCTTTCTTTTTTTAACAAGTATTTATCCAATTCCCCTTTGATAGTTATTATTGAATCTGCTTCCGCCGCCCTTCAGTGCGTTCCAGATCATAACGGCTCGCTGCGTAATTTTTTTCCCCCTCGTGTCGCCTCTGGCTCTTTTGTCAATTACCTAAATCTGTGTCGTCTGGTTACCGACCCTTTCTGCTGTTGAGCCATTGCTAGAGGGAGACCTATTCCCAAACGGGTGCTGTAGGAATGCTCCTGCCCCTGACAGGCAAGGTCACCACAACCACCAACTTCCTGCTTTTGCCTCCTTCTAGACCAGCGAACCGATCCTCTTACAGCACGGGGCCAACATGTTGCCCACACGCATGGATGATTGATGCATTGATCAGTGCTTTCATCTCAACAACAACAACTTGTATTGATACAGCGCCATTAACGTAGTAAAACGTCCCAAGGCGCTTCACAGGAGCGATTATCAAACAAAATTTGACACCGAGCCACATGGGATATTAGGATAGATGGCCAAAGAGGTAGGTTTTAAGAAAGAAAGACTTGCATTTCTACAGCGTCTTTCACGACCACCAGACGTCTCAAAGCGCTTTACAGCCAATGAAGTACTTTTGAAGTGTAGTCACTGTTGTAATGTGGGAAACGCGGCAGCCAATTAGTGCACAGCAAGCTCCCACAAACAGCGATGTGATAATGACCAGATAATCTGTTTTTGTTATGTTGGTTGAGGGATAAATATTGGCCCAGGACACCGGGGAGAACTCCCCTAATTTTCTTTGAAATAGAGCTGTGGGATCTTTTACGTCCATCTGAAAAAGCAGACAGGGCCTCGGTTTAACATCTCACCTGAAAGACGGCACCTCCGACAGTGCAGCACTCCCTCAGTACTGCACTGGGAGTGTCAGCCTAGATTTATATGCTCAAGTCTTTTGGAGTGGGACTTTAACCCACGACCTCCTGACTCCGAGGCGAGTGTGCTACCCACTGAGCCACGGCTGACACACTCAGGTGTGTCTTAAAGGAGGCAGAGAGGTTTAGGGAGGGAATTCATGGGCTTAGGACCCATGCAGTTGAAGGCACAGCTGCCAATGATGGAGCGATGAAAATCAGGAATACACAACAGACTGAAGTGTCGCCGAGATTTTGTGCTCAAGTCCTGGAGTGGAGCTGTGAACCCACAACCTTCTGAGCCAGTGGCAAGAGTCTTCCTACTGAGCCAAGGCTGGCCAAGCCCTGCCCGCACTCGGACCATGGCTGCTTGGTAAGAATGTTACTTTCTAAGCCAAGATGGATGTGGTTTTTCCTGTTCCTTATCCTTTTGCATCGAGGCATTAAAAGAGGTGAATTGGGACCAAGTGCTAGTAGTTTACAAGAGCCTGAAGGCTTTTTGCGGTTATGACTGCGTTGAGGTTTTTTTTTTTTGCTTTTACTGTAACTTGTGTGTGTGTGCTTTTTTTGAAAAGCTTGAAGTAAATAAAAATCAGTTTACTGCACCTCATTTACATTTTGAATCTCTATTAAAATCTGACAGGTGAAGCACACAGACAGAAGGAATTATTTGCAGCATTGCATGTCAGCTAAATGGTTAATTTCTCAATATGATGGTGTGATGGTAGAAGTGGACTTATTCTTTCAAATCTACTTTCGTAGAATGATGCAGTACAGAAGGAGGCCGTTCGGCCCGTCGTGCCTGTGCCGGCTCTTTGAACAAGCTCTCCAATTAGTCCCACTTCCCCCCTGCTCTTTCCCCACAGCCCTGCAAATTTTTCCCCTTCAAGTATTTATCCAATTCCCCTTTTGAAAGTGACTATTGAATCTGCTTCCACCGCACTTTCAGGCAGCGCGTTCCAGATCACCACAACTCGCTGTGTCGAAAAATTTCTCCTCATCTCGCTTCTGGTTCTTTTGGCAATCACCTTAAATAGAGTCATAGAATAGTACAGCACAGAAGGAGGTCATTGGGTCCATCGATTCTGCGCCGGCTCTTTCGAAGAATCGACATCCTCTGGTTACCGACCCATCGGCCACTGGAAATAGTTTCTCCTTATTCACTCCATCAAAACTGTGGATGATTTTGAACACCTCTATCAAATCTCCTCTTAACAATCATCTGTAAAATCTATAACCCTCCATTCCACAGTAAAGGGGAATGACAAAACAATGTCCCCTCTAATTTTCTGGGAGGGTGCACGGCCCATTCAAATTTCCGCGGGTTTTTTTTTTCCATTATAAAGCCGGCAAGCGGCCTGCACGGGACCTCTGCGCGGCTTAACGGGAACATTGGTGACAAATACCCCTCTCAGTTTGCATTGAGACTTTGCTAACCAGTAATATTCGCTCTCTTGCTCCTCACCCCTTGTCACTCTCACTCGACTGGCTTTGGCCCCAGAATCTGTACAATGCCCCAGTTCTTGAACCCAACGACTAAACTAGAAACGAATCATCAACGCCAGAGAGCTGACAGAGAATTTAGTTTTGCCAGTACGATTTTAAAAATACATCTTATCCAAATATTATTGAGCAAAGCTTGGCCACAGCACATTCCACTGAACAATATAAATCTCTTTCCACGATGGCTTAAGCTGCCTTTAAATATCTTAGCAGCGCAAAGGTGAGCTAACTTAGGCATGGGGGGGGGGCGGGGGGATGCACCCATTGCAATGGTGAGTTATTTTATTAGTTTTTTTTTTACAGGATGTGGGCGTCGCTGGCAAGGCCCAGCATTTATTGCCCATCCCTAACTGCCCTTGAGAAGGTGGTGGTGAGCCGCCTTCTTGAACCGCTGCAGTCCGTGTGGTGAAGGTGCTCCCACAGCGCTGACTTTGTCGTAGCGGTTTGGTACAACTGAGTGTCTCGCTAGGCCATTTCAGAGTCAACCACATTGCTGTGGGTCTGGAGTCACATATAGGTCAGACCGGGTAAGGACGGCAGATTTCCTTCCCTAAAGGACATTCGTGAACCAGATGGGTTTTTATGACATTCCAGTAGTTTCATGGTCACCATTACTGATACTAGCTTTTTATTCCAGATTTATTTAATTAATTGAATTTAAATTCCCCAGCTGCCGTGGTGGGATTTGAACTCACGTCTCTGGGATCATTAGTCTAGGTCTAGGTCTACTGGATTACTAGTACCAGTAACATAACCACTATGCTACCGTAATATTAAAAGTCAACCTTTGCCTGCCTTCTCCACTGCTTTTCGGTGGAATGGGGCAGGAGCGGGACAAAAATTGGGCGGGGGATGGGGTGGCGGGGGATGCGGAGTCCTGTGACATGATTAGGATCCATCCGCCAATTTCGCGCGAGTCAGTGATACCGCCGCCTGCTTCCTAAACCCACCCACAAATCATGGGTGTCACAGGCTGGGGAAACGGCCAGTTCCAGCGGTATTAAAGGGGCACTCACCTGCTATAATCTAAATCGCGGCAAAGACCTCGGCAGACATCTTGCTTACATAGTATTGCCAGCACAGAAACAGGCCATTCGGTCCAACTGGTTTATGCTCCACACCAGACTCCTCTCACCCCTCTTCATCTCACCCCATCACCATATCCCTCTATTCCTTTCTCCCTCATGTGCTTATCTAGCTTTTCCTTAAATGCATCTGTGCTATTGGCCTCAACCACTCCCTGTGGTAGCGAGTTCCACATTCTCACCACTCTCTGGGTAAAGAAGTTTCTCCCGAATTCCCTATTGGATTTATTAGTGACCATCTTATATTGATGGCCCCTTGTTCTGGTCTCACCCACAAGTGGAAACATCTTCTCTACATCTACCCTCTCAAACCCTTTCATAATTTTAAAGACCTCTATCAGTTCACCCCACAGCCTTCCCTTTTTCAAGAGAAAAGAGCCCCAGCCTGCTCAGCCTTTCCTGATAGTTATAACCTCTCAGTTATCAATCTTGTAAATATTTTTTTGCACCTTCTCCAGTGCCTCTAGATCCTTTTTATAATATGGAGACTAGAACTGTGCACAGTAACTCCAAGTGTGGTCTAACCAGGGTTCGATACAAGTTTAACACAACTTTGCTGCTTTTCAATTCTATTCCTCTAGAAATGAACCCCAGCGCTTGGTTTACATTTTTTTATGGCCTTGTTAAGTGGCATCGCTACTTTTAGTGATTTGTGTATCTGTACCCTCAGATCCCTCTGCTCCTCCACTCCATTTACACTCTTATTGTCCAAGGAGTATGTGGCCTCCTCATTCCTCGTATCCACCGTGCCCTTGCCTCATGAGTCCTCTCAGGGACTCCTGCTCTGTGGTCGCACTACACTGCAGGCAGATCCACGGGTGGACTACAGCCCTCACTGACTACTGCTCATGGTCTACAGAGCAGCAGTGATACCCGCCCTGCTGTATGCCTCAGAGACATGGACCATATACAGCAGGCACCTCAAAGCACCTGGAGAGGTACCACCAACGCTGCCTCCGCAAGATCCTGCAAATCCATTGGCAGGATAGGCGCACCAACGTCAGTGTTCTCGCTCAGGCCAACATCCTCAGCATCGAAGCTTTGACCACGCTCGATCAGCTCCGATGGACGGATCACATCGTCCCCATGCCCGATACGAGACTCCCAAAACAAGCGCTCTACTCGGAGCTCCGGCACGGCAAGAGAGCCCCAGGTGGGCAGAGGAAACGCTTCAAGGACACCCTCAAAGCCTCCTTGGAAAAAGTGCAACATCCCCACCGACACCTGGGAATCCCTGGCCCAAGACCGCACAAAGTGGAGGAGAAGCATCCGGGAAGGCGCCGAGCACCTCGAGTTTCTTCGCCGGGAGCAAGCGGAAGCCAAGCGCAAACAGCGGAAGGAGCGCACATCAACTCAAGCACCCCACCCACCCGCCCCGTCAACCACCGTCTGCCCCACCTGTGACAGAGACTGTAGGTCCCGCATTGGACTCATCAGTCACCTGAGAACTCATTTTTAGTGTGGAAGCAAGTCATCCTCGGTTCCGAGGGACTGCCTAAGAAGAAGACAGCCTTCACTGAGAAGATTATTGGGCCCCGAGATTTAGGTGGGAGGTGGGGAGGGAGTGGGTGGGCAGTTTAGCGGTCGGGAAACCCAGGAGAACCGGTCTCCCTCGGGACCTGCTGAATTAAACGGCAGGACCTGATTATCATTTTTGAAATCTGTTTCCCGGCCACAGCCAGCCAGGTTGAGAGGCTGACTGGCTGTCGGGTGGGTTAGGCCTGCGGCACTAGGCCGCAGCCGAGGAGTGGAGTGGAGGGAGGGAGAGGTCGGAGGTCGGGGGGGGGGGGATATCGACAGGGTGGTGGGGGGGCGGAGCCGGAGAGATCGGGGGTCAGGGCGGACATTGTTGGGGGAGGCGGAAGAGATTATGGGAGGAGAGAAGTTTGCGAGGGAGATATCAGGTGGAGGGGAGATCGCGGGGGGCCCTGGAGGACATCAGGAGGGCATTGGGTCATGGGGAGGGGGTCTGATCGCTGGGGAGATTAACAGGTTTGCTTGGTGGTCTGGAGGAAGCATTCCTGATGCTCTTGGCCCACAAGCACTGCAGGAAAGGCGCTCACCTGTTGCATGCAGTAGTCCTCGCCTCCCTTTAGCTGCCACGTTTCCCGAGGTCTGGGAAACCCGGATGATCGGGGTTAAAGCTGGAACAGAGGAAAAATCTGAGGCACGCAGCCTCATTGAAATATTTAAATGAGCGACACGCCTCCGTTAAAACCGGAAGTGGGCGGGTTCGAGATGGTTTGGAATCGGGTTTGAAATTTTTAAAATTGTAGCTTCCCACCCGACCCAAACCCACCCATCTTTGGGGGTTAAAATTACCCCCTTGGAGTCCTCAAGCATGCCTCCTGCGATGAGAGGGCTGTCCTATGAGGAGGGATTGTGTAGAATGGGCCTGTACTCTCTGGAGTTTAGCAGAATGAGAGGTGATCTCATTGAAACATACAAGATTCTGAGGGGGATTGACAGGGTAGATGCTGAGAGGTTGTTTCCCCTGGCTGGAGAGTCTAGAAATAGGGGGCACAGTCTCAGAATAAGGGGTTGGCCATTTAAGACTGAGATGAGGAGGAATTTCTTCACTCAGAGGGTGGTGAATCTTTGGAATTCTCTGCCCCAGAGGGCTGTGGATGCTCAGTCGTTGAGCATATTCAAGGCAGGGATAGATAGATTTTTGGACTCTTGGGGAATCGAGGGACATGGAGATCGGGCGGGAAAGTGGAGTTGAGGTCGATGATCAGCCATGATCTTATTGAATGGCAGAGCAGGTTCGAGGGGCCATATGGCCGACTCCTGCTCCTATTTCTTACGTTCTTGAACCAATTCATGAACGTCATTGTGCATTACAGCGGTTCAGTAATAATTGTACTCTGGTTTTACCTGCCTTGATGCGGAGATGCCGGTGTTGGACTGGGTGGACAAAATTGAGAGGTCGCACAACACCAGGTTATAGTCCAACAGTTTTATTTGAAATCACAAGCTTTCGGAGCTATCGATTGCTCCTTCCTCAGGTGAAGTAAATTAGATACAGAATCGCCAAAGCATATATAGATAGAAAACAAAGCATGTGTACTTTACAATTGCAGACCAATAAATTAAATCATCCTGACTATCTGCCGAGGTGTGATAAAGTTAATTAAGTCAGCCAGGAAGGTACCACATCAAAGACATAGCAAGATACAACTGAGACAATGAGGTGTAGTCGCAGGGGTTCTAACGTGTCAAAAGCTGCCGTCTGTATGTAAAACGAAAAGCTTTAAAAAAAATTTACTTTTTTACTGTTTTTACTTTTTTACACACCCGCCAACTCAATAGCTGATCAAGACCTTCGATCCAGACCTTCAAAACATCCTACGCGCTCTCATCCCACGTACTCCCCGCGTGGGAGACTTCTACTGCCTCCCAAAGATACACAAAGCCAACACACCCGGACGTCCTATCGTATCAGGCAATGGAACCCTGTGTGAGAACCTCTCTGGATACGTCGAGGGCATTCTGAAACCCATCGTACAGGGAACCCCCAGCTTCTGTCGCGACACTACAGACTTCTTACAGAAACTCAGCACCCACGGACCAGTTGAACCAGGAACACTCCTTGCCACGATGGACGTATCGGCACTCTACACCAGTATCCCCCACGATGACGGCATCGCTGCAACAGCCTCAGTACTCAACATCAACAACAGCCAATCTCCAGACGCCATCCTACAACTCATCCGCTTCATCCTTGACCACAATGTCTTCACCTTCGACAACCATTTTTTTACCCAAACACACGGAACAGCCATGGGGACCAAATTCGCACCCCAATACGCCAACATCTTCATGCACAAGTTCGAGCAAGACTTCTTCGCTGCACAGGACCTCCAGCCAACGCTGTACACCAGATACATCGACGACATTTTCTTCCTTTGGACCCATGGCGAAGGATCACTGAAAAGACTACACGATAACATAAACAAGTTCCATCCCACCATCAAACTCACCATGGACTACTCCTCAGAATCGGTCTCATTCCTGGACACACGAATCTCCATCAAAGACGGACACCTCAGCACTTCACTCTACCGCAAGCCCACGGACAACCTCACGATGCTCCACTTCTCCAGCTTCCACCCTAACCATGTTAAAGAAGCCATCCCCTATGGACAAGCCCTGCGAATACACAGGATCTGCTCAGACGAGGAGGAACGCGATGGACACCTACGGACGCTGAAAAACGCCCTCGTAAGAACGGGATATGACGCTCGACTCATCGATCGACAGTTCCGACGGGCCACAGCGAAAAATCGCATAGACCTCCTCAGAAGGCAAACACGGGACACAACCAACAACTACGTCGTCCAGTACTTCCCCGGAGCGGAGAAACTACGCCATGTTCTTCGCAGCCTTCAACATGTCATCGATGACGACAAACACCTTGCTAAGGCCATCCCCACGCCTCCACTACTTGCCTTCAAACAGCCGCCTAACCTCAGAAGTACCATCGTTCGCAGCAAATTACCCAGCTTTCAGGATAACAGCGACCACGACACCACACAACCCTGCCACGGCAAACTCTGCAAGACATGCCAGATCATCAACACAGATACCACCATCACACGTGAGGACACTACCCACCAGGTACATGGTACATACTCATGTGACTCGGCCAACGTTGTCTACCTCATACGTTGCAGGAAAGAATGCACCGCGGCATGGTACATCGGCGAGACCATGCAGACACTGAGACAACATATGAACGAGCACCGCGCAACAATCGCCAGGCAGGATTGTTACCTCCCAGTCGGGGAACACTTCAGCAGTCAAGGACATTCAGCCTCGGATCTGCGGGTAAGCGTTCTCCAAGGCAACCTTAGAAACACACGACAACGCAAAATCATCGAGCAGAAACTGATAGCCAAGTTCCGCACTCATGAAGACGGTCTCAATCGGGATCTTGGGTTTATGTCACGATACATGACGTGATCCGGACTCGAGTCGTCGTTAGGTTGTTCACAGATGTGATTCCCAGTAAAAAAGTAAAAATTTTCCCAGTAAAAAAGTAAAATTTTTTTAAAGCTTTTCGTTTTACATACAGACGGCAGCTTTTGACACGTTAGAACCCCTGCGACTACACCTCATTGTCTCAGTTGTATCTTGCTATGTCTTTGATGTGGTACCTTCCTGGCTGACTTAATTAACTTTATCACACCTCGGCAGATAGTCAGGATGATTTAATTTATTGGTCTGCAATTGTAAAGTACACATGCTTTGTTTTCTATCTATATATGCTTTGGCGATTCTGTATCTAATTTACTTCACCTGAGGAAGGAGCAATCGATAGCTCCGAAAGCTTGTGATTTCAAATAAAACTGTTGGACTATAACCTGGTGTTGTGCGACCTCTCAATTTTACCTGCCTTCCCAGGGCTGGAGCTTCAATTAGGTTTAGCAGTTTCTTTAAGCAGTGCGGCTGAGACTAAAAGTTCAGCAGAGTGGGGCAGCTTTAGGCACCAGCCCGCATCTCTCCGTTTTGTGCCAATTGATTCAAACTGTGGCCCCTCCCAATAAAACAGCCAGGCTACCGGCGGTGACAAGCCTGTTGCCGGTGATCAGGGAGGCAAATGCCACAATATGAATGAATCCTCGTCAACAACAACAAAGACAACAACAACTTGCATTTCTCCAGCATGACGTTAAATATTAGAGCCAGGCCGTTCAGGAGTGATGTCAGGAAGCACAATGGGTGGTGGAAATCTGGAACTCTCTCCCACAAAAAGGTGTTGAGGCTGGGGGGGGGGGGGGGGCAGAGGGGGGGAGGGGGGCGGTCAATTGAAAATTTCAAAACTGAGTGACATGAATCTGTCATTCATGAAAGAAAGACTTATGAAATAATACTGAGTGGCCTGTGGGTGGCGCTGTCCAGGGAGAGTATAAATACTCGGGCACGGGCCCAGCTTGTGCAGGACATTCTTAACAGGAACTAGTGACGGACACAACTAGACCTCCATGTTGTAAAACAGTTGATTAAAGCTTTGTTTAACGCTTAGACCAAGTGCCTAGTAGTTTTCTTACGTCACTGAGAACGATAGATTTTTGTTGGGCAAGGGTATTAAAGGTTACGCAACCAAGGCGGGTGGATGGAGTTAAGATACGGATCAGCCGTGATCTCACTGAATGGTGGAACAGGCTCGAGGGGCTGAATGGCCTCCTCCCATTCCTAGGTTCCAATGTTCACATTTATAGCGCCTTTAATGGAGCAAAATGTCCCAATTCAATTTTTAAAAAGATCAGTATCTGATCAACGTAAGCACAAAAAAAGTAAACTTTACAGATAAACACAGCGCAATAAATCGAGTTGTCAAAATGGCCTTATCGAAGGAAATTCTTTCTTTGTTTTCTGTGCAGCGTAACAGCCGGAAGGCAAGAGGCAGCACAAATCAGCAGGCAGCCCTTTGCTCGGCAACGCTTTCAAAAGGTTGAATGGTAAGTGAGGCTGTGCTGTAGGACCAGAGCGATAACACCGTAACAATCTCCCGCAAGCTTGCCTTGTTTACTGTTGGGGCTCAGACAGGAATACGATTTGGAAGGAGTACGCAGAATGTTGCTGCTTCTGTTTCCCTGGCGCAATTGTCAACCTTGTATGCATTAATAAAAGGAAAGACTTGCATTTCTATAACGCCTTTCACGACCACCGGACGTCCCAAAGCGCTTTACAGCCAATGGAGTACTTTTTTGAAGTGTAGTCGCTGTTGTAATGTAGGAAACGCAGCAGCCAATTTGCGCACAGCAAGATCCCACAAACTGCAATGTGATAATGACCAGATAACCTGTTTTTTTAGTGATGTTGATTGAAGTATAAATATTGGCCCAAGACACCGGAGAGAACTCCCCTGCTCTTCTTTGGAATAGTGGCCGTGGGATCTTTTACATCCACCTGAGAGGGCAGACGGGGCCCCAGTTTAATGTCTCATCTGAAAGACGGTACCTCTGACAGTGCAGCACTCCCTCAGTACTGCACTGGAGTGTCAACCTAGATTTATGTGCTAAAGTTTCATGGAGTAGGACTTGAACCCACAACCTTCTGACTCAGAAGGTGAGAGTGCCACTCACTGAGCCACAGCTGACTTATCAGCTGACGATGTACTATCGCTGCATATCACACCCTGAAACAGTTACCTATCCTTTGAAATCGTTGCGTGTACGACACATGTGCAACTTCCTGCATCATGCCTGTTGACTGAGGAGATGCATTACTTCTTTTGGAAGCATAAGGTGACACAGGAATCAGACACAAGACTTATAGAGTCAGCTTGCCCAGCATTTATTGAACCAGAAATATTTACAGGCAAGTCCGCATATAAACAGACACGTCTTTAAGCAAAGATGCCGTGATTTCATTCATTAACAATCAGACCTATGGTGCATAACATGCTAACAAGTGATTAATTTCTCTGCTTTATTTCAACATACATATAAACAGCTCTTTAAATGCTCACAGTTCGAACAAATTCATATGTTTATTTTCATTCCCAGGATTAAATAGGTTTGTCCAAAAGCAAAAATCTGAAATAAAAAGAGAAAATGCTGGAAATACTCAGCAGGTCAGGCAGCATCTGTGGAGAGAGAAACAGAGTTAACGTTTCAGGTCGATGACCTTTTGTCAGCACTGGAAAAGGTTAGCGATTTAACAGGTTTTAAGCAAGTACAGAGGCAGGGAAAGGGGGGAGTGGAGGAAAGAACAAAAGGGAAGGTCTGTGATAGGGTGGAAGGCAGGAGAGATTAAATGACAAAAGGGATGATGGTGCGAGGCAAAAGGAGATGGTAATGGGACAAGTAAAGAAACAAAAGATGGGTCTAGAAAAGGTGTAAATGGGAATGGCAGACAATCAGCAGCTGCCGTCCGAAAAAATGGGGGCAGAGGTTATGATTTGAAATTGTTGAACTCGATGTCGAGTCCAGAAGGCTGTAAAGTGCCGAATCGAAAGATGAGATGCTGTTCTTCGAGCTTACGTTGAGCTTCATTGGAACAGTGTAAGAGGCCGAGGACGGAGAGGTCAGAGTAGGAGTGGAGCGGAGAATTAAAGTGACAGGCGACCGGAAGCTCGGGGTCACCCTTACGGACTGAACGGAGGTGTTCAACAAAAGCGATCACCCAATCTGCGTTTGGTCTCCCCAATGTAGAGGAGACCGCATCGCAGAACTTTTTTCCAGTTCTGACGAAAGGTCATCGACCTGAGACGTTGACTCTCTGTTTTCTCTCTCCACAGATGCTGCCTGACCTGCTGAGCGTTTCCAGCATCTTCTCTTTTTATTTTAAACAGTTGTGCACTAGTCTCAACCTGATATTCACTTGAAGGTTCGGGATGTGCACACGGCAGGAAAAAAATCAGCCGTGAAGTGTAACGTGCAAGAAATAAAATTTATAATCAACCAGAATAAAAAGAGATTTGTTCAATTAAATTTGGTAGAGGTGTTCAAAATCGTGAAGGGTTTTGATAGAGTAAATAAGGAGATACTGTTTCCAGTGGCAGAAGGGTCGGTAAGCGGGGGACACAGGTTTAAGATAATTGGTGAAAGAGCCGGGGGGAGATGAGGAGAATTTTTTACGCAGTGAGTTGTTGTGATCTGGAATGTGCTGCCTGAAAGGGTGGTGGAGGCAGATTCAATAATAACTTTCAAAAGGGGACTGGATAAATACTTGAAGGGGAGAAAATTACCGAGCTATGGGGAAAGAGCAGGGGGGAGTGGGACTAATTGGATCGCTCTTTGAAAGAGCCAGCACGGATTCGATGGGCCGAATGGCCTCCTTCTGTGCTGTAATATTCTATGATTCTGTGAAATTTTACCCTCGGCTGATAATCAGTGAAAGGTGAACAACTTATAATGGGTGACACACAAACATGTAATGCGCTACCAACAAAAATAAACTATTCAAAGCAACTACAAAGAATCAAAGTGCTCAAAACTGTCGACCCTACTCTTCACATTTACAAAATAGTTTCTTTGTAAAACACTGAATGTGGTCATTTTTTTTCCTCTTTCACAATAATCTCCGAAATCGCAGGGAATTATTACAATAGGATTTATGATCGATTTTAGATGACGCGTCGTCGTTTTTAACATTAGAATAAATGATAAAACGCGATAAATGTACTTGATTTTATTTCTGAAACCAGCAATCAAAATGCACAACAACAAAAAATCTTAGTTGAAGAACGCTTCACTCCCAGAATAACAAAAAAAAACAGTTCGGACAATGGAATGGAAGATTTTCTTAAATCGTTTTTGGTCTGACTGTGTATGTATAAAGGTTGTTTCAATTCTTGCCCCCCTGGGTTTCCTCATATTTTCTTGTATTATGACCTTTAAGCGGACATATAAGGTGGAGGTGGATCTTTTGTAGGCATCATCACAGCCTCCTCATAGGGCGGCAAAAGGACCTAGAGGTAAAAAAAAAAGACAGTTTATTCAAAGAGAAAAAGAAAGAAAGAAAGAGAGAAAGAAAGAGAGAGAAGAAAAAATGTGTTCCAATCCCCATGTGCTCCACCGCTGTGCCATGCTAATTACCTTGAATGAAAGAAAGTAAAAAAATTTCATTTCTATAGCGCCTTTCACAACCTCAGGATGTCCCAAAGTGCTTTACAGCCAATGAAGTGTAGTCACTGTTGTAATGTGGGAAACGCGGCAGCCAGTTTGTGCACAGCAAGTTCCCACAAACAGCAATGTGATAATGACCAGATAATCTGTTGTATTGATGTTGATTGAGGGATAAATATTGGCCAGGACACCGGGGAGAACTCACCTGCTCTTCTTATAATAGTGGCGTGAGATTTTTTACATCCACCTGAGAGAGCAGACGGGGCCTCGGTTTAACGTCTCATCTGAAAGGCGGCACCTCTGACAGTGCAGCGCTCCCTCAGCCCTGCACTGGAGTGTCAGCCTAGATTTTCACGCTCTAAGTCTCTGGAGTGGGACTTGAACCCACAACCTTCCGACTCTGCGGTGAGAGTGCTACCAACTGAGCCACGGCTGACATGAAGCCTTTATGGTTTTTGAAATTTTTGAATTTTCAGATAGAACTGTTCCTTTTCATCAGTGTGAAAAATGTAACACAAACTAAACTTAAAGATGCCTTTCATAGCCAAGACTGGACATCATTTAAAGTGACAAACAGCACCAATTTCTTTAGTAAGTCAGGTTGAATAGAGCAGTGCTTTTTATAGAGACATATATAAAGGTGATTTATCATTTCTTTTGCACAGCAAATGCCATCACTAAATTTATCTAAGAATGTGTGACCTTTCTGACAAGGCTATGGAAAATAAAATGCATTGATAATCCTCTTAAGTGTAGAGTGGAATCTTAATGGTGTTAAAGTGTTAAAGAACAAGAATAGAGTGGGGGGGGGGGAGTGAAGGTTACTTGCAATATAAATTAACTCTTCCATCTCTATTCCAGTAACATGGTGTAAAATCCCCGTTTCCCGACAAACCAGGGGACAGCTCCACCGATGTATTTTGTAGGTACGTCAAAAAAGCAGCTCCAAAGCATTTTAAAACCCTCTTTTATATCAACAGATTTTTTTTTTGGTTAACTAATTAAAGAGCAGGGCAGTTTTACCCAGTATCCTGTCCAGCATTGCATCAGCTGTGGCTCCGTGGGTAGCACCCTTGCCTCTGAGTCAGAAGGTTGTGGGTTCAAATCCCGCTCCCTAAGATTTGAGCATAAAAATCTAGGCTGACACTCCCTGCTGAGGGAGTGCTGCACTGTCAGAGGCACTGTCTTTTGGATGAGACGTTAAATCGAGATCTCTGCTTGCTCTCTCAGGTGGACATAAAAGAGTCTGCCTCCACCACCCTTTCAGGCAATCCAAGTAACCAGCAGCCAACGCCAGTCTGAATGGTTGCATAGCGATTATGTTACTGGACTAGTAATCCAAGGACTAATGTTCTGATGGGACATGAGTTCAAATCCCCACACCCGCCCCCTAGCAGCTGGGGAATTTAAATTCAGTTAATTCAACAAATCTGGCATTTAAAAACCAAAAGCGAGTATCAGTAATGGTGACTCAGTGTAACTACTGGATTGCTTGTAATAATCCTATCTGGTTCACTTAGGGAAGGAAATCTGCCGCCCTTACCCGGTCTGGCCGATATGTGACTCCAGACCCACAGCAACGTGGTTGACTCTTAACTGCCCTTTGGAGCTGCTTTTGACGTACCTACAAAATACATTGGTGGAGCTGTTCCCCGGTGTTCAAAATCATGAGGGGTCTGGACACAGTAGATAGAGAGAAACTGTTCCCATTGGCGGAAGGGTTGAGAACCAGGGACACAGATTTAAGGTGATTGGCAAAAGAACCAAAGGCGACGTGAAAAAAACCATTTTTAAGCAGCGAGTGGTTAGGATCTGGAATGCACTGCCTGACAGGGTGGTGGAGGCAGACTCTTTTATGTCCATCTGAGAGAGCAGGCAGAGATCTCGATTTAACGTCTCATCCAAAAGACGGCACCTCTGACAGTGCAGCGCTCCCTCAGCACTGCACTGGGAGTGTCAGCCTAGATTTTTATACTCAAATCTTATGGAGTGGGATTTGAACCCACAACCTTCTGACTCAGAGACGAGGGTGCTACCCACTGAGCCACAGCTGCCTCAATGCTGGACAGGATACTGGGTAAAACTGCCCTGCTCTTTAATTAGTTAACCAAAAAAAAAATCTGTTGATATAAAAGAGGGTTTTAAAATGCTTTGTGCAAATGGTATCAATAGTTCATTGTGAAGTGCTGTAAAGTTGATTGAACTTTAATGGCTTCACAAACTCTGCCCAGTTAAGCAGTCTGGAGGTACGTTTCATTAAATGGAAACATTTTTTTAAATCCAATTTCAACCACTGATATATTTACATCTTCCAAAAATCACATTTCAATGTAACGCTCTATTTAAAAACAATTCTAGCCTATCCCACTCCTTGGCATAAAAAATCATTCTGCACTGAATTCTTATTTAGTTGCCAGCATCGAAATAAAGTTTTAGTATGTCTTTAATGGGGCTTAAATACATAGTTACATCGAGGGGCTGAATTTTGCCAGCGCTCAGACGACGGGTTTGGAGGGGGGTCCGTCGTCCCGCTCTGAACCCGCCTCCTTGTGAGTTTCTCCAGGGTCGGCTCGGCCCGCGTGTTGCGGATCCTGGGCTGAGAGGACTGTCCTATGAGGAGAGATTGTGTAGGATGGGCCTATATTCTCGGAGTTTAGAAGAATGAGAGGTGGTCTCATTGAAACATACAAGACTCTGAAGGGGATTGACAGGGTAGATGCTGAGAGGCTGTTTCCCTCTGGCTGGAGAGTCTAGAGCTAGGGGGCATAGACTCAGGATAAGGGGTCGGCCATTGAAGATGAGGAGGAATTTCTTCACTCAGAGGGTTGTGAATCTTTGGAATTCTCTTCCCCAGAGGGCTGTGGATGCTCAGTCGTTGAGTATATTCAAGGCTGAGATCGATAGATTTTTGGACTCTAGGGGAATCGAGGGATATGGGGATCGGGCGGGAAAGTGGAATTGAGGTCGATGATCAGCCATGATCTTATTGAATGTCGAAGCAGGCTCGAGGGGCCGTGTGGCCGACTCCTGCTCCTATTTTTTATGTTCTTAAATGGCGGATCAGGCAATTCTGATAGTTAGCCGGGTAGCTAAAGCAATTGAATCAACATTTTCCCACGTCCAAAGCATTTTCCCAAGTTTTCCTCGAGTTTCCCATCACTCGGGGATCACGCCAGGTCAGTATGTCGGGTTCTGAACAAATCTCCATTTGTTTCATAAAGTCACAGCTGCAAAAGTGGTTTAAAATCTGCCATTTTACAGCTGGTCACTTTCCAATCTCAGAAGCTTCAGCCTTCAGTATTTGGAACCCACTTTTGAGCTTTATGCACTTTTGAAGTGTTTGGAGTAATCTCTCTATCCACTGTCACCTCCTTGGAACAAGCTACCTCAACATTGACAGATCGCTTCTGTCCTCTCAACCTCACCTGCCATCTATTCCATCAGCATCGGTGCCCTTGAAAAAATCTCACCTTGGTCCTCAGAATCCCACCATGATCAGCCCCAACACCAGCATCACCGGGCACACCAGCAGCACCAACATCCACACCAACCTTCTCCGCAATCAACTGATGCTGCACTGGACACAGGGCATCACCACCCGTGCACATTGCTGGCCGGAAGGCCAGGGATGGACTCACCATGTCCAGATTAACTTCACTTAACACTGTACACCCTGGCTGCCACATGATGCGCCAGGTTGGCACCACCCCACACCAGCACCATAAAGCATCCCTGCAATGTCATTCCTTTCACCCTCATCACCATTGGTGGGTGGGGGGGGGGGGGGGGGTGACGTTATGTCTCACCATTCACTGCAACTCACTAAGACACTTTCAAAGGTGCACACAAATCTGTCCAAGAACAAAAAAAGAAAGCATAGGAAAGAATAAAGTAAGGGAGGGAATAAATAGAGTTATAGAATAGGAGTCTAAAAAGATGGTTAAACATAAAGTGAGAGGAAATACTATTAAAAATGAGTTAAACTGTCTGTACAGCAATGCACACAGTGTCTGTAATAAAACAGGGGAGCTGGAGGCAATCATATGTTGTGAGGAACCAGACATAGTAGGGATTACTGAGACATGGCTACAGAAAAATCAGGACTGGGAATTAAACATTGCAGGGTATAACATATCTAGAAAAGATAGAGAAGGAAAAAGGGGAGGTGGAGTAGCTGTACTTATTAGGGATAACATAATGGCAGTAGAAAAAAGTGACGCAGCTATCAGCAAGACAAAAATAGAATCCATATGGATAGAGATAAAAGATAATAAAGGATCAATCACACTAATAGGCGTAGTCTACAGACCACCTAATAGTGGAAGGGAGGTGGAGGAAGAAATATGCAGATAAATTAGGGAAATGAGTAAAAAACAGAATAATAATCATGGGGGATTTCAACTACCTCGATATTAAATGGACAGAAGAGGTACAGTGCTTATCAGTGTTTGCAGCACCTCAATGCTGCAGAACACTGACAGCAGAACTGTGAAAATCAATTTGGGCATGGCCCCTTTAAGGAAACTGGCTGATGACGCGTCACCAAATGACGTCATCAGACCCGCTTCCTATTAATTGGCCGGGAACCTTGCAGGGGCGGGTTTAACAAGCCCCATCGTCGGAATATCTTGTTGGAGGCCAGGATCGACACAGATGCGAGATCCCCACACGCCACCGACGTCGCCCGCCCCGGACCCGCTAAAGTTGGAAAAACCCAGCCCAGAGAGTCTACAACACAGAGACCGGCCATTCGGCCCCAACTATGACCGTGCTTGTGCTGCACATGAGCCTCCTCCCCCCCATCCTTCTTCATCTCACCCTATCAGCACATCCTTCTATTCCTTTTTCCTTCATGAGTTTATCCAGCTTCCCCTCAAACGCATCTGTGCTATTTGCTTCAACCACTCCCTGTGGTAGCAAGTTCCACATTCTCACCACTCTCTGAATAAAGAAGTTTCTCCTGAATTCCCTCTTGGATTAATTAGTGATTATCTTCAATTTACGGCCCCTAGTTCTGGTCTCGCCCACACCACAAGTGGAAACATCTTCTCTACGTCTGCCCAATCAAACCCTTTCATTATCTTAAAGACATCTATCAGGTCACCCCTCAGCCTTCTCTTGTCTGGAGAAAATTTAAATCACATTCAAAAAAGTACTTGGATATGCACTTGAAGTGCCGTAACCTACAGGGCTACGGACCAAGAGCTGGAAAGTGGGATTAGGCTGGAGAGCTCTTTTTCGGCCGGCACAGACACAATGGGCCGAATGGCATCCTTCTGTGTCGTAAATTTCTGTGATTCTATGATAAAAGAGCCCCAGCCCCATTCAGCCTTTCCTGATCGGTATATCCTCTCAGTTCTGGTATCATCCTTGTGAATCTTTTTTGCACCTTCTTCAATGCCTCTAAATTCTTTCTGCAATATGGAGACCAGAACTGTGCACAGTGCTCCAAGTGTGGACTAACCAAATAAATAAACAGCAAGGGAATCCAGGGATATGGGGACAGTGCAGGAAGGTGGAGTTGAGGTCAAAGATCAGCCTTGATCTTATTGAATGGCGGAGCAGGCTCGAAGGGCCGTAATGCCGACTCCTGCTTTCTTATCTTCTCATCAAACATGACAGCTCATATTCACCTTTTAACAAAAGCAGTACATTCTCTGAACATCTTTATCCAAATGTTACTGAAACAAAACCGGAAGAAAAAAAAAAAAATCTGGTTGGTAACCAGAGGACACATCCTAATTGCCTTGAATGAAATAAAGTAACAACTTGCATTTGTGTAGCGCTTTTCACACCCTCAAGATGTCCCAAAGTGCCAATGAGGCCAATGAAGTACTTTTTAAAGGGTAGTCACCTGTTGTAATATAGGAAACGTTGGGGTCGATATTAACCCCCCACGATGGGCGGGAGAGGGTCCGGGGGGAGGGCTGGGGTTAAAAATTAAAAATCAGGGAACGCGGCCCCAACCTGCCATGTACGCGTCTGCCGCCATTTTTATGGCGGCGGGTTGCGCGGCGGGCGTGTGTGTTTCCCACTCTCAAGAGGCGGGATACTTCATTATAATATTTAAATCAGGCTCCCGCAGTGCTGTTGGGAGCCTGATTTAAATTGAGCGGTTGCTGGCTGAGTTTCCCAGGGCTCGGGAAACCCGGCAGTGGAATGGAGACGGGAGCAGCCGGATCCGGCGGGCAAGTGCTTTTTAGAGCACTCCTTGTGGGCCAGGAGGAGCAGGAGTGCTCCCCCCTTACCCCACACCCCCCCCCCAGGCCCCTGAAGCAAACCTTCGGCCGCCCTCTTGCCAATTGCGGCCACTCCTCACTGCTGCGATCGGCCGACCCCTTCCCCACCCCCCCCCCACCAACGCCCGATCTCCAGCCTGCCCCGCTATTGGGTGGTCCCAATCCCCCCTCCAACTCCCGATCTTTCCCTCCCTCTCTCCCGATTGCCAGGCTCCAACCCCCCTCTCCAACCTCCGATCCCGACCCCCGATCTTTCCCTCCCTCCCAATTTCCAGGCTCTGAACCTGCCCTCCACCCTCCCCACCCCCTCCCACTGCCTTCAAGCCCCGATCTTTCCCGATTGGCCGGGATTGACCGTCTCCAACGGTTCCCAGCTCCTGCCTCTTACCGTTGGTTTTCCCGCTCGCCTGTCAATCTGGCTGGCTGCCGGGAGGGGAAACGGAGTAAAAAAATGAGAACGAGGTGCTGCCGTTAAATTCGGCACGATCTCCATGTCCCCGGGGATTTCTGGGTTTCCCCCCCCCAAATATTAGGCCCATTAGTTCCAGATTTTAGAAACTGAATTCAGATTCTTAAACTACCGTGGTGGGATTTGAACTCAGTTGAATTGGCAGTGTCATTCTTAGGATATAGGATTACATGGGATATACAGCACAGAAACAGGCCATTCAGCGCAACCAGTCCATGCCGGCGTTTATGCTCCACACGAGCCTCCTCCCGTCTTTCCTCATCTAAATCTATCAACATAACCCGCTATTCCCTTCTCCCTCATATGCTTGTCCTGCCTCCCCTTAAATGCATCCATACTATTCGCTTCAACCACTCCCTGTGGTAACGAGTTCCACATTCTCACCACTCTTTGGGTAAAGAAGTTTCTTCTGAATTCCCTATTGGATTTCTTGGTGACTATCTTATATTGATGGCCTCTAGTTATGCTCTTCCCCACAAGTGTATCCACTCCATCAAATCTTTTCATAATTTTAAAGACCTCTATTAGGTCACCCCTCAGCCTTTTTTTTTCCAAGAGACCCAGCCTGTTCATCCTTTCCTGATCGGTATACCCTCGCATTTCTGGTATCATCCTTGTAAATCTTCTCTGCACCCTCTCCAGTGCCTCTCTATCCTTTTTATAATATGGCAGAGAAAGGAATAGAACCTGAACCCATTGCGTTGTTTGACCTGGGACATTTTGATGCCGACAGTGGGTACTAGGGGGGAGAAATTCGGTATCGTCCCGTTTGGGGCGCAATTATCGGCCGGGCACAAAGTTTAGCGCCTGGCGCTAATTATCGCCTCCGACTGCAAACTTGGCTTCTATCGCCCCCGGAGGTGATTGGAGCGCTAAATCAGGCGCTACACACTTCTCTTAAGGCGCTAACGCCGAGGAGCGAGGCACTACCTCAGAGCGCTGGCGAAGCTCATGTGATATCAGTCAGCAATGGAACACAGACACACTGGCAGTTCTTAAAGGAGAGGGTCGATCTTGCTCTACATCCACACTCTGCTCACTGCAGCCTTGAATCTCGGCCTGGAGAGACCTGTACATCAAATCTGCTGGAAAGAACAATGGAAAGGCCCAGGGAAAGAGCTCAGAGTGCAGCCCCCATAGTCTCTTCTAAATCGATGCAAGGAAGGTCAAATCAAAATGAACCTGCAAAGTGCTGCTCAGTACCCAAAACTCCTTCACACAGCATTGAAGTCTCTCTCTCTCTCTCAGAATGCGTGGTACAAAAATGTCGCCGACAAAAAAAGGCAGGAAGCAGTCGCCTTTAAATAGCGCTCCCTCAGTCCCTTCCCGACTGCAAAACGTTCCCCTCAACCTGTTGTTGCTAGCGGCAGGCGGAAAGGCAGGGGGCGCCACTCAATATCTGGTCCGGGGCATTGCACGCTCAACTGACATCACGATCTGCGGGCGCAGGAGATCGTGACGGTAGTGTTTAGTGCCACCACAAAATGTCTGGTCAATTTCGCGAGCGGCGCAAACATCGCCGCGCCTGGGCGCTAGTTGCTTTGCGCCCCATTAGCGACCTCTTAGGGCGCTAACGGGAGGCACAAAGCAACCAAATTTTTCCCCCTAGATATGAGAAAAGTATTCTATTTTCCAGGACTAACATCCTTAAACTTAAAGAGAACAAACATTCATTGGAAAAAAGGGGAACAAATCCCATCTTATTGCCTTTTCAAGGACATCCTAGTCCTTATTTGTTGTGTTATTTATTATACTGAACAATTAAACAATAAGTTGGCTTTACTGGATGTACAGAAAAAGTATGTGGCAACGACAATATGATCTACTTCAGTGGTTCTCAAACTGGGGTCCGCGAACCCCTGGTGGGTCTGAAGAGACTTTCCAAGGGGTCCGCGAAATAAGGTGAAAGTGCGGCCGAAGGTGGGCTTGGTGCGAGCTGGGAGCGGAGTGCAGCCGCCACGTGTGCAGCGCAGAGCGGGCTGGCTGTCGCAACCAGGAGGGGAGCGCACATGGAGGAGCGCTGAGAGCGGCACGAAGATCGCCAGGCGAGGAGCTGGTGGAACTGCCCTGTGACCGCTCGCTCGGACTATCTGCTGATCCCCTATTTTAGGGACACTTTCCCTCCCTCACCTGGAGAGAAAAAATCACACCAAGGATAGACAGACTCTGCAGCGAGAAGCAGGCGCACCCACCTCACTGATATCTGTAAGTAAATACCTGTTTTCTTAAAAGCATTATTAAAACACTCTTTACATGCAGCACTTTCATATTATGAGTATTATAATTTAGATGGGGGATCTGTGATTACTAATCCATTTGAAAATGTCATGAACAGGCACAGAAAATAATGAAAAAGGCTAATGGGATGCTGGCCTTTATATCTAGAGGACTAGAATAGAAGGGTGAAGAAGTTAAGCTACAGCTGTACAAAGCCCTGGTTAGACCACACCTGGAGCACTGTGAGCAGTTCTGGGCATCACACCTTAGGAAGGATATATTGGCCTTGGAGGGAGTGCAGCGTAGGTTTACCAGACTGATACCCGGACTTCAAGGGTTAAATTACGAGGAGAGATTACACAAGCTAGGGTTGTATTCCCTGAAATTTAGATGGTTAAGGGCTGATCAGATCGAAGTTTTCAAGATATTAAAAGGAACAGATTGGGTAGATAGAGAGAAACTATTTCCGCTGGTTGGGGATTCTAGGACTAGGAGGGCATAGTCTAAAAATTAGAGCCAGACCTTTCAGGAGTGAAGTTAGGAAACACTTCTACACACAAAGGATGGTAGAAGTTTGGAACTCGCTTCTGCAAACGGCAATTGATACTAGATCAATTGTTAATTTTAAATCTGGGATTGATAGATTTTTGTTAACCAAAGGTATTAAGGGATATGGGCCAAAGGCGGGTATATGGAGTTAGGTTGCAGATCAGCCATGATCTCATCGAATGGTGGAACAGGCTCGAGGGGCTGAATGGCCTCCTCCTGTGTTCCTATGAAAAGGGGTCCTTCAACCAAAAAAGTTTGAGAACCACTGATCTGCTCGACAGTTGGAACATGCAGCTACATGCCTTAGTCGTTCAAAATGCTCAACACACAAACTACTGGAAGGCAATCTTAGGAGCTGGAAAGTTACCCATTCATCTTCATCCTTCTATCCAAACCACAAGCTGGAATAAAAGGCTTCGCTTGCCACTGCGGTTAACTTGACTGCCAAAGTGTTTGGCAGCAGAAGCACTTCAATTCCTGGGTATCAAATTCATTCATTCATGCCGGCCGGCTTAGAGCTGGCCAAAGACAATCCAACATGTATTCAAAGTATTAATCCTCATGGCATAGTGAGACACACGCTGCATTTAGACAATATTGCTTTGAGATTTTGTAAATTCAATAAAAACAGGGACGGGTTGTATGTCATTAATAAACTATAAGGACTGTTGAAGGTTGCAAGACAGTGGGGTCGAGGTACAAGTTAACTCTTAGGCTTCATAACAATTGATTGGATGTCAATTACATTGCTCAAAAAAAATCTAAATTTTTTGGTCCCATTTTGTAACTTATTTTTTTAATTCATTCAAGGGATGTGGGCGTCGCTGGCAAGGCCAGCATTTATTGCCCATCCCTAGTTGCCCTTGAGAAGGTGGTGGTGGTGAGCCGCCTTCTTGAACCGCTGCAGTCCGAAGGTACTCCCACAGGGGAGGGAGTTCCAGGACTTTGACCCAGCAACGATGAAGGAATGGCCGATATATTTCCAAGTCAGGATGATGTGTGACTTGGAGGGGAACTTGGAGGTGGTGGTGTTCCCATGCGGCTGCTGCCCTTGTCCTTCTAGGTGGAAGAGATCGCGGGTTTGGGAAATGCTGCCGAAGAAGCCTACTCTATCCTAAATGTTCTTAGTTCTCCCTTAGTTGTCTGTGTAGACGAGTGACCTGAAATGGAGATGGGGGGAGGCGGGGGTGGTGTTGAGGGAGGTCGAAACCTTTGTTTCCTTGTAACAGATTGTAGTCTTGTCCCAGTGCGTCTGTGTGTTTCTACACATTCGATTTCTCCACATTGAGTAAACTTTAGAGATTTGTTTGCTACATAAATGGCTGGGGTTCAAATTTAATGTGCACCGTTTTACTGAGTAATTTGCTCGATTACTGAGATGAGGCACTATTTAGCTACGTTTATTTTATCAATGCAAGTTCTTTCTTTACTTACAATAACATTCAACATAAGGTACATTCATTCTTGCAATGATGCTGCAACTCAATATTAAGAGGAGCTCACTCATAATTAAATTGATAAATCCGAGAACATAAGAATTAGGAGCAGGAGTCGGCCATCCGGCCCCTCGAGCCTGCTCCGCCATTCAATGAGATCATGGCTGATCTTCGACCTCAACTCCATTTTCCCGCCCGCTCCCCATATCCCTCAATTCCCCTAGAGTCCAAAAATCTATCCATCTCAGCCTTGAGTATACTCAACGATTCAGCATCCACAGCCCTTTGGGGTAGAAATCCAAAGATTCACAACCCTGAGTGAAGAAATTCCTCCTCATCTCAGTCCTAAATGGCCTACCCCTTATCCTGAGACTATGCCCCCTAGTTCTAGACTCTCCAGCCAGGGGAAAACAGCCTCTCAGCATCTACCCTGTCAATCCCCTTCAGAATCTTATATGTTTCAATGAGATCACCTCTCATTCTTCTAAACTCCACAGAGTATAGGTCCAATGCACTCAATCTCTTCTCATAGGACAACCCTCTCATCCCAGAGATCAATCTGATGAACTTTTGTTGCACCGCCTCTAAGGCAAGTATATCCTTCCTTAAATATGGAGACCAAAACTGTGTTAATTATGTTCATGTAGCTTGCTAATAGCTACAATATTCAAATAGCTATTAACCATAATGAATTATTGACTAAATAGCTGCTGGGATAGTTCCAGCACGAAATGATTGGTGTTACCTTTGTTTCAGTCAACCTCACGTGTAGCTAATTAACATCTTGCATCTTGTGCTTAATATAGATTAACTTTATTAAAACATGCCCGAAAAGCAAATATAGGAGACATCCATTAAACCTTTCAATGTATCTGATGAGGTATTTTTTTGATGTCCTTATGAAACCTTTACATTTTGGTTTCTGTAGAAATTATTAAAGTGACAAAAACAAAGACTATGAAAATGGCAGAAATAAAAAGAAAGACTTGCATTTATTTAGCACCTTTCATGACCTCAGGATGTCCCAAAGTGCTTTACAGCCAATTAAGTACTTTTGAAGTGTAGTCACTGTTGTAATGTAGGAAATGTGGCAGACAATTTGCGCTCAGCAAGCTCCCACAAACAGCAATGTGATAATGATCAAATCATCTGTTTTTTAGTGATGTTAATTGAGGAATAAATATTGGCCAGGACACCGGGGGGAACTCCCCTGCTCTTCTTCGAAATAGTGGCCATGGGATCTTTTACATCCACCCGAGAGAGCAGACGGGGCCTCGGTTTAACGTCTCATCCGAAAGCCGGCACCTCCGACACTGCAGCACTCCCTCAGCCCTGCACTGGAGTGTCAGCCTAGATTGTTGTGCTCAAGTCCCTGGGGTGGGACTTGAACCCACAACCTTCCATTGACACAGAGGCGAGGGTGCTGCCCACTGAGCCACGGCTGACAAATCTCCGCTTGTAAACTGTGTTATACTCTGAAGAAATTATACTCCGCCTTTAGATTGTTTTTATGTTGAAGTAGAAAAAAAATAAAATGATTATATCCATAAGACTGAAATCTTTACTATTCACCTGGACAACAGAAGATTGTTTAAAACAACAATTATGGGTCAGTTGCTCTAAACTAAACACACACACACGATACCTGCGAGATATCCAGTATCAGTATTATTGTGGCGAGTTCATGCAAGACTAGACTGAACACTGATCAATAATGCAGTAGAAAATGGTCACGCCCCTTTTTGATGGAACATTCTGAGCTTAGTCGATCAAGTTTAAAACTAGATGTGGAAAATATTGTAAAATGGGTGCCTGCCAGAAGATGTTATTTAAGGACGTGTCTATTCGCAACACCAAAGTTCTGATTGGTCTCCTTGGAGGACAAGACCTGTTTGCTGATTGGTCCCCTTGGAGGACAAGACACACCCAGCAGTTTATCTGGAATGTGTAATTAGATCCTGCCTGCCTAAGTAATCAATTACTTTGCAAAGTGTAATTCAAGCCTACCTCAGACAGAACAGAGCTCACTTGGAACAGACAGGGTTCACCCTCGCGGGTTAAGACCTTCTCCCACCCGCCCAAGTTCCTGACCTCCCCCCAAGTTCCTGACATTCTCCCCCCTGCCCAAGTTCCTCCACTCTCCCCCCTCCCCCACCCCAGATTCCTGACCTTCCACCGCCCTACGTTTCTGACCTCCCTCCCACCCACCTCCAAGTTCCTGACCTTCTCCCCCTGCCCAAGTTCCTCCCCCCCCCCACCCCGGGTTCCTGACCTTCTCCCCCTGCCCAAGTTCCTCCCCTCCCCCCCCACCCCGGGTTCCTGAACTTCTCCCCCCAACAAGTTCCTGACCTTCCCCCCCACACCCACCCCATAGATGGGGCATTGCGCGTGGGTCACGGATTGTTAACAGGTTTATTGAATATGAAGTGAATAGTGACAGCTTTCCGAGAAATCAACCAGGTCTAGGCGGGGGAGAGGGAGAACGTGGTGCAGGTGTAAAGGGGGTATGGTTAGAAGAACGTGATCTGTCTTACCATCTGGATCATGTTCTCGCTCTCATCTACCCCCCCACTTTAGACCTGGATCACTTTCTTCCCCCATCCCCACTGTGCTCTCCGTGCTCTTTACCCCCCTCCCCAGAGTTCCTGACTGCCTCTCCTCCTGTTCCTGACCTCCCATCCACTCCTCCCTCTCTCTCCCCCTCTCTCCTCTCCCCTCCTCTCTCTCTCTCTCCCCTCTCTCTCTCTCTCCCCTCTCTCTCTCTCTCTCCCCTCTCTCTCTCTCCCCCTCCTCTCTCTCTCTCCCCCCCTCCTCTCTCTCTCTCCCCTCTCTCTCTCTCCCCCTCCTCTCTCTCTCTCCCCTCTCTCTCTCTCTCTCCCCCTCCCTCTCCCCTCCTATCTCTCTCCCTCCTCTCCCCCTCCTTCCCTCTCCCCCTTTCTCTCCCCCTTTCCCTCTCCCGCTGCTCCCCTTTCTCTCTCACCCTCTCTCTCCCCTCTCCCTCCTCTCCCCGTCTCTCCCCCTCCCTTCTCTCTCCCTCTTCTCCCCTGTCTCTCCCCTCCTCTCTCTCCTCTCCCTCTTCTCCCCTGTCTCTCCCCTCTCTCCCCCCTCCTCTTTCTCTCTCCCCCTCCCCTCTCTCTCTCTCCCCCCCTCTCTCTCTCCCCTCTCCCCCTCCTCTCTCTATCTCCACCCTCTCCCTCTCCCCCCCGCTCCCCTTGCTCTCTCTCCCCTCTCTCTCTTCTACCAATTACTTTAAATCTCTGCCCCCTGGTTATCGACCCCTCTGCTAAGGGAAATAGGTCCTTCCTATCCACTCTATCTAGGCCCCTCATAATTTTATACACCTCAATTAAGTCTCCCTCAGCCTCCTCTGTTCCAAATATGGCTGATAACACTTGTAAACCATTGAAGAATGAACCGACAGCAAGACACGGTCATGAAACAGAAACGTATCGGGCAGATTTTTAACAAGTTCAAATTTCACCCAACGGTGTGACACCTCGGAAGAAAGTTGTGGTTCAGTCATCTACCATCCCAACGAAGAGGGGACTGTCATAGTCATAGAGTCATAACGGCACAGAAGGAGGCCATTCGGCCCATCGAGTCTGTGCCGGCTCTCTGTGGAGCAATCCAGTCAGTCCCATTCCCCGCTCTATCCCCATAGCCCTGCGAGTTTATTTCCCTCAAGTGCCTATCCAGTCTCCCCTTGAAAACATTGAGTGTCTCCGCTTCCACCACTTCCGTCGGCAGCGAGTTCCAGGTCCTCACCACTCGCTGTGTAAAAAAGTTTTTCCTCACATCCCCCCTGTATCTCTTGACCAAAACCTTAAATCTGTGTCCCCCTAATCCTTGTACCATCAACTAGTGGGAACAGCCATTCCCCGTCTAGCCTATCCAAACCCGTCATAATCTTGTACACCTCGATCAAATCACCCCTCAACCTCCTTTGTTCTGATGAAAACAAATCCAGCTTCTCCAACCTGTCCTTGTAGCTCAGATCCCCCCAATCCCCGGAACCATTCTGCAATCAGGCAAACCTGCTCCTCGAGGAGAAAAATAGATAGGAACAAAAAAGTGCAAATTGAAAAGAAATGAAAGCCTTAATATCGATGTATATGCTTACCGCAGTGTCATTGGTGACATAGACTAAAACATCTGCCGAAGGCCTGCCGTTGATGTACCTGTAGCAGTTCCATACACAGCCGATTAGGTAAGCCTATAAGGTACAGAAGATTGACGTTTTAATTCATGTTTCAATACAGGTGCAGTGTCCGCTTCATTGTAGTTTGCTGTGTTACACAACTGTGACAGACTCAATGGGGTAAGAGATAACATATCGACCGAAAACCCGTATTGTCAATATTACAGTCTTTGTTTTTCACATTTTTCACTATTTATTTATGTTTGTTATTCATAAGTATGGATGAGAAAGCCCGCTTGGCTTTTTGAACATGGGTAGCATCACCGCCAGGGCGGAGGCTTTAGATCTTAGCCATCGCTCGGATGGCGGCCGCTGGTGACGGAGGGTGGCTGCACCAGAGCCACTGGGAGTGGGGGAGGTGCGGGCTGGTGCTTGGGGTGGGGAACCCCTATCAGTACACGGCCGGTGGGGTGGGCTGCACCCCGGGGCTCTACCCACCTTTCTCCCCCACATTCCCGGGCCACGGGAGCCGTCTCCCCTTTGCCAGATTGTCCATGCTTCCCCGACCCCCCTCTGCCCCCCACTTCTGATATCTGCTGTTGCCATTGACACCTCCTCTGGCCCCAACTTGTGTTTCTTAACTTGTCCCATTACCATCTCCTTTTGCCTTGCACCATCATCCCTTTTGTCATTGAATCTCTCCTGCCTTCTATCCTATCACAGACCTTCCCTTTCGGTCTTTCCTCCTCTCTCCTCTTTCCCATCCTCTGTACTTGCTTAAAACCTGTTACATCTCTAACTTACTCCAGTTCTGACGAAAAGTCATCGAGCTGAAACGTTGACTCTGTTTCTCTCTCCACAGATGCTGCCTGACCTGCTGAGTGTTTCCAGCATTTTCTGTTTCTATTTCAGATGTTGTCCTGATCTGAATATTCACACTCGTGCACTTTGAAGCAGGAATTACCAGACAGTGATCAGAAAGATATTTGTTCCTCTCCACCGCAGGGACGCTGAAGCTTGGTATATCCGTAGCAACAGGAGGAGGCCATTCAGCCCCTCGAGCCTGTTCCACCATTCAATGAGATCATGGCTGATCTGCGACCTAACTCCATCTACCTGCCTTTGCCCCATATCCCGTAATATCTTTGGTTAACAGAAATATCAATCTCAGATTTAAAATTAACAATTGATCGAGCATCAACTGCTGTTTGCAGAAGCGAGTTCCAAACTTCTACCACCCTTTGTGTGTCAAAGTGTTTCCTAATTTCACTCCTGAAAGGTCTGGCTCTAATTTTTAGACTATGCCTCCTCGTCCTAGACTCCCCAACCAGCGGAAATAGTTTCTCTCTATTTACCCTATCTGTTCCCCTTAATATCTTGAAAATTTCGATCAGATCGCCCCTTAATCTTCTAAATTCCAGGGAATACAAGCCTAGTTTGTGTAATCTCTCCTCGTAATTTAACCCTTGGAGTCCGGGTATCATTCTGGTAAACCTACGCTGCACTCCCTCCAAGGCCAATATATCCTTCCGAAGGTGTGGTGCCCAGAACTGCTCACAGTCCTCCAGGTGTGGTCTAACCAGGGCTTTATATAGCGGTTGCATGACTTCTACACTAAAGGATATAGGGCTAGAAATTTGGTGCATCTGCGCCTCTTGTTAGAGCCCCCGGCGGACGCTAACGGGGCACAAACAGCTTATCGCCCGGGCGCGGCGCCGCTAGCAACTCTCGCTAAATTCAGCGGGAGTTTAGCGGCGGCCGTAACCGGCAGTGACCGCTCCGCTGTGCAGGCGGTGACGACATCACCCGTGCGCAGCGCCCTGTTTTCGCCCCGCCTGCAAAATTGGCCCGCGCCCCCTGAATCTGCACCGGGCGATGACAGCGACCGATTCAGGGGGGCGGGAACGGAGCGCCAGGAGGCTCGCGGGGCGATAAGTAAAGGGGAGGTGGTGGGTGGGGAGAAAGAAAATCGTCCGACTTACTTGTCGCGGCCCGTTGCGTCTTTGAACGCGGGGTTCGTGCTGCGATCCGGCAGCCCGGCACTCCTCTTGTGTCCCCGCTCCCCGGTGGTCCAGGTAGGGCCCCGCAGAGTTGTGGGCTTGGGCCCTCCCCTTTAATGAGGGGAGGAGCCCTTCCATGCGGCAGCGCTACGTGGCCCAGTGCGCAGCGCTGCAGAACGCACCGCCCCGATATTCAGGCTTGAATTAGCGCTCCACCTCCCTCTTGGGGCGCTAAAACTGAAGTTCGCGATCACCGGCGCTATTTTTTGCCGGGCACTAAATTTAGCGCCCTGGCGATGTTAGCGCCCCAAAATGGGCGCTAACGAATTTTCCCCCCATAGTATGGTCCTGGCACCTTGTCCTCCTTTAGTTTAACTAACTTGTCCAATATTTTCCTTTTATTATAAGATCTCTCGCCTCACTGTTAATGAATTCGGGATTTGCTTCCTCCCCTATTTCTTTGCTGGTTTACATTTGCACAGCTTGAGGGAGGGGGGGGGGGATAAAAAAAAAACTTGACTGGAGAATGTCACCTTAAAACAGTTCGCAGAGAGCTGACTGACCATCAGTTTCCATCTTGCATGGAATTTACAGCACAGAAACAGGCCGCTCGGACCAACTGCTCTATGTCGGTGTTTATGCTCCACTCGAGCCTCCTCCAACACCCTCTTCATCTCACCCTATCGGCATAACCTTCTATTCCTTTCTCCCTCATGTGTCTATCTAGTTTCCCTTTAAATGCATCGTTTTCTGTGATATGGAGAAGAGCTGTAACCCGCCAAGCAATTCAGTGAGCCCTTGCAAAGTACAGGCTGGGGCTCGTTTCTCTGGAATAGAGAAGGCTGAGGGGTGACCTGATAGAGGCCTTTAAATATTGAAAGGGTTCGATAGGGTAGGGTGTAGAGGAGATGTTTCCACTTGTGGGCGAGACCAGAACTAGGGGCCATAAATATAAGACAGTCTCTAATAAATCCAATGTTGGGAATTCAGGAGAAACTTCTTTACCCAGAGAGTGGTGAGAATGTGGAACTTGCTACCACAGGGAGTGGTTGAGGCGAATAGCACAGATGCATTTAAGGGGAAGCTGGATAAACACATGAGGGAGAAAGGAATAGAAGGATATGTTTGGGATTAGATGAAGAAAGGTGGGAGGAGGCTGGTGTGGAGCATAAACCAAAAAACAGATTATCCGGTCATTATCACATTGCTGTTTGTGGGAACTTGCTGGCCGCAAAGTGGCTGCTGCGTTCCCTACATTACAACAGTGACTATTCTTCGAAATAGCGACCCTGGGATCTTTTACGTCCACCCGAGAGAGCAGACGGGGCCTCGGTTTAACGTCTCATCCGAAAGACGGCACCTCCGACAGTGCAGTACTCGGGGTGGTTGGGGGGGTGTCTCCGATCGCGGGGGGGGGGGGGGGGGGGGGTGGGTTAGTCAGGGTCAGTGGATCCAGGAGGTAATTGTAAAGGCTCTTACCTCCTGGATCCAGCAGTCCTCGCCTTGCTTTAGCTGGCGGGTTTCACGAGGAGTGCCAAACCCGACCAGCTAAAATTAAATACAAAATGGAGGTTAAAGAAGAGGCTTCCAGCCTCATTATAATATTTAAATAGACGGCCCACCTCCTGGCAGCGGATTGGCTGCCTGCGCCCGCCCTGGCCCGCCTCCAGTAAAATCAGAAAAAGTGGGCGGGTTGAGGTCGGGGTTGCGATTTTTTGACACACTAACTTCCCACACGCCCCAAGCCCCCCCCCCTGTATTTTAGGTTAATATGCCCGCCCCCCCCCCCCCCATTGATAGAGGATTGATTGCTGTGATTAGCCAGCAACTCCATTATTGTTGTATCGTGCGGCGACCGGGATGGCAGTCGGCGAACTGGACGGACCTTGGCCTATATTCATCCAGCAATTCCTACGCTCCTATTTTGAGAAGAGGAACTGGCACCGAGCCAATCTTCAACAGAGCTTGAAAAAAAGATTTCCGCTGGAAGACCTTCTCTCTTTCGGGCCCTGACTGCCTCACTGTGCATTTGCTTCAGTTTCCACTTAAGATTTTAAGTTTTCCTCCATCAGTGGGTTTTCTTTACATGGCCGTAAAAAAAGAAGCGTTCTCCTCCGCGTACTCTTCCATTCCAAGCGCTCGTCGATCAATCGCTGCTGCTATTTGATGCAGAGTCAAATCTGATAACAGCATCAGGGCCTGGCAGACACCATCAATCTTCGCAGCCTGACACTCGGACTGCAATGACTGTAAGAGGGCTGGAGTCCAGTTACCAGGACGGGAAAACATTCCGCTCCAGCCAGCAACAATATTATCCTATCAACTGTGTTGATTCCAGTTCCTTTAACATCGGTTTAGTCCATCGACTATTCATTTTCTTTGGCAGCTGCTAAAGTATATATTTAAATATATAAATATTTTCAAATCTCCTGTGCTGGGGGATATGTGGGTAGAAGAAAACTGAGCGTTATATAAAAAAAAAGAGCAGGAAGAGACGCCAGCTCAAAATATACAGAAATGTGCTATTTGATCTTTGAAAATTGCAGTAGCACTTCTGCTCCACTTCCATTAATAATCTCAGAAATAAAAACACGTCCGTTCTATTGCCTACTTTTTTTTTTAACCGTGTCAGCTGTGGCTCAGTGGGTAGCGCCCGAGGTTAGAAGATTGTGGGTTCAAGCCCCACTCCAGAGACTTAGGGGGAAAAATTCGCTGGCGGCCCTTTTGGGGCTAATTTTAGCGCCCCGACATAAGTTAGCGCCCCCTCCGCCGGAAATTCAGTTGTCGCGCCCCAAGCAGGAGGCGGGGCGCTACTGGAGGCGTTCCACCTCCTTCTCCGGGGCGCTACGACCGTAGATCGCGGCGCTACGAGCAACAGCGTCACGCGCGTCTGGCACGTAGCACCGCGCCGCGTCATTGCAGGCCTCCCTCCCCTGATTAAAGGGGAGGGGCCTAGCCCCGCGCGCACCGGGGCCCTGCTGGAGCGGGGGGCCGGGAAAACAGCCCGGCACTCAAGAGGAGCGCCGGGCTGAGCGATCGCGGCCGGCACCCCGAGGTAAAAAGGGGAAGGGGGCAGGTGCTGGCAGTCGGCCAAAAAAAATAGGCCGCCCGACACCTGCGCCGCGGCGGCTGCAGAAACGCCCCCCTGACCCTGTCGGACATATCGTCCAGCGATAGGTCAGGGGGCGCGACCGAAGTTTGCGGCCTGGGCACGAGCGGGGCGCTGCGCACAGCAATGATGTCATCACCGGTGGCGCAGCGATGCAGGGCGCTACCGGCTACCTGCCGCCGCTAACCTCCCGCTTAATTTCGCGGGAGGCGGTAACGGCACTGCACCCGGGCGCTAGGGGATTTGCACCCCCTGGGGGCGCTAATGAGAGGCGCAAATCAACCCAATTTTTCCCCCTTAGAATCATAGAATGGTTACAGCACAGAAGGAGGCCATTCGGCCCGTCGAGCCCGTGCCGGCTCTCTGCAAGAGCACTTCAGCTAGTCCCACTCCCCCGCCCTTTCCCCGTAGCTCTGCAAATTTTTTTCTTTCAGGTACTTATCCAATTCCCTTTTGAAAGCCACGATTGAGTCTGCCTCCACCACCCTCTCAGGCAGTGCATTCCAGATCCTAACCACTCGCTGAGTAAAAAAGTTTTTCCTCACGTTGCCTTTGGATCTTCTGCCAATCACCTTAAATCTGTGTCCTCTGGTTCTCGACCCTTCTGCCGATGGGAACAGTTTCTCTCTCTCTACTCTGTCCAGACCCTTCATGATTTTGAACACGTCTATCAAATCTCCTCTCAATCTTCTCTGCTTTAAGGAGAACAACCCCAGCTTACAGAATAACATAAGAACATAAAAAATAGGAGCAGGAGTAGGCCCTTCGGCCCTTCAAGCCTGCTCTGCCATTCAATGAGATCAAGGCTGATCTTCTGCCTCAACTCCATTCACCGGCCCTATTGCCATATCCCTTGATGCCCTTACTAGTCAGAAATCTATCAACTTCTGTTTTGAATATACCCAATGCCTGAGCCTCCACAGCCCTCTGGGGTAGAGAATTCCAAAGATTCACCACCCTCTGTGTGAAGAAATTTCTTCTCATCTCAGTCCTGAATGGCCTACCCTTTATCCTGAGGCTGTGTCCCCTGGTTCTAGACTCCCCAGCCAATGGAAACATTCTCCCAGCATCCACCCTATCAAGCCCTGTAATAATTTTGTATGCTTCAATGAGATCCCCTCTCATTCTTCTGAATTCAAGAAAATACAGGCCTAGTTTACTCAATCTCTTCTCATACGACAGTCCCGCCATCCCAGGAATCAATCTCATGAACCTTCGTTGCACTCCCTCTATGGCAAGTATATTCTTCTTTAGGTAAGGAGACCAAAATTGTACACAGTACTCCAGGTGTGGTCTCACCAAGGCCCTATATAATTGGAGTAAGACTTCTTTACTCCTGTACTCAAGTCCTCTTGTAATGAAGGCCAGCATACTATTTGCCTTCCTAATGGCTTGCTGCACCTGCACATTCACTTTCAGTGACTCATGTACAAGAACACCCAGGTCCCTTTGAGCATCTGTATTCCCCAATCTTTCACCATTTAGGAAATACTCTGCCTTTCTGTTTTTCCAGCTTCTCCAGCCTATCCACGTAACTGAAGTCCCTCATCCCTGGAAGCAGTCTTGTAAATCTTTTCTGCACCCTCTCTAAGGCCTTCACATCCTTCCTAAAGTGCGGTGCCCAGAATTGAACACAATACTCCAGTTGAGGCCGAACCAGTGTTTTACACAGGTTCATCATAACTTTCTTGCTTTTGTACTCTATGCCTCTATTTATGAAGCCCAGGATCTCGTATGCTTTTTTAACCACTTTCTCAACCTGCCCTGCCACCTTCAACGGTTTGTGCACATATACCCCAGGTCTCTCTGTTCATGCACATTCTTTAGGATTGTACCCTTTAGTTTATATTGCCTCTCCTCGTTCTTCCTACCAAAATATATTACTTCGCACTTTTCTGCATTAAATTTCATCTGCCACGTGTCCGCCCATTCCACCAGCCTGTCTATGTCCTCTTGAAGTCTATCACTATCCTCCTCATTGTTCACTAAACTTCCAAGTTTTGTGTCATCTGCAAATTTTGAAATTGTGCCCTGTACACCCAAGTCATTAAAATACATCAAGAAAAGCAGTGGTTCTAGAACCGACTCCTGGGGAACAACACTATGGGGGAAAAATTTAGTTGGTTGCGCCTCCCGTTAGCGCCTTAAGAGGCAACTAGCGCCCGGGCGCGGCGATGTTTGCGCCGCTCGCGAAATTAACTAGATATTTTGCGGCGGCGCTAAACACTACCGTCACGATCGCCTGCGCCAGCAGATCATGACGTCAGTCGAGTGCGCAACGCCCCGGTATCGCCCCAGAGCGGATATTGAGTGGCGCCCCCTGCCTTACCGCCTGACGCTAGCAACGACAGGTTGAGGAGAGCGTTTTGCAGTCAGGAAGGGACTGGGGGAGCGCTATTTAAAGGCGACCGCTTCCTGCCTTTTATTGTTGGTGACATTTTTGAACCACACATTCTGAGAGAGAGAGAGAGAGACTTCTGGAGAGATTCAACGCTGTGTGAAGGAGTTTTGGGTACTGAGCAGCACTTTGCAGGTTAATTTTGATTGGCCCTTCGTTGTATCGATTTAGAAGAGACTGTGGGGGCTGCACTCTGAGCTCTTTCCCTGGTACTCTCCATTGTTCTTTCCAGCAGATTTGATGTGCAGGTCTATCCAGGCCGAGATTCAACGCTGCAATGAGCAGGATGTGGATGGAAAGCAAGATCAACCCTCCCCTTTAAGAACTGGCCCGTGTCATTGTGTGTGTGTTCCATTGCTGACTGACATCACATGAGCTTCGCCAGCGCTCTGAGGTAGCGCCTCGCTCCTCGGCCTTTGCGCCTTAAGACAGGTGTGAAGCGCCTGATTTAGCGCTCCAATCACCTCACGGGGTGATAAAAGTCAAGTTTGCAGTCGGAGGCGATAATTAGCGCCAGGCGCTAATCTTTGCGTCCGGCTGATAATTGCGCCCCAAATGGGGCGATACTGAATTTCTCCCCCTATGTATCTTACTCCAGTCCGAGAAACAACCGTTCACCACTACTCTCTGTTTCCTGTCACTTAGCCAATTTCGTATCCATGCTGCCACTGTCCCTTTTATTCCATGGGCTTCAACTTTGCTGGCAAGTCTATTATGTAGCACTTTGTCGAACGCCTTTTGGAAGTCCATGTTCACCACATCAAACGCATTGCCCTCATCAACCCCCTCTGTTACCTCATCAAAAAACTCAATCAAGTTAGTTAAACACGATTTGCCTTTAACAAATCTGTGCTGGCTTTCCTTAATTAATCCACACTTGTCCAAGTGACTGTTAACTTTGATTATCGTTTCTAAAAGCTTCCCCACTACCGAGGTTAAACTGACTGGCCTGTAGTTGCTGGGTTTATCCTTACATCCTTTTTTGAACAAACGTGTAACATTTGCAATTCTCCAGTCCTCTGGCACCATCCCCGTATCTAAGCAGGATTGGAGATTATGGCCAGTACCTCCTCAATTTCCACCTTCACTTCCCTCAGCATCTTCGGATGCATCCCATCAGGTCCTGGTGACTTATCTACTTTAAGTACAGCCTGCCTTTCTAGTACCTCCTCTTTATCAATTTTTATCCCACCCAGTATCTCCGCTACCTCCTCATTCACCATGACTTTGGCAGCATCTTTTTACTTGGTAAAGACAGATGCAAAGTACTCATTTAGTACCTCAGCCATACCTTCTGCCTCCATGCGTAGGTCTCCTTTTTGGACCCTAATCGGTCCCACCGCTCCTCTTACTACCCGTTTACTATTTATATGCCTATAGAAGACTTTTGGATTCCCTTTTATGTTAGCTGCCATTCTATTCTCATACCCTCTCTTTGCCCCTCTTATTTTCTTTTTCACTTCCCCTCTGAACTTTCTATATTCAGCCTGATTCACACTTGTATTCTCAACCTGACATCTGTCATACATGCCCTTTTTCTGCTTCATCTTACTCGCTATCTCTTTCATCATCCAGGGAGCTCTGGCTTTGGTTGCCCTGCCTTTCCTCCTGGTGGGAATAAACCTCGACTGTACCCGAACCAGATCCTTTTTAAAGGCAGCCCATTGTTCCATTACAGTTTTGCCTGCTAATCTTTGATTCCAATTTACCCAGGCCAGATCCATTCTCAACCCACTGAAATTGGCCTTCCTCCAATTAAGTATTTTTACTCTAGATTGCTCCCTGCCCTTTTCCATAGCTAATCTAAGCCTTATGATACTGTGATCACTGTTCCCTAAATGTTCCCCGACTGACACTTGCTCTACTTGACCCACCTCATTCCCCAGAACCAGATTCAGCAATGCCTCCTTCCTCGTTAAGAACATAAGAACATGAGGATTAGGAGCAGGAGTCGGCCATTCGGCCCCTCAAGTCTGCTCCACCATTCAATAAGGTCATGGCTGATCTTCGACCTCAACTCCACTTTCCTGAACTATCCCCGTATCCCTTGATTCCCTTAATATCCAAAAATCTATCGATCTCAGTCTTAAATATACTCAACGACTGAGCCTCCACAGCTCTCTGGGGTAGAAAATTCCAAAGATTCAACACCCTCTGAGTGAAGAAATTTCTCCTCATCTCAGTCCAAAATTGCTGACTCCTTATTCTGAGACTGTGACCCCTGGTTCTAGACTCCCCAGCCAGGTGGAACATGCTCCCTGCATCTACCCTGTCAAGCCCTGTAAGAATTTTGTATGTTTCAGGGGTATGGTAGCATAGTGACATATGTTATTGGACTAGTAATCCAGAGGCCTGGACTAATGATCTAGTTCAAATCCCATGACGGCAGCTGGGGGAATTTAAATTCATCTAATTAAATAAATTTGGAATTAAAACACTAGTATCAGTAATGGTGGCCATGAAACTACCAGATTGTTGGAAAAACCTAACTGGTTTACTAATGTCCTTTAAAAGAAAGACTTGCATTTATATAGCGCCTTTCACGACCACCGGACGTCTCAAAACGCTTTACAGCCAATGAAGTGTAGTCATGGTTGTAATGTGGGAAACACGGCAGCCAATTTGCGCACAGCAAGCTCCCACAAAACGCAATGTGAAAATGACCAGATAATCTGTTTTTGTTATGTTGATTGAGGGAGAAATATTGGCTCCAGGACACTGGGGATAACTCCCCTACTCTTCTTCGAAATAGCGCCGTGGGATCTTTTACGTCCACCTGAGAGAGGTTCAATTTTAGGCTTTATTTTTTCACAGTACTTTTGGCAGGAGTAGGTGTCGTTAAAAGATTACTTCTTTGAAAGTCATTCATAAAAATTATAATGTTAGAGGCAAAATCATTGCTAACAGCATACTTGCCATGAAACGAAGACATGGTGCAAAAAAACCAAGCAAGGACAGGTAGCGCCAATCAGGCATCTTTCTTACAGTTCAGCAGTCTTTCAAGTTAACAGGGTCTGATAAATTCGGAGTTCAAACTTACCTTAAAGGCCAGAATGATACCGATGAAGATAAGAACAACAAACACCAGGCATGTTGGGTTCATCGACATGATATCCTCCTTGTACGGGATATTAGTAGGCTGTGGAAACAGAATGTGGAAAACAAATGATATTGTACACTGAGCTATCCAGAATTACATTAGAATTTACAGCACAGAAACAGGCCATTCGGCCCAACTGCTCCATGCCGGTGTTTATGCTCCGCACCAGCCTCCTCCCACCCCTCTTCATCTCACCCCATCAGCATATCCTTCTATTCCTTTCTCCCTCCTGTATTTATCTAGCTTCCCCTTAAATGCATCTGTGCTATTCGCCTCAACCACTCCCTGTGGTAGCGCGTTCCACATTCCTATCACTCTCTGAGCAATGAAGTTTCTCCTGAATTCCTTATTGGTTTTATTAGTGGCTATCTTATATTTATGGCCTCTAGTTTTGGATACCTCCACAAGTGGAAACATCTTCTCTACGTCTACCCTATCGAACTCTTTCATTATCTTGAAGACCTCTACCAGGTCACCCCTCAACATTCTCTTTAGAGTTCTGGGCAATGCACCTCAGGAAGGATATATTGCCCTTGGAGGGGGAGCAGCGCAGATTCACCAGAATGATAGCGGGGCTGAAAGGGTTAAATTATGAGGCCAGGTTGCATAGACGAGGCTTGTGTTCCCTTGAGTTTTGAAGATTAAGGGGTGATCTAATCGAGGTGTTTAAGATGATTAAAGGAGTTGACAGGATTGATAGAGAGAGAAACTATTTCCTCTGGTGGGAGAGTTCAAGGGGGCATCACCTTAAAATTAGAGCCAGGCCGTTTAGGGGTGATGTCAGGAAGCAATTCTTCACACAACGGGTGGTGGAAATCTGGAACTCTCCTCCCCAAAAGGCTGTTGAGGCTGGGGGTCAATTGAAAATTTCAAAACTAAGATTGATCGATTTTTGTTAGGCAAAGGTATCAAGGGATATGGAGCAAAGGTGGATAGATGGTGTTAAGATACAGATCAGTCATGATCTAATTTTTTGGAATTCTCTACCCCAGAGGGCTGCGAATGCTGAGTCTTTGAGTATATTCAAGGCTGAGATCGATAAATTTTTGGACTCTAGGGAATCAAGGGATATGGAGATCGGGCGGGAAAGTGGAGTCGAGGTCGAAGATCAGCCATGATCTTATTGAATGGCGGAGCAGGCTCGAGGGGCCATGTGGCCTACTCCTGCTCCTAATTCTTATGTTCTTCTTCTTTTTCTTCTTAGGCAGTCCCTCAGAACCGAGGATGACTTGCTTCCACACTAAAAATGAGTTCTCAGGTGACTGATGAGTCCAATGCAGGGCAGACGGTGGTTGAAGGGGCGGGTGGGTGGGGTGCTTGGGTTGACGTGCGCTCCTTGCGCTGCCTGCGCTTGGCTTCCGCTTGCTCCCGGTGAAGAGACTCGAGGTGTTCGGCGCCTTCCCGGATGCTTCTCCTCCACTTTGTGCGGTCTTGGGCCAGGGATTCCCAGGTGTCGGTGGGGATGTTGCACTTTTTCAAGGAGGCTTTGAGGGTGTCCTTGAAGCGTTTCCTCTGCCCACCTGGGGCTCTCTTGCCGTGTCGGAGCTCCGAGTAGAGCGCTTGTTTTGGGAGTCTCGAATCGGGCATGCGGACAATGTGACCTGTCCATCGGAGCTGATCGAGCGTGGTCAAAGCTTCGGTGCTGGGGATGTTGGCCTGAGCGAGAACGCTGATGTTGGTGCGCCTATCCTGCCAATGGATTTGCAGGATCTTGCGGAGGCAGCGTTGGTGGTACCTCTCCAGTGCTTTGAGGTGCCTGCTGTACATGGTCCATGTCTCTGAGGCATACTGAGACATGTCCATGTCTCGAGGGGGCCGTACGGCCGACTCCAGCTCCTAATTCTTATGTTCTTATGCTCTAATTGAATGACGGCACAGGCTTGAGAGACTAAATGGCCTGCTCTTGTTCCTATGTTCCGAGATACTATAATCACTTTGGTCTTTCAACACTAAATTATTTTAAATAAAATTGTCCGTTGCGTACCAGTTGTCGCAAGTAGTCTTGAATGGAGTTGGGATAGACGACCACACTGATCGCTACAAGCGTGTTCAGGGCGAAGTCAAAGATCTGGTAACAGAAGAATGGGACGATCCAAGCACTGTGTTGCTGGAAAACAACGAGGAAACAAAAAACGTAAGTTTAGCAAACACTGAGTCTGGCACAGTTTGACGAGCTCCGCTCTGATGCATTTTTATTGAAACTGGTACCAGAATCTACAGCACGATTAAAGGTGCACTGCAGAACGAGTGACCTGGTACCACACTGTAAACACCACCCAAATCGTACCCCTGGTCATCACGTACGTAATCGACATCTTCAATTTCTTTGTGGCGCAGAGGCTTGTAACTTAAACTGAGTCACAGTCGTAGCTGAAGAAAAATGAGAAGTCGCACAACACCAGGTTATAGTCCAACAGTTTTATTTGAAATTACGAGCTTTCGGAGCGCTGCTCCTTCGTCAGGTGAAGTGAAGGAATACGTATTCCTTCACTTCACCTGACGAAGGAGCAGCGCTCCGAAAGCTCGTAATTTCAAATAAAACTGTTGGACTATAACCTGGTGTTGTGCGACTTCTCATTTTTGTCCACCCCAGTCCAACACCGGCATCTCCGCAACGTAGCTGAAGAAAGCAGGGAACCCGAACCAATTTATACCCCTATGCGCCATGAAAGCTGTGCACTGACCATGAAGGGGAAGAGTTTTACACTTTTCTAATATTTAGTAAAAGGAGAGGAAAAAAGTTCTTTCAAGGCTCAGCTTTTTTCATACCCCAGACTCAATTCTCGTGGAACATTAGAAGTCGGATCTTGTAGCAGCGGGGGGATCTCACGGTGTGCGCCGTTAGTTAGACTTTTTCCTTGCACCCTTCAGCTAGAAAAAAATGTTTGCGCCGTAACTTGCTGGGAGAGCGAGCTGGTAACGGCGCAGCGAGGGTAACGGGGCATCTGGGGACCTCGGTGAACGGCAGAACCAACAGTCTGTCTCCTTAACCAATGAGGTTGAAACATTGAGAAAGAAACAGAGCAATGATGGAGAAAGAAATCGGGTGAATTAGAGTCAAATCTAGCACAGAAAGAGAAATACAGAGAGGGAAAGAAAGATTGGATTAAGAGAGAGAGAAAAAAGAGACAGAAAGGTAAAATTTAAAAAAATGCAAAATTTGACATTTTTAAAAATTTCTAACAACAATTGACTACCTGCAGGAATGAGATTGAACAGTTTAAATTGTTCCCTTTCTGGGCCGGAGAGGTTGATTGGCATTGCGTGAACAATGATCACCTCATTAAAAAGGGTCCTTACGCTATTAATTATGAGCCCTAACTTTCTGCGGCGAGTTTAATGGGAAATTAATGTGCAAATCCAGCGAGTTCCTATAAATAACGAGGGGGGGGGGGGGGGAGGCTGAGGGCGAGATGCCGTTTGCGCGAAGCTAACGGAGGAGCGACGCAAATCGACCAGCAAGTTCTGACGATTCGTGACTCACGCCGTATCTCCCCATCCCCCTGAACTTGCTGGCTGCTTTGCACATTGATAATGGCGCGCGTCGTTAACACCCCGCTATTTATCCGGCAAGTTCCGGCTCAATCAGTTGCTCCACGGTTTTTCCGAGGATGAAGCTGATCAAATGAAGGAGTCGGTGAGGAACAATGGAACTCAGCCTCTTTCTCATCTGCCTACGCTCCTTGGAAAGCCGGATTCACGCTGCAAACCCAGGCAAGATTTCTCTGATATAAAACCAGAACATGCTGGCAATGCTCAGCAGGTCAGTCGCACTGCCTACGTCTGGAATAGAAAATGGGAGCCATACACTGATATAAACCACGCAGTATGAAAACAGACAAAGAGTAGAGGTGGCAACGAGGGTTCTTTCCGATTTCCAGCATCTGCAGCATTTTGCCTTTGCTTTAAGATTTGTCTGCTGCTGTTTCAGCAAAGGGCCTGAAGACACAATAACACAGGAACAGCTGGAAATGCACAGCAGGTCATTCAGCCCCTGAAAGAGAAAGACAAACTCATTCCGATTAAATCCACGAGGCCCGAAGCATTTAATCCGTCTTTCACTTTCAGATGCAGCAGAATATTGGCCCCGGAATTTGCGGTTGTAATGGCGGCGAAGAATGTCAGCGCTCGCCGTCATTACTGTGTGAAACCGGACAGCAACTTCTGGCGTCCGTCCGCACGCGCGCGCGCGCAGTTAAACGCGGAAACCAGGAAGTTGCTGTCCGAGAGCCCCGCTCCTCCACAGTCCTCGCAGGTAGAATCAATTAGAAATCACTGATTCGACGCGAACTTCAACTTTTGACGCACTATTCTGGCTGTAAAAACCCTTGAAAAAGTTATGCCTTGTTGAATGAGGTGCAACTGAGTTTTTAATGGCGTGCTAAGGTATAGGCCGGAATTTTCAGAGGTAAGAACAGGTGGGTTGGAGGCGTTGTGGGGGAAAGTGAAAGTTGAAAAAATGTGAACCCCGACCCCAACCCGCCCACTTTCACCTTTCACTGAGGTGGGACGGGGGGGCGGGGGGGGGGGGGGAGCGAGCTGACATCCCACTGCCAGGAGGCGGGTTGGCAATTTAAATATGATAATGAGGCCTGAAGCCTCTACTTTAACCTGGTTTACAGGTTTAACTGCAGGTGACCGAGGATCCCGGGGCTCGGGATTCCCGGTGGCTGCAACGAGGCGGCCTCAGCCTCGGGGAGCAATCCTTGTGGGCCGGGAGGAGCAGGAGAGCTTCCTCTCAGACCCCCCAAGCTTCCCCACCATCAGCCTGCACCCCCCCGGGGTCGGGGGATCAGACACTCCACCTCCAGGGATTGGACGTTTCTCCCCCCCTCCCCCCCCCCGGCCGGGATCGCGATTCGTCCCCGGGGTCGGGGAATCAGACCCCACCCCCAGTGATTGCAACGGCCCCCCCCCCCACCCCGGGGATTGGACCCCCCATCCAGGGCATCAGACTCCCACCGCCCCCCCCCGCCCCGGGCTTGGACCCATCCTCCCCCACCATATTGAGCCCGGCACTTACCTGGTCCTGTGGCCTCCTCTACGTTCCCCGCCTGACTGGAAGCCAGCCTGTCAATCAGGCTGACTTCCGGGTGGGGAACCCTCCCCTGATGTCGCACGCATGTTGTGGAGTTAAAACTCTACAGCATGCCGGGAAACCCGAACCTTGGGGTTTCCCGCCATCTCCTGGGTCCCCCCGCATCATGCGGGTGGGACCTGGGAAAATCTAGCCCATAATTACTGCTGAACAACCTCTCTGGCCCTGAAAAACTAATTTCATATTGTGGAATGTCATTCCTTCCATTCCATGATAAAAATTTCATAGACTTTCAAAATAATAAAAAAATAATTTTTATTTTTATTTTAAAATTTGGTTTATGATATTTCAACTTCTACCTTAATCTCGTGTATGTCTCAATCTTTATTTCGCTTTCTGTAAAATTATTAAAACGTGAATGATAAAAACCTGCTTTTTACTTCCTGGTTTGCTGTCTGTGAGAATTCTTCAATGTGATTGGCTGCTCAGCCTGCTTGATGACATCACTGTTGCTTGGACCCCACAGATCCCCTACAAATGGCGCCAGATGGAAATTCACGTCGGAAAAGGGGAAATCGATGCCACAGAGCCCGCTAAATATTCGTGGGCGGCTTTCTTTGAGGTCAGCGGCGAGCGCCGTCACTTCGCCACTGACCGCAAAATCCAGGCCATCCTGTTGTTGTTACTGGTTGATGGTGTGATGCTTCGCTCTATTGACAGAATGGCCACCACTGAATATGCATAAAATGCATTCCCATTTTATGGGAACGGTAGCATAGTGGTAATGTTATTGGACTAGTAATGTCCTAATTGAAACACAAGTTCAAATCCCACCAAAGCAGCTGGGAATTTAAATTCAGTTAATTAAATAAATCTGGAATTATAAAGCTAGTATCAGTAATGGTGACGATGATACTATTGGATTGTTCTTAGAAAACCCATCTGGTTCACTAATGTCCTTCAGGGAAGGAAATCTGCCGGCCTTACCCGGTCTGGCCTATATGTGACTCCAGAGCCACAGCAATGTGGTTGACTCTTAACAGCCCTCCAGAAATGGCCCAGCAAGAGACTCAGCTGTTAAGAAGGTGGCTCACTACCACTGTCTCGGGGGCAATTAGGGATAGGCAATAAATGCTGGCCTTGCCAGCGACGCCCACATCCCGAGAATGAATTAAAAAAAAAATTCACATATTCAAATTGAAGCATTCTCAGTTGCAGTACAAATGCTGAAAGTCAAAACGCACAAAACTGGAGACAGTGAAATCTTGGCCAGATAACTACCATTGGCAAAATAAAATTAGTCTCACCTATGGTACTCAATAAAGCTAGGAGAACAAACCTATTGTTCAGTGGGATTTTCCCATTGAACCCTGACTAGTCTGACACATTGCGGAAGGTGTCAATCTTATAATTTGCTAAACATACCTTTCTGGAAAACATGAAACAACTTTTCATTTCAAGATATGTAGATTTGCAAAAAAATTGCATTTACTTGCTCCAAATTGAATATCTTATCAAATGCATAATTAAAATTAATTATAAAATAATTCTCAGCTAAACGAAAGCCATCAAATTTTAACTGCGAAGTGTTGGAGCTCCATTTCTGCCATTAATTTACCGTACCTTATATGCGCCATAAGTGGCCATTCCGCAGATCGTTATCATAAGGAGGGAAATCGCAGTAGCAATGCATATGTCTGAAACAGAAAATGGGAGTTGTACACTTTAGAAACCACACATTATAGGGGGGCGATTTTAACCCTTACTCGCTCAGCAGAAACCTGGCGGGAGGGAGGGCAGTTAAAATCGCCTCTGGCTCTTACTTGTCCGAAAGCCGCCACAATCTGCAACATCTGCGATTTTTAACCTGCTCTCCTGAGCAGGCGGCAAAGGACACACGCCCGGAGACAACAGGGTCCTTCTTTACACATACATGCTGCGGCCCGATGACATAATTGAGACCCGACTGTAATTTTAACTCGTGCCTGAGCGGGGAATCCGCCCGGAGTTAAAGTCGCGGCCCTAGGCGCTATGTGAATGCAAGTTGTTTTTGTTGTAGAGTAGGAAAACAGACTAACCTTAGAAGTGGTAGGAGGGTTTAATTTGCCCTAACACACCGTGCATTAAATAAGTTTATTATTTTTCTCCCCTTTTATGAATGAACTCGCGTGAACGGAAAGGTTAACTCATTGCTTATTCATACAAAGCAATGACTGCATAACCGAGTGGCCAATTGGGTGGGGGTGGGGAGGGGGGTGAGAAAAATCCTCAAAAGCAACAACAACTTGCATTTATATAGCGCCTTTAACGTAGTAAAACATCCCAAGTCCCTTCACACGGGCGTTATCAAACAAAATTTGACATCGAGGCACATAAGGAGAAATTAGGGCAGATGAGAGGGAGGTTTTAAGGAGCGCCTTAAAGGAGGAGAGAGAGGTGGAGAGGCGGAGAGGTTTAGGGAGGGAATTCCAGAGCTTAGGACCCGGGCAGCTGAAGGCACGGCCGCCAATGGTGGAGCGAATAAAATCGGGGATGCTCAAGAGGCCAGATTTTGAGGAGCGCAGAGATCTCGGGGGTGGGGTGGGGGGGGGGTTTGTAGGGCTGGAGGAGGTTACAGAGATGGGAGATTGGGGGGGAGGCCATGGAGGGATTTGAAAACAAGGATGAAAAAAAAAGCAGAGAGCTATTCTGGGCTATTCTTGTGCTTAGTCTAATGGCATTGGCTGACATTTGACAGCACGTTGCGTATTGGATGTCTCAAGCCAGGGACTGCTGTCGAGAATTGTTGTTAATGGACGAGGAGAAGAAATAATTGTGTCATTGTTAGTTCCTGTAATACAATAGGAAAGCTGTATGGTCAGATATGAATAACAAACTTGATCTAACAGCCTTTGTGTTTATACAATAGGGCTTTTCTGAGCCTCTTTTTACAGCTGAACCATGGCAAACTGAACTCGTTTGCCAAGATATGTTACACTTGAATTATTTTTTTGTATTTCAGTTGATTTATATCGGGTCGACTCTTCATCTTAATTTTAACAGCCAGATTTGTACATATCCTGGATTCATGTGATAGCAACATAGGAACAGGAGGAGGCCATTCAGCCCCTTGAGCCTGTTCCGTCATTCAATTCAATCACTGTATTGATCTGTATCTTAACTCCATCTGCCCGCCTTGGTTCCGCAACCCTTAATACCCTTGCCCAATAAAACATTTTCAATCTCAGTTTTGAAATTTTCAATTGACCCCCCCAGCCTCAACAGCTTTTTTTTTGAGGGAGAGAGTTCTAGATTTCCGTTCCCCTTTGTCTGAAGAAGTGCTTCCTGACATCACCCCTGAACAGCCCTGCTCTAACTTTAAGGTTATGCCCTCTTGTTCTGGACTCCCCCTCCCCCCCACCAGAGGAAATAGTTTCTCTCTCTCTACCCTCTCAAATCCTTTAATCATCTTAAACACCTTAACTAGATCATCCCTTAATAAGAACATAAGAAATAGGAGCAGGAGTCGGCCATTCGGCCCTTCGAGCCTGTTCCGCCATTCAATAAGATCATGGCTGATCTTCTAACACAACTCCACCTTCCTGCACTATTCCCATAGTAACCAAAAATCTACTGATCTGTGTCTTGAACATACTCAACGACTGAGCCTCCACAGCCCTCTGGGGTAGAGAATTCCAAAGATTCACAACCCTCTGAGTGAAGAAATTCCTCCTCATCTCAGTCCTAAATGGCCAACCCCTTATTCTGAAACTGTGACCCCTGGTTCTAGACTCTCCAGCCAGGGGAAACATCCTCCCTGCATCTACCCTGTCAAGCCCCTTAAAAATTTTATATTTTTCAATGAGATCACCTCTCAATCTTCTAAACTCTATTAATCTTCAATATTCAAGGGAACACAAACCTAGTCTGTGCAACCCTTTTAGCCCCCGGGTATCATTCTGGTGAATCTGCGCTGCACCCTGTCCATGGCCAATATATCCTTCCTGAGGTGTGGAGCCCAGCACTGAACGCAGTGACTCCAGGTGGGGTCAAACCAGAGTTTTAAATAACTAACATAACTTCCAACTCTTTGTATTGCAACCCCCTTTAGATAAAGGCCAATCAGCAACCATTGTGTTTGACTCGTTGCCAGGTATAAATCGTAGTGATGTACAAACTGTACTAGCATACAAAGCGTGTCAAACTGGTGGCATATAGAAATATAGATGTGTAGTAAATTCAAATAGTTTTCTCTGCTAAACAGCATGTTTCACGGGGCGTAGTTAGTTGTTTTAAGTATGTCGACAGTTCAGGTTGTAGCGTCTAGAAGTGGTCTGATAACATATTTTAGATTATTCTTGTACAACTTTAGTTATGACTACACTGGCTAATGTTGGTATTCAGAGAATCCTGGGTGTCCTTGGACACGAATCACTGAAAGTTAACATGCAGGCGCAGCAAGCAATTAGGAAAGCAAATGGTATGTTGGCCTTTATTACAAAAGGATTTGAGTATAAGAGTAAAGATGTCTTAGTGCAATTATATAGGGCCCTGGTGAGACCACACCTGGAGTATTGTCTACAGTTTTGGTCTCCTTACCTAAGGAAGGATATACTTGCCATAGAGGGAGTGCAATGAAGGTTCACCAGACTGATTCCTGGGATGGGGGGATTGTCCTGTGAGGAGAGATTGAGTAGACTAGGCCTATATTCTCTAGAATTTAGAAGAATGAGAGGTAAACTCATTCAAACATAAAATTCTTACAGGGCTTGACAGGGTAGATGCTGGGAGGATGTTTCCCCTGGCTGAGGAGTCTAGAACCAGGGGTCACAGTCTCAGGATAAGGGGTCGGCCATTTAGGACTGAGGTGAGGAGGAATTTCTTCACTCAGAGGGTGGTGAATCTTTGGAATTCTCTACCCCAGAGAGCTGTGGATGCTCAGTCGTTGAGTATATTCAAGACAGAGATCGATAGATTTTTGGATATTAGGGGAATCAATGGATATGGGGATAGTGCAGGAAGGTAGAGTTGAGGTAGAAGATCAGCCATGATCTTACTGAATGGCGGAGCAGGCTAGAAGGGCCAAAAGGCCTACTCCTGCTCCTCGTCCTTATGTTCTTATCTGACTGAATCTGATCAGCCAATATGGATATAACCCACCGCTGAAAATATTTTAAATCTAAAGCAATACATCAGAATTTCTGGCCTCTTCACCAAGTGTTTGAATGAGACTTTCAGAACATTTCCTTGTGGCTGTCACAGACTAACCCCCACAACTTGGATAATCAGCAGGAGCAATTCAAGAAACAAAAGATGTTCAGGAGATGAGAACTGAAATGGATGATTCCCATAGCAGATAAAAACATGTCCAAAAAAAAAATAGAAATGAAAAAAAAAAGCAAATAAAACAACTTTGTCTCTGGCAATTTATTCCAATTTAAAATATATTCTCCCTGTAAATCAACCCAATTTTTAATGTTAGCATTTTCAATATTGGTGACACTGATTCAATCGGCAATTTTTTTTAATATTCGTTATGGGGATGTGGACGTCGCTGGCAAGGCCAGCATTTATTGCCCATCCCTAATTGCCCTCGAGAAGGTGGTGGTGAGCCGCCTTCTTGAACCGCTGCAGTCCATATGGTGAAGGTACTCGCACAGTGCTGTTAGGGAGGGAGTTCCAGGAGTGTGACCCAGCGACGATGAAGAAATGGCGATATAGTTCCGAGTCAGGATGGTGTGTGACTTGGAGGGGAACTTGGAGGTGGTGGTGTTCCCATGCGCCTGCTGCCCTTGTCCTTCTAGGTGGTAGAGGTCGCGGGTTTGGGAGGCATATCGAAATATATTGGAAGCTAAAAATTCTCTCCCCCACACACATTGAAAGGGTTAAATTACGAGGACAGGTTGCACAGACTAGGCTTGTATTCTCTGGAGTACGGAAGATTGAGGGGTAAACTAATTGCGGTGTTTTAAGATGATCAAAGGAGTTGATAAGGTAGATAGAGAGAAACCATTTTCTCTGATGGGGGGAGTACGGGGTACGGTAGCATAGTGGTTATGTTACTGGACTAGTAATCCAGAGGCTGGGGAATTTAAATTCAGTTAATTAAATAAATCTGGAATTAAAAGTAGTGTCAGTAATAGTGACCATGAAACTACCGAATTGTCATAAAAACCCATCTGGTTCACTACTGTCCTTTAGGGAAGGAAATCTGCCGTCCTTACCCGGTCTGGCCTATATGTGACTCCAGACCCACAGCAATGTGGTTGACTCTTAACTGCCCTCTGAAATGGCCGAGCAAGACACTCAGTTGTATTCAAGAAGGTGGCTCACCACCTCCTTCTCGAGGGCAATTAGGGATGGGCAATAAATGCCGGCCTTGCCAGCGACGCCCACATCCCGTGAATGAATATTAAAAAAAGTCCAGAACAAGGGGGCATAACCTTAACATCAGAGCTAGGTCGTTCAGTGGTGATGTCAGGAAGCACTTCTTCACACAAAGGGTCGCGACTCCTGTATGCAATGCACTGGTGATCTAACTCGTTCTTTCAAACAACTGACATGTATATATTTGTTTTCATTTTAAAAGCAAGTCTGTGCTCAGTACGCATACAGCGTACACGTGCGTTACCCTTCCTCTCCCCAATTATACACCACTACATCCCCTTTGCCGATGCGACAGAAACCATGATTGTACTCAAAAATCTAAAATTAACATTCAATGCTAAAAGAGGTTAAATACGGAATGCAGCCACAGGCTTCTTCAATTACGTATCATTTTCCAAGTCTTTGCAGGCAGGCTATAATGTGGTCACACATGCAGCGCAGAATCCCCTGTAGCGATTCAGAGGCAAGTGAAAAGGGATTTTATCAGCGAAGGATAATTACGCTTTAATCCGCACCAGCATTTCTTTTGGACGGAGAATACAGTATAGTGTGACTGAATCCCTGTTAGTTTTAAAGTCTAGTAATAACTGGTGACGTATGAAGAGTAAAGCCAGTTCAATCAGGCAACTATGAAGCAGCTTAGTCTCCAGAAATTAGGACAGCCTAGTGGATTCTAGTGTTGGTCACTGGCACGATTCTGAACAGGCCACTGACGGGCTACTTACTTAGAATCGACAACATTTTGAGTTAGCTACACAAGAAAGAAAGATCTTATAGAGTCATAACGGCACAGAAGGAGGCCATTCGGCCCATCGAGTCCGTGCCGGCTCTCTGTAGAGCAATCCAGTCAGTCCCATTCCCCCGCTCTATCCCCGTAGCCCTGCAAGTTTATTTCCCTCAAGTGCCTATCCAGTCTCCCCTTGAAAACATTGAGTGTCTCCGCTTCCACCACTTCCGTCAGCAGTGAGTTCCAGGTCCTCACCACTCGCTGTGTAAAAAAGTTTTTCCTCACATCCCCCCTGTACCTCTTGCCCAAAACCTTAAATCTGTGTCCCCTAGTCCTTGTACCATCAACTAGTGGGAACAGCCTTTCCCTGTCTAGCCTATCCAAACCCGTCATAATCTTGTACACCTCTATCAAATCACCCCTCAACCTCCTTTGCTCTAATGAAAACAAATCCAGCTTCTCCAATCTGTCCTTGTAGCTAAGATCCCCCATCCCCAGAACCATTCTGGTAAATCTCCTCTGCACTCTCTCAAGGGCCTTCACATCCTTCCTAAAGTGTGGTGACCAGAACTGGACGCAATACTCCAGTTGTGGCCTAACCAGCGCTTTATAAAGGTTCAACATATCTTGCATCTCTATAGCACCTTTCACAACCTCAGGACTTCCCAAAGCACTTTACAGCCAATGAAGTACAGTCACTGTTGTAATGCAGCCAATTTGCACACAGCAAGCTCCCACAAACAGCAATGTGATAATGACCAGATAATCTATTTTAGCGATGTTGATTGAGGGATATTGGTCAGGACACCGGGGAGAACTCCCCCCTATTCTTCTTCGAAATAGTGCCACAGGATCGTTAACGTCCACCTGAGAGGGCAGACGGGGCCTCGGTTTAACATCTCATCTGAAAGACGGCACTCTCTGACAGTGCAGCACTCCCTCAGCACTGCACTGGGAGTGTCAGCCTAGATTTTTATGCTTAAGTCTCTGGAGTGGGACTTGAACCTGCAACCATTCTGACTCAGAGGCGAGGGTGCTACCCACTGAGCCACGGCTGACTTAAGACAATTAAGCGAGTGAGGCGAGCGGTGGTGGTGGGGGCGGGGGGGGGGGGGGAGGTAGCGAGAGAGGGAGAGAGACAATGAACAAACTTATGGACTTACTGGCATCATCGGTGAAGTCGAAGTCACTGCCTAGTTCAGCACGGGGCAGATGGTACCGTTCTGGGTCACTGAGTGCAGACAGTAAGATCAGCAGCACCACACCATTGATCAGCTAGTGGAAGAGAAGAATAGATCAGTAAATAACGCGGATCAAAAGCCGATCTTTTCCAATCCCCAAGGGCCTTTTAAGAGAATGCAAATTGTTTTCAATAATCCTAATGAATCAATATTAATATATTTAATTATCACCTACACATCATAGAACGTTATAAATATCCTGTACATGGTCTCCAAGAAATTACAGAATTTATAGAATGTGAGAAGAAATGGATACCATTCAGAGATTTGCTTCAATACAGATAACAGATCAGTTTATAAATCACTGGCTCGGCCTCAGCCGGAGTATTGTGTCCAGTTCTGGGCACCGCACTTTAGGAAGGATGTCAAGGCCTTGGAGAGGGTTTGCAGAGGAGATTTACCAGAATGGTTCCGGGGATGAGGGACTTCAGTTATGTGGAAAGACTGGAGAAGCTGGGATTGTCCTCCTTAGAGCAGAGTTCAAAATGATGTCGTGTTTTGATAGCGTACATCGGGAGAAACTGTTTCCAGGGGCAGGAGGGTCATTAGCCAGTGGACACAGATTTAAGGTAATTGGCAAAAGAACCAGAGGGGAGATGAGGAGACATTTTTTTACGCAGTGAGTTGTTGTGATCTGGAACGCGCTGCCTGAAAGGGCGGTGGAAGCAGATTCAATAGTAACTTTCAAAAGGGGAATTGGATAAATTACTTGAAAAGGAGAAATTTGCAGGACTGTGGGAAAAGAGCAGGGGGGAGTGGGACTAATTGGAGAGCTCTTTCAAAGAGCCAGCACAGGCACGATGGGCCGAATGGCCTCCTTCTATGTTGTATGACTCTATGTTTGAGCTACAGGCTATAAATACACAAGCCTAAAAATTCTGTGGTGAATGTGAAATATGAACTCTTAACTCTAATCTAGTGCTTCTCCGATTAGAGTGGCAGGAATGCATGAGGTGACTGATCATTATATGCCATAAGAACCATAAGAAATAGGAGCAGGAGTCGGTCATTCGGCCCCTCGAGCCTGCTCCGCCATTCAATAAGATCATGGCTGATCTGGTCTTGGCCTCAACTCCCACTTTCCCTGTCCGCTCCCCATAACCCTTGACTCCCTTACCGTTCAAAAATATAAGATGCCAAGTGGAGTCTGTTGGGACCGAGGTGGCCTTTGCCTCGCAGCAGTTGAGTCCTAGTATAGGCTTGCTGCAGGCTCCGAGCCTTGTGCTACTGCAGTTGCCCTGCCTTCTTTCTGCCACATGCGCAGGCATCAGAGGAGCTGGTGGGAGGGGTCATAGAAACATAGAGAAATAGGAGCAGGAGTCGGCCATTCGGCCCTTCGAGCCTGCTCCGCCATTCAATGTGATCATGGCTGATCCTCTATCTCTACCAGTTACATCCTCAAAAAAAACTCCAGTAGGTTTGTCAAACACGATTTCCCTTTCATAAATCCATGTTGACTTTGTCTAATCCCGTTGATATTTTCTAAGTGTCCTGTTATCACATCCTTTATAATAGACTGTAGCATTTTCCCTACTACTGATGTTAGGCTAACCCGGTCTGTAGTTCCCTGTTTTCTCTCTCCCTCCTTTTTTAAATAGTGGGGTCCTCATGCGCTTCTCGCCCACCATTTGCCATGATGCCACCGTGCTCCGTGAGATGGGAAAAATAAAATCAGGAGCAACATCCACCTTCCCATTCACGAAGGCTTGAAATAAAACCACCATGAAAGCGCTTAAAATCGCGCCGGCCACTCTGGGAAACAGCAGCTGTGTAAATGCAAGTTCTTTCTTTCTACGATAGCAAAATACTGCGGATGTTGGAAAATTGAAACAACAACAGGAAACGCTGGAAAAACTCAGCAGGCCAGGCAACATCCGTGGAGAGAGAGAAACAGAGTTAACGTTTCAGGTCGAAACCCTTCGTCAGAACTGAGAAAAAAGCAGGAAATGAAACAGATAAAAAAGCAAGGGGGAGGCTGGGGGGAGGAATCACTATGGTAAGTAGAGACATTAAGAGATGCTCAAGGCAAGACGAGATGGTAATAGGACAGGTTAAGAAACAAAAGGTGGCTAGAAGTGTGAAATGCTGGCAGAATGAGAGACAGCTGCCGTAGGGGGAGAGAGAGAAAAAAAAGGAAAAAGGCACGAACCAAAAGGGTGGATAAAATGTATACATATGTGGTAGGGGCCGAGGTTATGATCTGAAATTGTTGAACTCGATATTGAGTCCGGAAGGCTGTAAAGTGCCTAATCGGAAGATGAGGTGCTGTTCCTCGAGCTTACGCTGAGCTTCCGTGGAACAATGCACGAGGCCGAGGACGGTGAGGTCAGAGTGGGCGTGGAGCGGTGAATTAAAATGACAGGCGACCGGAAGCTCGGGGTCACCCTTACGGACTAACCTCCTGCAGTCGTATTTCCACCTCAGAATCCACATATCAGCGGACTCTGCAGCAGTCCAGACATTT